>CM053410.1:61095366-61112015 GCA_028644305.1 Xerus rutilus
GAAAAAAAAAAAGAGCACATCTTTGTCTAGATCTTGGTTTCTAAATGCCATTCTCTAATATAAGGAACAAGAGCTTCCTTTTATTATACTGATTCTAGGGTTAGGAAAATAACGATAGGCCCGGAACATCTTTTAGTGTCAAAAAGTAAAGAATGTTCGGGGCTGGGATTGTAGCTCAGCGGTAGAGCGCTTGCCTTGCATGCGTGAGGCCCTGGGTTCGATCCTCAGCACCACGTACAAAGCAATAAAATAAAGACATTGTGTCCATCTACAACTAAAAAAAAAAGTAAAGAATGTTCAAATGACAAAATGTGGGATTGTGGGGCTGGGGTTGTGTCTCAGCGGGAGAGCGCTTGCCTTGCATGCATCAGGCATTGGGTTCGATCCTCAGCACCATATAAAAACAAATAAGTAAAATATTGTGTCCATCTACAATTTAAAAAAATTTTAAAAAAACAAAACAAAAAACAAATGTGGGACCATGTCAAAGGAACACAGAAACCAACTGACCAAAACTGGAACAATCTGAGCAATAAAATAAATAACACAACATTGGAAAATAACCCAAAGCATAATGTATTCATAAGTCCACATGGATAAAAATAAATAAAGGGAGAAGAGAGAGGAATTCTTCCTACAGAAGAATTCTCAAATAATATGTACAGATATTCCCCGCTCAAGGAAGTAAAATCAAATCCTCCCACTTTGAATGAGCTGTTTTCATAGAATAGAGTATAAAAAGGGAAAATGATAACTTTGCTATTGAGGGACTTAACTGACACTATTCTTTTTTTTTTTTTTTTGGTACTGAGGATTGAACTCAGGGGCACTCGACCACTAAGCCATATCCCCAGCCCTATTTTGTGTTTTATTTAGAGACAGGGTCTCACTGAATTGCTTAGCGCCTCGCTGTTGCTAAGGCTGGATTTGAACTCGCGATTCTCCTGTCTCAGCCTCCCAAAGTGCTGGGATTATAGGCGTGCACCACCGCGCCTGGCTCACTGACACTATTCTAATCAAGTGATCAGGGTTAATGGGCCAGCAGTAAGTCATGCTGACATCATGTACCCTCTGACATGATGCAGTGAGGAGGCTGCTTCACTTCTGTGGTATTCTCTCCAAAAGTCTCTTGCCTCAGTCTGACCATGAGAAACCTTCTACAAAATACTTGACCACTATTCTTCAAAATTGTCAAGGTCATGTAAAACAAAACTAAAAAGCTGTCACAGACATATTAGAAGAGATGACAATAACACGTGATGTAGTCTCCTCTGTTGGATCCTACAGCAGAAAAAAAGACATTAGTGGAAAAACTGGTGAAATATGAATTAAGTCTGGAATTCAGTTAATAGTAATGTTCCAATGTTGATCTTTTAGTTTGGGCAAATTTACTATAATTATGAAGATGTTAACATTAGGAGAGGCTGACTGAACATAAATGGGTACTCTCTGTATCACTGCAATTCTTCTGCAAGTCTAAAATGATTCCAAAATTTAAAAATTTATTGAAAAGAAATCACATAGACTCACTGAATTCACAGGTGAATTATTTAAAATTTCCAAGAGCCAGGCACACACCTATAATCCCAGCAGCTTGGGAGGCTGAGGCAGGAGGATGGTAAGTTAAAAGCCAGCCTCAGCAATTTAGGAAGTCCCTAAGCAACATAGGCTCTGTCTCAAAATAAAAAATAAAAAGGTTTGGGGATGTGGCTCAGTGGTTAAACACCCCTGGGTTCAATCCCTGGTACAAAATCAAGAAACTTGCAAGAAATTTAAAATTTGCATTTTGTATAATTTCATCTTGAAAAAAAGATGGAAAGCTATACATTCAATTTATTAGGCATATGTTTCTGGTAAAAATAACAGCTGGGCACGGTGGCTCATGCCTGTAATCCCAGCAACTTGGGAGGCCGAGGCAAGAGGAACACAAGTTCAAATCCAGCCTCAGCAACTTAGTGAAGCCCTAAGCAACTCAGAGAGATCTTGTGTCTAACGAAATGTAAAAAAGGGCTGGGGATGTGGTTCAGAGGTTAAGCATCCCTAGGTTTAATCCCTGGTACAAACAAACAAACAAAAAAACAAACACACCCTCAAAAGGAAGATAATAGTAATAGTAGCAAATGAAACATATTAAATACTATGTTTTTAATAGTCTAATAGCCAACCACTGTTTTCAGTACTTTATATGAATTAACTCATTTTATTGTCACAACCCTAAAGGAAATAATTCTATTATTACCATTTTATAGTAAGGAAATTGAGACATAAGTTTAAGTAAACTTATGTTACTAGAGTAAGAAGTGGCTGATTATAGAAGCTAGTACACATCTATTAGACTAGGTTTAAAATAGAATTTGGTAGGGATGTGGCTCAGTGGGACAGCTTTTGCCCAGGAGTATGTACAAGACCCTAGGTTCAATCCCTAACACTACACAGAAAACCCACAAGAACACAAAAAAAAAAAAGAAAAGAAAGAAAAGATTTTACATTACACGTAAGTGTATCATTATAAAAGATCCTTTTCTCAGTGTCACAACCACCCTTAGTGTCCCCCAGCATTCACTCTCCCTTTCTACTTGTCTTAGTTTGTGTTCCTCTGAAAGTTGACTCTGCGGTGCAGACTTGGGTGCAGGAAATTTATTTGGGAGATGATCTCAGAAGGCATCATAAGAGATGGGGGGGAGCGCTGAGATTGTGGCTCAGTGGCAGAGCACTTGCCTCGCATGTGTGAGGCACTGGGTTCGATTCTCAGCACCACATAAAAATAAGTAAAAACAAAAATAAAGACACTGTGTCCATGTATAGCTAAAAAATATTTAAAAAAAAAAGAGATTGGGGGAGTAAACAGGGATAGAAGAAAAGCTAGTAAAGGTGGCTTTGTTAAACTACGCAACCACTGTGGGCACGTGGGGCTCCTTTCTGCCAGGGATCCTCTGAGGGACTATATAGAATATGCCATAGGATTCTATTACTAATTTTTCCCACCTTGAGTCTCTTCGTACCTGAGGGCATGAAAGCCCAGGCAGCATGTGGATTAAGCACTCTTCATTGGCCAGCAAATGCCCTCGGGCAGAGAGACAAGAAGTGACTGTGTACAGCATCTGTTCTGCAAGTGCCCTTGGGGAGTGTCAAGGGGTTATAGGCAGGCCACCAGTTGAGGTAACTACAGACACAGAACCCTGATTTTTGTTTACTGTGGAAATGCTTACTGTTGTGGACTGAATTGTGTCCCCTTCAAATTTATATGTTGAAGTCCTAATCCCCAATGTGATTATATTTGGAGACAGGGCCTTGAAGGAGGCAATCAAGGTTAAATGAAGGCATAGGACCCAATCCAGTAGAACTGGTGTTCTTGTAAGAAGAGAAAGAGACAATAGAAATCTTTCTCTCCAAATACAGAGGAAAGGACATGTGAGGACACTGGCAGAAGGCAGACATCTGCAAACCAGGAAGAGAGCTTCACCAGAAATCAAGTCTGCTAGTACCTTGATCTGAGCCTTGTAGCTTCCAGAACTATGAAAAAAATAAGTTTCTGTTGTGTGAAACTCTCATATGTGGTATTTTGTTATGGTAGACTGAACAGAGTAATACACTTACTTTCTCGGACTTCCTTGTAGCTAGGGGTGAACAATAAATAAGATGTGGTTATGGCCAATGGAAGTCTTTGGGTAGAAACTCTAAGAAAGCCTTTATGAAAGGACAGACATGCTCAGATAGCATGCTCCTTCAAGCCCTCTCCATTGTCCTAGAGAAGCATCAAGATGTCTTGGGATCACAGGGACAGGCATAAGACCTAGTGCTAAGAGAGAACAGCAAGAAAGGATAGAAGCAGCCTGGATGTTTGATGGTGTCACTGGAAAACCATACAAGCACTGGAATGTTCTAGATATCAATGGATGGCATATAGCTAGACTACCTATCTTGGCTTTCTTTAAAAAAAAAAAAATATATATATATATATATATATTCTCTAGTTTCAAATGAACACAATACTTTTATTTATTTTATGTGGTGCTGAGGATCGAACCCAGTGCCTCACATGTGCTAGGCAGGTGCTCTACCACTGAGCCACAACCCCAGCCATATCTTGGCTTTCTTATTATGTGAGCTAAATAAATTTACATGTAAAGGTTCTGGTAGTTGGGTTCTGTTACTTACAAATTTCCAGATGATATATTTCCAGATGGTAAACACACAAAGAAAATTAAGGAAAAACAAGAAGTTATAAAATACATGAAGCATTAGTAAAAATTGAAGCATAGGTTTAACTTTGTATCCTTCCTCGCCTTCAAAGAGAGAGTTTAGAAGTTAAGTTTTTAAAAACATATGTTGTGTGTTAAATACTGATGGTACTAAATGGAATCAAATACAAGTAAAATTCACATGAATTTTTAAAAGAACCTAAAACTTAAAAAAAAAAAAACCCTTTCCCTTTGAAGTATATAATTTAGAATTGTGTCATCAAAGTTTTGAGGATGAATACTTGAATTTTCTACTCACATGGCTTCCGCCGTGAGAAAATTTAAGACTCATTGATAACAAAGGCTGAAGACTTGACTTGAGCTTCAAGACTTCTTACTCACATGGGCTAATACAAGGCTCTTTGAGAGACCCCAGCAATCATCATAGGGTATATATCTTTTGTGGGGCACTATTTTGTATTTTATTTAGAGACAGGGTTTCACTGAGTTACTCAGCACCTCGCCATTGCTGAGGCTGGCTTTGAATTTGCAATTCTCCTGTCTCAGCCTCCCAAAATGCAGAGATTATAGGCGTGTGCCACCACACCCAGCTCCTTGTGCATTTTTGATGGGAATGCAGAGGGTACAGTCACAGTAGAAAACCGTATGGCAGTTTCTCAAAAAATTAAAAACAAAATTACCATATGATCAAGCAATTTTACTTCTTTTGTTGTTGTTGTTGTTGTTTTGGTACTGGGAATTGAACTCAGGGATACTGGACCACTGAGCCACATCCCCAGCCCTATTTTGTGTTTTATGTAGAGACAGGGTCTCACTGAGTTGCTTAGCTAGTGGTGTCTGGAGATAGTGGTGATGGTTGCACATCATTTTGAATGTTTAGTACACTTAAAAATGGTTAAGAAGCTGGGTGTAACCATGTATGACTACAATCCCAGTGACTCAGGAGGCTGAGACAGGAGGATTGCAAGTTCAAGGCCAGTCTCAGCAATTTAGGGAGGCATAAAGCCATTTAGTGAGGCTGTGTCTCAAAACAAAAAGGGTTGGAGATGTAGCTCAGTGGTAAAGTGCCCCTGAGTTAAATCCTCAGTACCAAAAAAGGTTAAGAAAGCTGCACATAGAAATAAATAAATAAATTTTAAAACACAGGGGAAAAAACATTGTGCATAGTGGCACATGCCTGTAATCCTAGTTACAGGAGGCTGAAGGAGAAGAATCACAAATTCAAGGCCAGCCTGAGAAACTTAAGACCTGGTCTCAAAATAAAATAAAAAAGGCTGAGGAATATATGCTCACCTAGCATACATGAGGCCCTGGGTTCGATCCCAGGTACTGCATAAAAAAAGGTAAGCTGGTAAATTTGATGTTACAGGTATTTTACTATGAAAAAAATTGGAAAAAAATATAGATTGCAGAGTTAATTGTGAATTTCAGATACACTAAAAATTATTCATTGTTTATCTGAAATTCAGATTTAAGTGGTGTCTTGTATTTTATCTGGCAACCTTAACCTCTGCCACTAAAAAACTGGACATACACATACAAATACAAATATATAAATATATAGACACATCCACACACAAGATCTTGAATGCATCGAAGAGATGACAAGATAAAAAGGAATTATCAGGTGTGGTGGCTTTGTACTGTGTCAGTGAAAAGTGTAATTAGTTAATACATGCATAGACAGGAAAACATTATGGATTCAAATATTGAGTAGCAAAGGATTTTCTTATATAGACTCAAAGACACACAGAGCGTATCAGTTCTACTTCAGTTACGGTTCAAAATAAACACAGAATACAAAATCTTATTATTTATGATCCCAGAGGGATATTTTCCTTTTCAATGAGCAAAATTTGTTTTCAATGAGCAAAAATTGTTTTCTTAATTGATCTTAACTCTCAAATAGGCAAACTTTCAAGTAAATTAAAAAAAAACATAGCAAACAATAATCTATCATCTTTTAACTGCTGGAGCATAAACCCCCATCGTGCTCATATCAATAACCAAATGTTCAAACCATAAAATCAGGTCCCTGGTTGTTATTATTACCAAATGGAAATAGCTTATCAACTGTGTGCCAAACAGAACTATAACCGAATTTGGCCAAGAACCAGAACCAAGAATACAAGGTATGAATAAAGAGGGAGATGAAAACTAAATAAAGTTATATTTCCACATGGAATTCACACCAGGGTCAAAATAAAACAAAGTTGTCTGAACAGAAATGTTTCATAAGGTAGACTTAAGGGCATTACTTTTTCTTTGGTACTAGTGATTGGATGCAGGGCTTTGCATAGGCTAAGCAAGCACTCCGCCACTATCCATGAGCTACATTTAGTATGTCTGTGATTCCAGGGACTCAGGAAGTTGAAGCAAGAGGATTGCAAGTTCAAAACCAGCCTCAGCAACTTAGTGAGACCCTGTCTCAAGATTTTAAAAAAAGGGAGCTGGGGATGCAGCACAGAGATAGAGTACCTCTGCATTCGATCCTCAGTATATAATATAACATTTTACCTTATTTTTCAAGATATTTGTCCATTTTCTCTAAATTGTCTAATTTATTGGTATAAAGGTATTCATAATATTTCCTTATGATTTTTTTTAGTATTGGACATTGAACCCAGGGCCTCACATATACTTTTTTTTAAAATATTTTTATTTTATTTATTTATTTTTAAATGTGGTGCTGAGGATCAAACCCAGTGCCTCACGCGTGCTAGGCGAGCACGCTACCACTGCGCCATAAACCCAGCCCCTCACATATACTTTTTTTTTTTTTTATAATTTTTTAATTGTTGATGGATCTTCATTTTATTCATTTATTGTTTGTATGTGGTGCTGAGGATCGAACCCAGTGCCTCACGCATGCCAGGCAAACGCTCCACCACTGAGCCACAACCCCAGCCCCCCACATATACTTTTAATATATGTAACATGTAGTTATGTCTCTTATGTCTATTAATATGAAGAATTACATTGAGGGGCTGGGATTGTGGCGCAGTGGTAGCGTGCTCGCCTAGCATGCGTGAGGCACTGGGTTCGATCCTCAGCACCACATAAAAATAAAATAAAGATATTCTGTCCACCTACAACTAAAAAAATAAATAAATATTTAAAAAAAAAAAAGGAATTACATTGATTGGCCCAGAGTCTTTTCTGGAAGACTGTGAGGAATTTGTATTTGTTTTTCTCTCCAATGTATGGTAGAATTCAATAGTAAAGCCATTCAGTCCTGGTGTTGTTCTTTGTGGAGTTTGTAACTACAAATCTAAATTCTTGAAGTTATATGACTATTAACGCTTTTTTTTTTGGCTATTATTAGGGATTGAACCCAGGAGTGCTCTACCACTAAACTACATCTCCAGTCCTTTTTATTTTTGAGACAGAGTCTAAGTAGCAGAGGCTGGCCTCCAAATTGTGATCTTCTTGCCTCCACCTCCCAAGTAGCTGGGATTACAGGTGTGCGCCACCACATCCAGCTTGCTTTATGTATTTTAAACCTGTTGTTTGGCATATAAACAAGTAGAGTTTCTATGGTCCTTTACTGAATTGGTCCTCTGAGCTTTATGAAATGATCCACTTTTCATTGCTAGTAAGTTTTGCTCTGAAATCTACTTTGTCTGATGTTAACACAGCCTTTCCTGCTTTCTTTTTATTTATTTATTTATTTATTTTGGTCCTGGGAATCAAACCCAGGACATTGCACGTGCTAGGCAAGTGTTCTATCCAGCCCTCCAGTTTTCTGAGCGGTACAATGGCTTATCATTTTTCATGCTTACCTTCAACATGTTTGTGTCTATATTTCAAGTTGTTTTCTTGTAAGGAGCATTGAGTTAGGTGTGGTTCTATAACTCATTCTGATGTTTTGGGAGATGTCTGGATAATTTTTGTTGAGTGTAACTATTAATAAAGTTGTTTTTAAAATGTATCACCTTTCTTTTGACTTTAGTTTGTTCCAACTCTTCTTGGTATCATTTTTCTTCTGTCTTAATTTTTAAATTGCAAATTTTTAATGATTCAATTAAATCTCTTTCACTGGCTTATTAGCTTTTCTTTTATTCTTGTGATTGCTTTAGGGTTTATTATCTATATCACATCCTTAACTTATTATGGATTACATCATCTATGCCACATCTTTAACTTATTGTATAATACATTCAAATAATTTTGTGTATGTGTTCTGGGGATAGAATCCAGGGCCTCAGGCCTCCTAGGCAAGTGCTCTTCCACCGAAAATCTCCCCCAGTTCAAGTACTATATCTCTTTATGTACATGGTAAGAATCCTACAGCAGTTCAGATTCCATTTCTCCTTTCCTGTTTTTTTTTCTATTGTCAAAAATTTTATTTCTAAACATAGCCTAAACCCTGTGATTAACTTTAGTACTTTTTCCTTTAAGTGGTAATTACTTTTAGAAGGAAATATTTTGCTTTTTACTTCTTTCTGTAGATTGGGTTTTCTATCTGGTATCTTCTTTGTCTCTGAAGGACTTCATTTAACACTTCTTGTAGTAAAAGTTTCCTGGGAATGATTCCTTCAGCTTTTGTAAAAATGTCCTTGTTTTACCTTCACTTTTGAAAGGCATTTTTGCTGGGTATAGAACTCAAGAGTTTTTTGTTTTGTTTTGTTTTTTGTTTTTCCTATATTTTAAAGATGTTACTCCATTTTTTCATACCTGTATTATATCTGATGAAAAACATGCTGTCACTCTGATCTTTGTTTCTCTATGTGTAATAAATATATTTTCCCCTATCCTTAATATTTTCTAGTAATCTCTGGCTTGAGCAACTTTTGAGTATTGTAAGCTGTGGGGTAGTTTTCTTCATGCTCCTTGTGCTTGGACCATTGGGCCTGTGGGAATCAGTTTCTATGAAATTTGGAAAATTTCCAGTCATTATTTCTTTAAACTTTTTCCCTACTCTCCTCTCATTTGAGAATTCCAATTTTGTACATATTAGACTAATAGAAATTGTCCAACAGTTTGATGCTGTTACTTTTTTCAGTCTTTTCCTCCTTGCATTTCATTTTTTAATAGTTCCTATGATTTGTCTTCTAGTTGATTAATCTTTTTTTTTTTTTTTTTTGGTACTGGGGATTGAACTCAGGGGCACTCGACCACTGAGCCACATCCCCAGCCCTATTTTGTGTTTTATGTAGAGACAGGGTCTCACTGAGTTGCTTAGCACCTTGCTGTTGCTGAGGCTGGCTTTGAACTTGCGAGTCTCCTGTCTCAGCTTCCCTAAGTGCTAGGATTACTGGCTTGAGCCACCACTTTTTTCTACATCTAATCAGTTCTAACCCTTTAATCCTATCCAGTGTGTTTTTCACTCAGACACTGGAGTTTGCACTTACAGAAGTTTGATACAGGTTTTTTTTTTTTTTTTTTAGTGGTGCTATTGTTCAAACCCAAAGCCCTTCCCATGCTAGGTAAGAGTTCTATTACTGACAACCCCAGGCCTAGTTTTGGTTTTTAAATTTTTCAATGCTGAAGCCTTTCTCTACTTCCTTGAACACATAGAATATACTTACAAACTTCATAAATATCCTTGCAAATTAATTGTATCACATGTCATTTCCATGTGTGTCTCTTGATTTTCTGGGTTACATTTTTCTGCTTCTTTGTATGCCTAATTTTCAATTGAATGTGATGTTGAATTTCACCTTGTCAGGTGTTAGATGTTTTTGCAGTCTTATATTGAACTTTGGTCCTGAAACTCAGGTAAGTTATTCAGAAAGTTTGTTCTCTTCCCTTTATTTTTTAAATAGTGGGTACAAAACCCAGGGGTGCTTTACCCCAGAGTTACAACCCCCACTTCTGCCTGCTTTTGAAATTGTGAGATGGGGTCTTGCTAAGTTGCTGAGGCTGGCCTTGAACTTAGAATCCTCCTGACTCAGTCTCCTGAGTTGCTGGGATTATAGGCATGCACAATCCATGGGGCAGTTTGTTCCTGTTAAAGCTTTATTAGGTGAGATCAAATCAACTTTAATTGAGGACTAATTTTGTTCTGCTACTAATGCAATCTGTTTTTAAGTATTATGTCTGATTCTACATAAAGTATGAACCCTTTCCTTTGTGGGTGGTAGGAACACACACTAGTCCTAGCCCTCTATGTGATGTGGGTATGCTCCCTTTTTGGTGTTTTCTTTTCCTGCCTGTGTGTCACTTTACAGACATGTGCTGATCAATACTTGGCATATTGGTAGGCAGAAAGTATGAGTATCTTCAACTCTCGGGTACTCTGCCTGGAAATATTTATGTGAGTTGACATTTTCAGATTTCAACTTTTTTCTTTCTTTCTTTCTTTTGTTTTATTTTATTTTTTGGTACTAGGGATTGAGCCCAGGGGCACTTAACCACTGAGCCACATCCCCGGCCCTTTTTGTATTTTTCTTAGAGACAGGGTCTCCCTGAGTTGCTTAGGGCCTCACTAAATTGCTGAGGCTGGCTTTGAACTCATGATCCTCATGAGTTGCCTCAGCAACTCCAGGCGCTGGGATTACAGGCATGCATCACCACACCAGGCTCCAACTCCATCTTAACTTGAGGACATTCCCGGGTTCTACCTGGGTGCCTCCCTCTCACCACACTAAGGCCTGAAGAAAAAAATCTTTCCAGACAGTAAGTTGAACAAATTGCACGGCTTGCCTTATATGGTTCCCACCTTTGAGAGATCATTGTCCCAAAATGTCTGCTATCCAATGTCTACAATCAATTATATCATATATCTCACCTAGATTTTTATTATTTATACTGGGAGGGTAAATGTAGATCCTTTTATTCCATCTCAACTAGAAGTTTACTTTAAAAAAAACATTATGATTACGAACCTGTTGTAGGGGGAAGATAAACTTTTCTGTGAATCTAATGAAGCTTTTTACTATATTTTCCTTAAAAAGTAATGTTCCTGCAAATCCTTTTTTTTTGTGGTGGGGGGAGTACTGGGTATTGAACTCACGGGCACTTGACCACTGAGGCACATCTCCAGCCCTGTTTTGTATTTTATTTAGAGACAGGCTCTCACTGAGTTGCTTAGCGCCTCACTGTTGCTGAGGCTGGCTTTGAACTCATTATCCTCCTGCCTTGGCCTCCCGCGCTGCTGGGATTACAGGTGTGCACCACCACACCTGGCTCCTGCAAATCATTAATAGGTTCATCAGCTCCCATATTCAGTATAGAGCGGTGGGAACTCTTGGTTTATTTTTTCTTTGGAATTTTCTTCAGTTAATTCAAGAAATTAATTCTACCCTTATTTCTTTTCATTTTCATATTTAATCATTTTATTACTTTTAAAAAATTGCTTCCTTAATCATCGTGTTTATCCTTTAAAAACTTCCAATGTCATATGTTTAAGGCAGGCAAAAAAGCCTAGTCATGTGGTAACAACTGCATAGTCAGTCTATACTAATGGGACACTAGTCGTTTTTAAGCATAATTCTTGCCCATGCCTATTCTTTGCTTAAACCAGTTTTTAGCTTAGTAAACTTTTTTTTGGGGGGGGGCACCGGAGATTGAACTCAAGGGCATTCGACTACTGAGCCACATCCCCAGCCCTATTTTGTGTTTTATGTAGAGACAGGGTCTCACTGAGTTGCTTAGCGCCTTGCCGTTGCTGAGGCTGGCTTTGAACTCGTGATTCTCCTGTCTCAGCCTCCCTAAGTACAGGTGTGCGCCACCTCGCCCAGCTTGAGAAAACTTTTAATTAATTATTTTTGGAACAACTTGGGCGTAAGAATCTACTTTTTTAGCTATATATTTAACGTACTCTCTCTCTCTTTCCACACACACACACACACACGAATTAAAACATTGACATACCTTGCTAAAACAGATTTTGCAATAGGAAAGAGTATGACATAATTCAACATAAGAATGAACTCAACTCAAGTATTACTCTTAAAGAATAATCAAGAGGTATTAAATTTTAAATAAGCTTTGGAGAAGCATAGAGTTCCATAATTTTGGAAATTTTTCTTGCAATAGCCTCGTTCCAACAAATCTATAAACAATAGAATTCACCTTTTTTTTTCTAGGAAGTTATACTCTCAGGTATGTACGTTCCAAATTTCCTTCTTTAACTTACCTTTATGCTACCTAGCAAGAACTACAAAATGCTGATAGTCTTAAATATAAACTCCATAATAGAACAAAAGAGGCACAAAAAGAGATGCACAAAGATGTTCACTGCAGCATAATTTATAATAATGAAAAATCAAGCTGCACAATGTTTCCTAAGTTATCATTTGTGAACTCAATGGAATATTATGCACAAAGCCTAGAGGACAGCAGGAAACAGCATACTATAGGATTCATATTTTAAAAATCCTGAATGTCATAATAAACTCTTTCAACAATGGAAAGTGGAAAAAAGGAACACCCTAGAGTTGAAACAGGGTATGAAGACTAGAGCAGAACTTTTTTCTTCTTTTGCTGTTTAAAGGAAATTAACAATAAGAGGAGAAAAGGAAATGCCCTCACTGACCTTCCCTCCTGTCTTTCCTGCTGTTAATTCCCTGACACTGAACTCTAGCCAACATTTTAGAAGCAGCCTATACATAAATGGAATTAATGTGCAGGTTTCCTTTAAGAAGGGGTGGGAAGTCTATGGATGGAAAAATGTCAAGTAGAAGCCAATGAAAGATTCATTTGGCAAAAATAATCTCATATGTCTTCGAAAAGAATGACCTAAAAATTATTGCCTGTCCAAAAAATTCCTAAGGAAGATGAGAGACTTTCCAATCCAACGTGTAGGTACACAATATGAATCTCAATAAATGTCTGAAGCCAATGTAGTAACAATGTATTGTGGGACTTATATCTAAAAGTCTAACAAAAAGGGGCACAAAGAATAGGAGGGAGAAATTGGAGATGTAAGGTTCTTATATCAGAAATGATATGGTAAAATATGATTGAAGGTAAACCATAATAAGATGTATGTTGTAATCCCTGGGGAATTGTGTAACATTTTTTAAATGGAGTGTAATTTATAAGCCAATAGTATAAATAAAATGGAATCATAAAAAATTAATCAAAAGAAGAAAAAAATGAGAAAAATAAGAGATGTGACAAACTAAAAAACAAAGCAAGAAACAAATAAAATGGGGTCAAGAACTGTGAAGCAAAAAAAGAATTCTGAAGTTTCCAAAGTGTCCCCTACATGCAAGCAAAAAAGCTGGCCTATCACACAGTGTCACGGAGGCTGGTAGAAACGTGACATTTAAATCAGAGAAGGATGGTTTATGATATCAAGGGTAGTATCCAAGCATCAGAATTTTTGAACCAGTTCCCCAAATCTCTGTTCCTGTAGCCCATAAAGAAAGCTACAGGAAACTGACACATGTAAGTTGTGTTATAAAAGTAGGGGAAACCACATTTTTTGGTGAGTTGTAAGTCTGCCTGCACCTTGCTCTGGAGGAAGATACTATCTCTTTCTTCCAAAGCTGCTTGTCAAATAAAAGTCCTTGAAAAGATAGTCTGGAACGAAGGGGAGTTAGTGCCTTGCTTGCAAGACAAACAGAAATGCAAGAAACTTATGAAGAATTATGTCCACCAGATGGCAGATTTAAACCAACCATAATAATTATACTAAAAGTAAATAATTTAAATACCTCAATTAAAAGGAAGAGACTAGTGGTGGGGGAGAATAGAAGTACTTTGAATTAGACAAAGGGGAATGAAGGGATGAGGGGGATGGGAATAGAAAGACAGAATAAATTGGACATAACTTTCCTATGTTCATGTATGAACACACGACCAGTGAAACTCCACATCACATACAACCAAAAGAATGAGAAGTTATATTCCATGCGTGTATAATATGTCAAAGTACATCAACTGTCATGCATATCTAAAAAGAACAAATAAAAACTTTAAAAAAATTAAAAGCTGTCAAAGAAAAGGGCAGAGACTGTCAGTATGGACACAAACCATACACCTTCTCTGATAGATCTATTTTGGTCGGTAAGAAAGAGAGTAAGTAAACAGAAGATTAGTAAAGATATAGGAGAGCTGAACAACCAATTTGGCCTACTGACATTTGTAGAATTGTTCTCCCAACAACAGAATACACTTTTTTTGTTGTTGTTGTTGTTTTACTTTTTTAGGGGTGGTACTGGGAGATTCAATCCCAACTCTTTTTTATTTTTATTTTATTTTATTTTTTAATGGCAATACCATTTTAGCTATTTTATCTATTTTTTATTTTTTAATTTTTTTTTAGTTGTAGATGAACACAATATCTTTATTTATTTTATGTGGTGCTGAGGATCGAATCCAGTGCCTCAAACATGCGAGGCAAGCACTCAACTGCTGAGCCACAACCTCAGCCCCCTTTTTTTATTTTTTGAGACAGGTTCTCACTAATTTAAATTTTTAAAAAAGGAGAGCTTCTATTGTATAGAGGTTATTTATTCATTTATTTTTTACTGTACTTCAGACTAAAGTTTGCTTTTATTTATTTATTTTTATTTTGTGGTACTAGGGATGAAACCCAGGTACTTGTGCATGCTGGGCAAATGCTCTGCCACTGAGATACATCCTCAACCCCACAGTATATTTTTTTATGTCACTTATTCTTTAGCATTTATATACTGCTTTGCATTATTTTCTCTGTAATATTGTGTAATATAGTACTCCAATAAGCAAGTTTGTAAGTTCCTTACAAATAATAAAATTTTCTAATTTAGGGGGGAAATTGTGGAAATGTTCCACCAAAGAAAACTTGATGCTAAGAGCTTCACAGGTGAAGGTGAAGCTTCACAGGCCAAATAATTAAGAAAAAAGTGGTATAAACTCTCTATATAAAATGTTTAAGAAAACAGAATATGAAGGAACACTTTCAAACTTTTATAAGACTATTATCCTAATGCTAAACTAATACTAAAACTAGATAACCTAATACTAACCTAATACTAAAACTAGACGAAAACATTACCAGAAAACCACAGACCAATATCCCTCATGAACACAGACACAGTTCTTTAAAAAAAGTGAGGAAACAATTCAGCAGTATATAAAATGGATAATAAATCACAATCAAGTGGTGTTTATTCTAGAAATGCAAGGTTAACTCAAGAGTGAAAACCAGTTAATATAACTTAGCTTATTAATGACTAAATAAATATCATATGAATGCAAGATTAACTCAAGACTGAAAACCAGTTAATATAATTTAGCTTATTAATGACTAAATCATCTCAATAGATGCAGAAAAAAAGAGTGGCAAAATTCAACAGACTTTTATGATAAAAAACTCTAAACAAATCAGGATAGAAGAGAACTTCCTCAACCTGATAAAGGGATATCTATAAAATACCTACAACTATATCATACTTAATGGTATGATTTTTCCCTAAAACCAGGAAGATGACAAGATGTCTGTTCCCAACATTCATACTAGAGTGCTCCTAGCTTTGCAATAAGGCAAGAAAAAGGCAAAAGGTGAAGTCTTGGAGGAAGAAATAAAACTACTTGCATATATTATCATTTATGTAGAAAATCTCAAGCAGGTATAGACATTATGGAAAACAGCATGGAGATTCCTCACGAAACTAAAGAGAACTACCATACGTGATTAAGCAATCCCTTTAATGGTTATATCTTAAAAGAAATGAAATTAGCACTTTGTAGAAGATATCTGCAATTTCATGTTCATTGTAGCCAAAATATGAAAATATCCAAAGATATTTCAACAAAGATAAAAAACAACAAAGATAAAAAATCACAATGTGTTTATACATATATAGGTGTGTGTGTGTGTATATATATATATATATATATATATGAATATTTTTCAGCCTTAAAAAGGAGGTTCTGTGGGACTGGGTTATCTCTCAACGGTAGAACACTTGCCTAGAATGTACAAGGCCCTGGGTTCAATTTCCAGTGCTGTAAAGTGAAAACAATGGAGATATACCTATTTGCAATAACATGGATGAACCTAGAGGATATTATACTAAGTGAAGTAAGCCAGAGAGAAAAATATTGTATGAGCTCACTCAGTGGTAAAGCTATTGCCAGAGTATAAAAGTGGTTATCAGAGGCTGGGAGAAGAAAGAAATTGGGAGTAGGTAGAAGGGTACAAATTTGCAGTAAGATAAATAAATCTAAAGATTTAATGTATAGTATTAGGAGAACAGTTAATAATGTATTAAATCCAGAAATTTACTAAGGGAAATTTTGAATATAATTACCATACACACACCTAAAGAAAAAAAAAAGGTAACTACAAAAGGTGATAGGTAGGTTGACTGTAGTAATAATTTCACTAAATATGTATAGCAAAACAATATATTGTACACTCTAAATATATACAACCAAATAAAAAAGAAAATTCCAGAGCCGGGCGTGGTGGCTCACGCCTGTAATCCCAGCACTTAGGGAGGCTGAGACAGGAGGATCGCGAGTTCAAAGCCAGCCTCAGCAACAGCGAGGTGCTAAGTGACTCAG
>CM053410.1:61112515-61210369 GCA_028644305.1 Xerus rutilus
AGACCCTGTCTCTACATAAAACACAAAATAGGGCTGGGGATGTGGCTCAGTGGTCGAGTGCCCCTGAGTTCAGTCCCTGGTGCCAAAAAAGAAAAGAAAATTCCAAGCAATCTATAAAAAAGCTACTAGAATAACTAACTGAGTTTAGTAAGGTCACAGGATTCAAGGTCAACTTACAAAACTCAGTTGTCTTTATGAATATTAGATGTAAACAACCGGAAATCAAAATTAGAAAAACAGCACCAATTATAGTAGCCTCAAAAATATGAAATACTGGCTAGGTGCATGGTGGTATACACTTGTAATCTCAGCAAATTAGGATACTAAATTTGGAGGATGACAAGTTTGAGGCCAGCTTGGGCAACTTAGTGAGACCCTATCTTTAAAAAAAAGCTGGAGATGTAGTTCAGTGACAAATGCCCCCCAGGTTTAATCCTTAGTACTGGAAAAAAGAAAAAAAAATATGAAATAGTTAGGAAGGGATAAAATGTGTGTAAGAATTATGGGCAAAAACTATAAAAACTGATAAGAGAAATAAAAAGAAAACGTAAATAAGGGAAAAGATACACTATGTTCATCAATGGAAGGGAATACTGTGGAGATGTTTGTTCTTGTCAGAATCATCTATAGTTTATATCAACCAAAATCCTAGTACGTAAATTTTACAGCAGTTTATGCATAATTATCCCAAACTATAAACAGCTCATATGTCTACTAACTAGTTAATGGATAAACAAATGGTAGTATATATATATAGAATGAACTAGTAATTAACAATAACAAAATGGACCAAACTACTGATAAACATAACATGAATGAATCTCAGAAATATTAAGGAAGCTAGCCGGGCATGGTGGTGCAAGCCTGTAATTCCAGCCACTGGCCACCAGTGCAATAGATCTTGTAAGAAGTCCTAGTTCTTACTCAGACCTGATCCAAAGGAGATGTGGGAGAGACCCGGGTTCCTGACAGGCACGGTGGCTCATACCTGTATCCCAGCGGCTCAGGAGGCTAAGGCCATTTCGAGACCAGCCTCAGCAACTTAGCAAGACCTGACTCAAAATAAAAAGTAAAAAGGGCCGGGCACGGTGGTGCACACCTGTAATTCCAGCACTTTGGGAAGCTGAGACAGGAGAATCGCGAGTTCAAAGCCAGTCTCAGCAAGGGCGAGGCGCTAAGCAACTCAGTGAGACCCTGTCTCTACATAAAACACAAAATAGGGCTGGGATGTGGCTCAGTGGTCGAGTGCCCCTGAGTTCAATCCCTGGTACCAAAAAAAAAAAAAAGAAAAGAAAGAAAGAAAAAAAGAAATATTAAGGAAGCTAGACACAAAAGGTTACATATTTGTATCACAATGTGAAAAATGTAAAACTGTAGGGTCAAAAATCAGATCAATATTTTCCAGGAGTAAGGGCTAAGTAAAGTTGGTTGAGTACAAAAATGTCTACGGTAATATTTTGGATCATAGAAATACTGTATATTTTGATTGGGGTAGCGGCATGTGATTATGTATACTTTCCAAATATCATAACAATATACATGTAAAAAGCATGATTTTTTTTTTTTTTTGGTACCAGGGATTGAACTTAGAGGCACTCGACCACCGAACCACATCCTCAGCCCTATTTTATGTTTTATTTAGAGACAAGGTCTCTCTGAGTTGCCTAGTGACTTGCTGTTGCTGAGGCTGGCTTTGAACTTGTGATCCTCCTGTCTCAGCCTTCAGAGCCACTAGGATTACAGGCATGTGTCATGGCACCTGGCTAAAAAAGCATGAATTTTCATACCTGTAAATTGTACTTCAATAAACTTGATAAAACACACACACACACACACACACACACACAAAAACCCCTGAAGCTGGGCGTGGTGGCGCATGCCTGTAATCCCAGCAGTTTGGGATTACAGGCACTAAGCAACTCTGTGAGACCTTGTCTCTAAATAAAACAAAACAGGGCTGGGGATGTGGCTCAATGATCAAGTACCACTGAGTTCAATCCCTGGTACCAAAACCAAAAAACAAAAACTGCTTCTCAATATTGTCATCCTTCTTGCTCTGTGTGGAATAGAAGCTTGAATTTACTTTTTTCTACAAATATTCCTAGACAAATATTTTAAACTATAAATTATTATTTATTAACTAACATATACTTCTTGAATTTGAGGCCTGCTAAATACTTTATTTGTATTATCTCATTAAATTATCCCAACAACTTTATAAAACTGAGGTTGAGAGGTATGAATGATTATAAACTGGGATTTAAACCCAGGTATGTTGTATACCGAATGTCATCTTTCTATTTTGTATTATGTCCCCAAATCTCCAAAGACAGACCAAATTTTATATTTTTCACTGTGCCTAGCATATTGTAAGGCCCACCAAAAGCCAACGCTGATGAAAAATAATAAATACCCTCCCAAACTGAGTCCCTTTTATCAAGTATAAGATCTAAAGAAGGCTACTTTTCTGGAGAAAATACCACATTTCTCCTCCCACTGCTACTGCCCATCTTTATCTATGGTTTAGCAATGTAATTCATCAGAAAGGGACATTCATTTGTTTATTCTCCTCAGTTCCTCTGCAATTTCCTCTGCCTAGCAAAACATCTCTGACTCAGGATGGCCTCAAAGATAAGACAAATCTGTTGATACTTCAGAAATAACAGTTTCTATGGACATGGAATGAAGACTCAAGATCATCTTTTCCAGAATTATTTTCTTGCTGTCTTTTCTTTTTCTTAGTGCTAGGGATCAAATCCAGGGCCTCTTGTATGCTTAGCAAATGCTCTACCACTGAGCTATGCCCCCAGCCCTCCAGAATTATTGTCTTAACTGGGGAAGGGAGTAATGTTCACTGTTTTACAGAGTAAAATCAGATACATTATTTCTTTTTTTCCAGATACATTACTTCTTATTTGGATTCCCCCACATAGCCCAATATTATCACTTCAATTGTCTACTTTTTCAAAACATTTAACATTTAACAATTGTTCATGGAACATCTGATACCCTTGTAGAACTAAGAGGTATTGAAGATAGGGGCCCTTGGTCTGACATTATTATGAGTTACATGCTTTAGTCTGCAAATAATAAGAAATGTAACTACAGTTGGTTTAAGCAATGTGGGAGAAAGTTATTATTTTATATAAGTTGGGTTTGTTGGGCATAGTGGCCCACACCTATAATCCACTGAGGCAGGAGGATTGCCAGTTCAAGATCAGCCTCAATAATTTAGAAAGCCCTTATCTTAAAATAAAAAGGGCTGGGGAGTGTGTCTCAGTGATAGAGACCCCCTGAGTTTGATCCCAAGTACCTACTCCTGCCCCCCCCTCCCACAAAGGTCAACTAACCACTACCACAGATCAGAACATCTCCCTCCCCCCGCCCCCAAGGACTGGGCATTGAAGGCAGGGCCTTGCATATGCTAGGTAAGACCTGTACCTGCCTTGTATGTCCAGTCCTGATCAGAACATCTTTTTCAAAGTACCACTACTAGGAAACAATCTGAAACACCCATGTGATCCTCAAAAATCAAATGAAAAATTGAATTAGAAGTTTAAGAATGATCTCATTTTAAACACACAGTCCTCTCCCTTCCCAGGTCTGGACAATATCATATGGAGAGATTTTCCCTTTTATAGTGGGGGAGGGGTGGGACAGGGTGTGGGGGGAGGGGAGGACCACAAGGGACTGATGGCAGTTAGTTTCCCTAGCTTTTTGAGATGCTCCCTAGGAAGCCCACTCCAGTCTTGCCTCATGGGAAACACTGCAGATAATGGTACTACTAGATTGATCCAGAAACAAAAAGAAGGCAAAGGTCATAGTGAACAGCAAATGGATCTTGGTGGTGCCTGTGTAACTAACTGACAGCTGTGGTGCCCAATCAGAAATACCAGCCAACTTCATAGTCACACCTGCAAAGCTGAGCTGGTTGCTTTCAGAAACATGGTAGAAAATTCACCTTAGCTTGAGTCCCTAGACAGTTACTTTCCATGTTTAGTTTCAGAGCCCACAGCAGTGGGCCCACTGAGGCAGGCACAACTGTACAGGATAGACTTGCTTGATTTAGGAAGTCCAGCAGTAGCTCCATTCAGTGAGAAAGCTCACCCAATGATCACATCCAGGAGGGTCAGGGAGACTCCCCCCTTTGTACATTTCAGAGAAGCACAAAGGATGACTCATTCAACTAAGTCAAAATATTACCCCATGGCTCCACCCAGACATAGGGGCAGTTCTCAATTGTGCATTTCTAAGAACATAGCCTCTGGATCCACCTCCCCTCCAATTCCTTACCAATTCTGCTTAACCTCCATGGCTAGCCTTGTAGCCCTGCCAAACTGCAAATTCCAAATACTGGAATTGTCCAGCCAGGGAATACAATCTATGACCAACTTAAAGTGGTCACAGTATCCAGCCAGTACCCTGATAGCAGAGCCCAGTTAGTGGTCATAAAAGGCAACTGAAGCCCAGCCAGCAGCCCCACCTGACATCAATACAAAGGTAGTAGCTTAGGGAACTAGAGAACTCACAATATGTTCTTCCTGCCCAGGATCACCACTAACTGGCTCTTCCAGAACCACAGGCTAGACTAAATAGTGAAGGTCCATCCCTGCTAAAGAACACCTGTCCAGCCCAGAAGAGGTGGGCTGTCTTCTCATATATGCAGACAATAGAGCAAGGACATAGGATTACAAAAGATTCAGAAAATCATGACATTTCCAGAAGAAATTGGTAACTAATGAAGCTCCAATAATGGACCCTAAGAAATGGAGACCTATGAAATGACTAACAAAGAATTCAGAAAAATTCTCCTAATTCAGTGAATCAGGAGCAAGGCAAGAATGTTCACTCTCACCACTCCTATTTAATATAGCACTTAAAATTCTAGCCAGAGCAATTAGGCAAGAGAAAGAAATAACAAGGATACAAAAAGGAAAAGAAGAAGTCAAAATATCACTGTTTGTGGATATATGATCCTATTCTTAGAAGACGCAAAGAGCTCCACAAGACTTCTGGAGCTAATAAACAAATTCAGCACACTAGCAGGATACAAAATCAACATACAAAAATTAATAGCTTTCCTATACACCAATAATGAATTTGCTGAAAAAGAAATCAGGAAAGCAACTGCCTTTACAATAGCCTCAAAAACAAAACATAAAACCCAGGAATAAGCCTAACCAAGGAAGTGAAAGACCTCTACAATGAAAACTATATGAAACTGAAGATACCAGAAGATGGTGAGAACTCCCATGTTCATGGATAGGCAGAACTAATATTATTCAAATGGCACATTGCCAAAAGTAATCTATGGATTCAATGCAATTCCCATCAAAATGCCAATGCCATTCTTCACAGAATTGGGGAAAAGCCCTAAAATTCATTTGGAAGAATAAAAGACCCAGAATAGCCAAAATGATTCAAAACAAAAAAGCAATATTGGAGGCATGACTATATCCAACTTCAAAATATACTACCAAGCTATAGTAATGCAAACTGCTTAGTACTGTCATAGAAAAGGATACATAGACCAATGAATAGAAGACACAGAAACAAACCCACATACTTACAGTCAACTGATCCTTGGTAAAGGTGTCAGAAACATACACTGGAGAAAAGAGCCTTTTTAACAAATAATGCTGAAAAACTGGATATCCATATGTAGAAGAATGAAACTAGATCATTCTCTCTCCAGGTGTGGTGGTGTGCTCTTGTAATTCCAGCAACTTGAGAGGCTGAGGCAGGAGGATCCCAAGTTTGAGGCCAGCCTCAGCAACTTGGTAAGGCCCTAAGCAACTTAGCAAGACCCTATCTCAAAATATAAAACACAAAGTGTTGGGAATGTGGCTCAGTGGCTGTGTACCTCTGGGTTCAATTCCCAGTACCAAAACAAACAAAAACCCCAAAATCAAATAATAATAAATGCTGGAGAGGATATGTGGAGGAAAAGGAACATTTTTACACCATTGGTGGGACATTAAATTAGTACCACTGTGGAAATCAGTATAGAGGTTCTTCAAAAGATTCAAAGACTTACCATTCCTCGGTATTTAAAGAATTAAAGTCAGCATACTATAATGATACATGCATACCCATGTTTACAGCAGCATAATTCACAACAGGCAAATTCTGGAACAAAACTAGGTGTCCACTGACAGATAAATAAAGAAAATGTGGTATATATACACAATGGAGTTTTATTCAGTCATAAAGAATAATGAAATTATGTCACTTGTAGGAAATAGATGGAACTTGAGAGCATTATGTTAAGAGGAAAGCATCAATAGGAGATTTGATCAAGCAGAAGAATCAGTGAGCTGGAAGAGAGAAATTTGAAATTATCCAGTCAGAGGAGGAAAAATATAAAAAAAGAAAAATACCAAAGGATTTATAGGAATTTTGGGACACCATCAAGAAATTAAAGTTGAGTAACAGGTGTCTTAGAAAGAAGAAAACGAAAAAAGACTAGAGATCTTATTTAAAGAAATAATGGCCAAAAAATTCCCTAATCTGAGGCTAGATACCAACATCCAGATATAGAAGGCACTGAGTCCTCCAATTTCAACCCAATGAGAAGTTCACCATGACACATAATAATCAAACTACCAAAATTAATCATAGGGACCTGGGTGTGGTGGCACACGCCTGTAATCCCAGCACTTTGGGAGGCTGAGACAGGAGAATTGTGAGTTCAAAGCCAGCCTCAGCAATGGCGAGGGGCTAAGCAACTCAGTGAGACCCTGTCTCTACATAAAACACAAAATAAGAGCCGGGCACAGTGACGCATGCCTGTAATCCCAGCACTTTGGGAGGCTGAGACAGGAGAACGCGAGTTCAAAGCCAGCCTCAGCAAGGGCGAGGTGCTAAGCAGCTCAGTGAGACCCTGTCTCTACATAAAACACAAAATAGGGCTGGGGGATGTGGCTCAGTGGTTGAGTACCCCTGAGTTCAATCCCCAGTACCAAAGGGGGAAAAAAAAATAGGGATGGGGATGTGGCTCAGTGGTCGAGTACGCCTGAGTTCAATGCCCGGTACCAATCAATCAATCAATCAATCACAGGGACTAGGAGAATAGCTCAGTGGTAGAGCACGTTTAGCATGTGCAAAGCCCTGGGTTTAATCTGCACTATGTGTACACACACACACAAATTCTGAGAGCAGCAACAGAAAAGAAACATTACAAAGGAGTGTCAATACAACTAACAGCACATTCCTGAACAGAAATCCTGCAAGCCAGGGAAAGCGTAGGAGGATACATTCAAAGTGTTAAAAAACAGCCAACCAAGAATACTTTGTCTTTTAGAAAGGGAGAAGTAAAACTTCTAAATAAGTTAAAGAAGTTCATCACCACTAGACCTTCTTATAGGAATGGCTAAAGGGAGTTTTTCTTTTTTTTTAAAGTTGAAACAAAAAGTCAATCACATTTTATGGTTTGGACCTGGAATGCCTTCCAAAGGCTCATGGGTTGAATGCTTGGTCCTCAACAGTGTTCATAGGTGGGGTCCCTGGGAAGCAACTGAATCACGAAGGCTGTAACTTCATCAGTGAATTATTCTACTGGTAGCTTAACTACTGGGAGGAAGCAGAACTACTAGCATGGTTGGAGGAAAAAAGGTCACCAAGGCATACCCTAGAAGGTATTTCTTATCCCTGGCCCCTTCCTTTCTGTTTCCTGCTGCCATGAGCTTCTAGCAGTTTTCCTCAGTCATTCCCTTATGCCATGATGTTCTGCCTCACTTCAGGTCCAAAGCAATGCAGCTAGCCGACCATGGATTGAGCCAAAATAAAATCATGAGCCAAAATAAAGTTTTCCTCTTCTGTTTTTCTCAAGCATTTGTCACAGTGACAAAAAGCTGACTAACACAAACATGAAACACATGGAAGCACAAAAATCAATGGTGTAAGTAAAACAGAAGCACATTTGGAATACTGTAAGACAGATAAAGATAGTATGTAAGGCAATTTTATTCCTAGTGAAAGGCTTAGAAGACAAAACTATTAAGAACAACCATAGCCAGGCAGTAGTGCATGCCTGTAATCCCAGTGGCTTGGGAGGCTGAGGCAGGAGGATTACAAGTTTAAAGCCAGCCTTAGCAATTTAGTGAGGCCCTAAGCAACTCAGTGAGACCTTGTCTCTAATATGGCTCAGTGGTTAAGCACACCTGGGTTCAATCCCCGGTATTAAAAACAAAAACAAAAACCTGCAGCTAAAATAAATTGTCAAAGGATATATATTATAAAATGATATAAATTCTAAAATTAAAAAAATAAAAGTGGGGGAGATGAAAGTGTAGAGTTATATGCAATCAAAGTTAAATTGTCATCACCCTGAAATAGGCTATTATAAGATCTTCTATATAAGCTACACAGTAACCACAAAGAAAAAATCTTTAGAAGCACAAAACAAAAATAGAAAGGGCTGGGGGTGAAAGTAAAAACTACACAAAACCATCAAACCACAAAGGAAGACAATGAGAGGAAGAAACAAAGTGTCTACAAAACAACCAGACAAGCCAACCATG
This sequence comes from Xerus rutilus, assembly GCA_028644305.1. NCBI lineage: Eukaryota > Metazoa > Chordata > Mammalia > Rodentia > Sciuridae > Xerus > Xerus rutilus. Next base: position 61,121,038 of record CM053410.1, read on the forward strand.
GTGGTGCACGCCTGTAATCCCAGCAACTCCAGAGGCAGAGTCAGGAGTGTTACACATTTGAGGCCAGTCGAGCAATCCCTCCAGCCACCCCCCGCCGCCCACATTCGAGATTGAATCTCAGTCTTTTTTATTTTTTATTTTGAGACAGGGTCTCACTAGGTTGCTGAGGGTCTTGCTAAATTACTGAGGCTGGCCTCAAACTTGCAATCCTCCTGCATCAGCCTCCAGAGTCATTGGGATTACAAGCATGCAAGCTCAGCAACTGAACGAGACCCTGTCTCAAAATAAAAAGATCTAGGTAATGTAGCTCAGTGTTAGAGTGCCACTGGGTTCTACAGAAGGGAGAGAGGGAAGGAAGAAGGAACTATACAATTTTCAAGAACATGTACAGAACTGGAGAACATTATATGCTAAGTTAAATAAACCAGGTACAGAAAGACAAATACTGCAAGTATTCCAATTTACACGTGGAAACTAAAACAACTGAATTTACAAAAGCAGAGAGTAGGTGGTTACAGAGGGTAGGGGGTAAAAAGAATGGGAAGACTATGATCAAAAGATAATCTCAGAAAATTTTTTACATCTATCATACAACATTATGAATATAGTTAACAAGTCTCTTGCACATTTCAAATTTGCTTAGAGCAAATTTCAAATGTCTTCATCATAAAAATAAGTATTTGAAGACATTCCTAGTAGTACATATAATTCCAGCAATTTGGGAGGCTGAGGTAGGAGGATCACAGGTTCAAAGGCCACTCTCAGCAACGAAGTGAGACCCTCAGCAACTTAGCAAGATCCTGTCTCAAAATCCAACACAAAAAGTAAAAAGGATTGGGGATGTAGCTCAGTGGTAGAGGACCCTGGGTTCAATCCTCAGGAAAGGAAGGAAGGAAGGAAAAGAAGGAAGGAAGAAAGGAAGGAAGGATTTGAGATGATAGATGTTAATTGGCTTGGTTTAAATTATCCCACATTGTATTCATAAGTGGTAACATCACTTTGTACTCCATAAATACATACAATTATAGTCAACTTGTAATAAAATAAGCAAACATAAAAGGTAAAGAATCCATGTTAACCAAAAGCATAGGCAACCATAGTAAACATAGATTAAAAAGAATGTCAAAATTTAAAACTGCAAGGCCGGGCACGGTGGTGCCATATGCTGCAACCCCAGTGGCTTAGGAGGCTGAGACATGAGGATTGCGAGTTCAAAGCCAAGCCGGGCACAGTGGCTCACGTCTGTAATTCCAGCACTTTGGGTTGCTGAGACAGGAGAATTGCAAGTTCAAAGCCAGCCTCAGCCTTAGTGAGGAGCCAAGCAACTCAGTGAGACCCTGTCTCTACATAAAACACAAAATAGGGCTGGGGATGTGGCTCAGTGGTCAAGTACCCCTGAGTTCAATCCCCGGTACAGGGGGAAAAAAAAAAAGCCAGCTTCAGCAACAGCAAGATGCTAAGCAACTGAGTGAGACCCTGTCTCTACATAAAACACAAAAGGGGGCTGGGGATGTGGCTCAGTGGTTGAGTGCCCCTGAGATCAATTCCCAGTACCCCTGCCCCCCAAATTTAAAACTCTTCAGGTGCTGGCTGTAGCTGTAGCTCAGTGATAGAGGGTTTGCCTAGCATGTGCAAGACCCTGGGTTCAATCCCCAGCCCTGCAAAATAAATTTTAAAAGCTGTGCATCGCAAGGGATATGGCTCAGTGGTAGAGTGCTTGCCTAGTATGCATGAGGTCCTGGGTTCAAATCCCAACACTACAAACAAAACAAAACAAAACAAAATTGTGCATCAAAACAATTGATCAAGGGGCTGGGGTTGTGGCTCAGTGGTAGAGAGCTTGCCTAGCATGTGCAAGGCACTGGGTTCGATTCTCAGCACCACATATAAATAAATGAATAAAATAAAGGTATTAACAACAACAACAAAAAAACAATCGATCAAAAGTACAAAGGTAACCTATAAGGACAGAGATATAGCTCAGTGGCAGAGTACATGCCTAGCATGTGCAAAGTCCTGAGTTCAATCCCCAGAAACACACACACAGAAATGTGTGCGCATGGGAAACTTATAAAATCAGAAAGTATTTGCAAATCATCTGATAAGAGGTTAATATCCAGAATACATAAAGAACTACAACTCAACAACAAAAAATTAGCTTGTTTTCTCCAAAGATAAAAAAACCTATAAAAGCTGGGTGTAGTGGTATATGTTTACAATTATAGCTATCTGCAAGGCTGAGGCAGAATGAGTGCCAGTTAGAGGCCAGTCTGGGCAACTTAGAGGTTCTGTCTCAAAAAATAAAAAGGCTGGGGATGTAGCTCAGTGACAGAGTGCCACTAGGTTCAATGCCCAGGACTGGAAAGGGGGATCTGAGAAATGTTGGCAAGAATATGGAGAAAGTAGAACCTTTGTGCACTGCTGGTAGAAGTAAATGATGCAGCTGCTATGAAAAATTGTCTCATGATTCCACAAAAATTAAAAAATAGATGACCCAGCGATGCCAATTCTCAGCATATACACAAAAGAAGCAAAAGAAGGGTCTAGGAGACATTTGCATACTCACACTGCCAGCACTATTCACAACAGTCCAAAGGTAGATAACCCAGAATAAACAGATAAACAAAGAGCAGTATATACTGTGCAACCCTAAAATACAAAAGTTAATTCTGTAACATTCTACAACATGAATAATCCTTGAGAACACTGAGAAATGAAATAATCCAGTCACCCCAAATACTGTATGAATCCATTCATAAGAGATACTTAAGAAAATAGATACGGTAGTGTACCCCTGTAATCCTATCAAGTGGGGAGGCTGAGGCAGAATTGGAAATTCAAGGCCAGCCTGGGCAATGAACCTCAGTGGTAGTGTGTTCAATCCCCAGTACCCCCCTCACACACACACAGAAAGGTACTTTGGGTAGTTAGAATCATAAAGACAAAGTAGAAAGGTAATTGCCAGAGGCTAAGAGAAAGGGTGGATGGAGAATTGTTTAATAGGTATGGATTTGTCTTTGCGAGATAAAAAAGAACTGTATGCTTAAAAATTAAGATGGTAAAAATTATATAATGCATATTCTACAATTAAAACTAAAAGTAATGTTTTAAAAAGAACTAAGATATCAAAATAAAAGACAAAAAACAAAAACAAGCTATATACATGTAGAGTATTTGACCAGCATGTGCAAGGACCTATGTTCAATTCTCAGAAATGCACACACACGGATAAGCTCTAATTCCTAAGAGTAGTTATATATGGAGAATACAAATGGGAAAAGGAGGGACTTTTGTTTTCTACTTTGTCCTTTTATACTGTTTGCATTTTGATCATAAACATAGCTAATATTTTTAAATTTAATTTTAAAAAAATTCCATTAGCTATAATTTATCAGTTAAAATTAAACCCTAGGTACTAAGGGACTTAAACTCTCGTACTGCTTTAAAAAAGGTTTTACCAAGCCATCTCCTCATAAAATCCCACAAGTAGGTAGTTATGATTTTAGAAGGAACAATTAGTTAAGGAAAAACTCCCGTGTCATCCAGGTAATGAGAGACAATTCTTGGCCCATAATGCCTTAATCTAAGTCAGATAGTTCCTCTTCCTAATCCTGAAACTGCTGACAAGTGTGCCATGGCAAAAGCTGACATCCAAACAAAGTCCTAGGATTTTCAAACTTTTCCTTCTCCCTACCTGCTATGAACAGAACATCAGGCCCACATCAGCACTTACTTTTCTTTTAGAGCCTGATTCTCACTCCTCCTACCCCCTTTTCAAGAACGTTACAAGAGAGTTAGTGGGTGGTTAGAGACCCCCTCAGAAACCAACAGCCATTCTAGAAAAATAATTGCTCACATACTAAGGGCTGCCGACAAGAGCAGTTTCCCAGTGGCATATTTTAGTAACCTTAATGAGGCAGAGAGCAACGCCCCCTGCAATACAAATTCTGCTTGGAAGAAAGGATCTACAGATTATGGAAAAGTACAACTTAAAAAGCAAACACCACAGGCTCCAGTAGAACAAGAAAGCAAGCAGAGATTTCTAAATACAGAGCTCAATTGTAAGAGTTCCCTGTACCTTATTTCTCACTATCATCATTTTTGCTGTCAAAAATAGAACCTTCCATGTCTTGATCCATTCAGACTAAGCCACAGCAGGCACAGCTCTGCTTACACAGGGCAGCCGGGTCAGAAAGGCCGCCCAGGGAAATGGAAAAAGCAGCCAGCAGGTTTTCTTAGGGATTATACTGTTCCAGCTTTCATCCTTCTTCCCAGCTATTCTGGTGCCAAGAAAGCTACAGGGAGGTCTTTACTCTGAAAAAAGCTTCCATCTTTTCACCAGCAGGCCTGAAGCAGTCTGGGGACTGCAACTCCCTCTACTGCCCAATAGTTTCTTTGCATGCTATAGTGGTTTACAGCATTTCAATTCAAAATATGTTTAAAGAGCTAAAGCAGGTCTTTATTCAAAATATAACCCAAAAGTAAGGTCAGAAAAGAGAGGACTGCAACTGGAATGACTTCTACATTCACCTACAAATCTTATCTACCTCAAAGGATTTTTATTCAGTTTAATGAGAAGTCTCTAGCTTACAGGCATGTAGAAAAGAAGCTGGTTGGTTCTCTTTTCCCACCTATAGTTAATACTACCTTTAGCAGAATTTAAGATGGGCTTTGGGGTTGGAACTGTAGCTCAGTGATAGTGTGCTTGGCCAGCATGTGTGAAACTCTGGGTTCCATCCCCAGCACCAGAAAATAAGTAAGTAAATAAATAATATAGGCTTTATTCAAATAAGATCCAATTCGAGGTTGAGGTTGGTAGCACAGACCTGTAACCCCAGTTACATGGGGGATTGAGGCAGGCAGATTTTGCTTTTAAGGTCAACTCCACCTCAAAAACAAAACAAAAACCCAAGAAGATCCAATTTAAATAGCACTTAGGACATGGTATTAAAACTGTGTTTCATTGTATTCACTCACGTTTGTGCCTAGACAATAGCAGATGTTCAGCAATCATATAACAGAATTTTATCACCCTGAGCTACTGGGAGAGAATCTGTCCACGTAAGAATCAGATAATATATAACCACTGGGGGAGAAATCAAAATCCTTAGTGATAATAGAAAGGTGTTTCTTCAATATACTACTTTTTTTTGTTGTTTTTTTTTTGTGGTGCTAGGGATTGAACCTAGGGCCTGCGCACGCAAGGCAGGCACTCTACCAACTGAGCTACATCCTCCGCTCCATACTATTTAATTTTTGAGTCAGGGTCTCACAAAGTTGTCATGCATCATACTTGCAACCCACCTGCCTCAGCCTCTGGGATTGCTGGGATTACAGATACGCACTACCAACCTCAGTTTATCAGGGTTTATTTTTAATGTACTTTAAAGACACTTTATTATTAGGGGGGCATGGTAGCATACACCTGTAATCCTGGTGACGTGGGAGGCTAAGGCAGGAAAATCACAAGTTGGAGGCCAGCCTCAGCAATTTAGTGAGGCCCTCAGTCTTGCACATTAGGCAAGCACTCTGTTACTGAGGTATACTACCAGTTCTAATACAATTAGAATTGAGGAACACATGTGTCAGTGCACCCTTGTTCATTTTGAAGAACCATCACTCTCTCTGTCACCCACAATTAGAACATTGCCTGTCAGATAGAATACTCAAGAATATATAGGTTCAGCCGGGCACAGTGGCTCAAGCCTGTAATCCCAGCACTCAGGGAGGCTGAGACAGGAGAATCACGAGTTCAAAGCCAGCCTCAGCAATAGCGAGGTGCTAAGCAACTCAGGGAGACCCTGTCTCTACATAAAACACAAAATAGGGCTGGGGAAGTGGCTCAGTGGTCAAGTGCCCCTGAGTTCAATCCCCAGTACCAAAAAAAAAAAAAAAGAATATATAGGTTCATGCTCTGAGAAAAGCAAATGCCCACAGTAACTGCTAACCCTTTAGAAACTTTAAAATAAATACTAACAGCTAATAATGCCACTACGTAAAATGTCTTTACCATCGAACAGGAAGAAACAATGTGAATTTTTTAATAAAAAGAGTCCCACAGCATTTATTTTCATCTGGTAATAACATAAGGGTCATCAAAACAATGTGAACAAATGTTTTAGAACTATATTCCCAACAAAGGACACCTAAAAAAGAAAAAAGAAAAAAAAAAGGTAGCCTTCCTTCTCTGTAATTTCTCACTTCATTGATCATTTCTAGTTGGAGACACTTTGTAGCAGAGTAATATTATCTCCTTTTAGCATGATCCGACCTGCAATGACAGAAAGAACTATTAATAGTTAGATCAAGATAGCTGGGCGCGGTGGCGCAAGCCTGTAATCCCAGCACTTAGGGAGGCTGAGACAGGAGAATCGCGAGTTCAAAGCCAGCCTCAGCAAGGGCGAGGCACTAAGCAACTCAGTGACCCTGTCTCTACATAAAACACAAAATAGGGCTGGGGATGTGGCTCAGTGGTTGAGTGCCTGAGTTCAATATCCAGTACCAAAAAAAACCAAAAAACAAAAGTTACACCAAGACATGTAATTATGTTTTAGCCTAAGAATTTTATATCCAGTGTTTAGAAAATATTTTGAAAATACTTTCCCTTATAAAAGATATGTAAACATTTTCAAGTCTTCACACATTGAAAGGCTTGCCAGGTCCACTAGGATATAACATACCTTTTCAACAATTATCTAATGAGGGTCAGTGTTAGTTCACAAAAAGCACTATTTCTATACACTAAGTCAATTGTACACACCTAAGCAAACATATCCCAGTACTGAGTTTGTGAAAGTTTGGAAATGAATTATAAGCCAAATTTAGAAAAGGCAGTATATTATATTCTCATTCTTAGAGCTGGGGATGCAGTGCAGTAGAACACTTGCCGGAGTTAACACCCCCACCTAAAAAAGCAGCTTTTAAAAAGAACTTAGTATATTAATGACTTAATCTTGCAATAAACAAACTTGTTTAGATTTTACCCAACATTCCTTAAATTTGAGACGAGAACGCTTTTTTTTTCCTGAGAAATATCTACATCTCTAGGAACACTGGTGTTCACTGGAAACAGTCTGAGAAAAGCCAATCAACTCAACAGTGATTAAACTATTTTCATTTCCCAGGATTGTACAAGTGATTAATCTATTATATAGGATGGATACTATCATGGGAATTCAACACTTGGCAAATAACATAAATAATTCGACCAAAATAAGACTAGTTAGCTCTTTCTAGCAAGACATTTTTGTCATTCATAAAAACAGCCTAAGCAGAAAGAAGCACAGCAAAATATCCTATCACTTCTAAGAATCTACTTTCCACATAACTAGTATGATTTTAAGAGAATTCCCAAGGTCTGGGAAAAACAGAAATCACCACTGTTAAAAGTATTAGTGAGCTGGGCGTGGTGGCGCAAGCCTGTAATCCCAGCACTTAGGGAGGCTGAGACAGGAGAATCGCGAGTTCAAAGCCAGCCTCAGCAAGGGCGAGGCACTAAGCAACTCAGTGACCCTGTCTCTACATAAAACACAAAATAGTGCTGGGGATGTGGCTCAGTGGTCAAGTGCCCCTGAGTTCAATCCCTGGTACCAAAAAAAAAAAGTATTAGTGAGCTGTACAATGAGCATTTAATAAATAAAATGCCTAAATAAAAGATCAAGTTAACAGGAGGTTAACAGAAATGATTCAGTGTCTCTTGATGAAACCATGAATCCTAAGACCTCCTATTCACTGGGTAAGAAACTGTTCAAATATTTTTGCATTTCTACTATGTGCCACTCATTGAGTTAGTTCCATATTAAGGAACAAAAAAGACATGACATATGTACTTATGGAGTACATGGTCTAATGGCAAAGGTAATAGTAAAATACTCCCACTAATGTTTCACAACACACCCAGAAGGCATATCATACCCCATCTTCCCCAACCCAAGCAAAACAAAATCGAACCCTGGGCTTCTTAGAGAAAGCACTATTTGATCTGAGTTCTAAAATCATAGGAAGCTGGGTGTGGTGATGCTTTCCTGTATCAATGACTCAGGAAGCAGAAGGATTACTAGTTCAAGGTCAGCCTTGGCAACTTAATGAGACCATAAGACCCTGTCTCAAAGAAAATAATAATAATAATTAAAAGGGTTAGGGTTATAGTTCAGTGGTACAACACCTCTGGGTTTTATCCCTAGTACTGGGGGTGGGGGGGCACAAGCAACACATGCAAATGTTTAGGAGGGGATGGAGGATGGGATGTAGTGCAGTGGTAGAGCACTTGCCCAGCAGGTTGAGGCCAAGGGTTTAATCCCCAGCACAGGGGAAAAAAATTTTTTTAAATGGTGGGACAAAAAACAAACAAAAAAACCCAAAGCAGAATATATTATAAGTAGGGGGAGATAAGGCCAAATAACAAAGGACCATGCAGAATCTGTGAAAATAGTTTTTTGTTTTATCCTAACAGCAACAAAAAGTCAATGAAGAAAGGTTGGACAGGCTTTTGTTTTTGGTACTGGGGACTGAACTCAGGGGCACTTAACCACTGAGCCACATTCCCAGCCCTTTTTATTTTTTGAGACAGGGCCTCTTTAAATTGCTGAAGCTGGCCTCGAACTTGCAATCCTGCTGCCTCAGCCTTCCAAGTCGCTGGGATTACAGGCATGTGTCACCATGCTTGGCTCAGACACATTTTTTTAAAAAAGAGGACTAAAAACTAGAGAACAACCTGGAGCAGGAGGAGATAGTAGCAGAGTGGATATACAAAAGCCTGAAAAGGAATAACAGAGATGAAAAATGAAAACCTGAGTATGGTATCCCAGAGCCAAGGGAACAAAAGTTGTTAAGGAGGAAATGGCCAACAGTGCCAAATTTTGTATAGAGTTAAATAACATGAACACTAACAATAATCATTAAACTTTTTTTTTGTACTGGAGATTGAACTCAGGGGCACTCGACCACTGAGCCACATCCCCAGCACTATTTTGTGTTTTATGTAGAGACAGGGTCTCACTGAGTTGCTTAGTCCCTCGCCATTGCTGAGGCTGGCTTTGAACTCGCAATTCTCCTGTTTCAGCCTCCCTAAGTGCTGGGATTACGGGCTTGCGCCACTGCGCCCGGCTATTAATCATTAAACTTAATAACATTTGTTTTTGGTGATCTCTGCCAGAGCTGTCTGGGTGGAGAAAGAGAAACAGAAATAGAATAGAATAAGAAGTAACTGGAAGAAGATGATTCCAAAAGTGTGCTTCTTTTCAAAGATAACTTCTCAAATGCAAACCAAATTTAAAAATGAATTGAGTTGCAGGTCATTCAATTCTGTGAGTGAAATAAACACTTCTAGAATTCTGTAGAATTCTATATTCTATATAGAACAACTATATTCTTACCCAATTGTTTTCTTGACTTCGTTTTAGAATGAATCTCTTCTGCATCATCTAATACAAGGTTCATGTATTCATCAAAACCCTGGGAAAACAAGTCAACTAACAGTCATTTATAAGGAAAATCATATTCAAACCATTCAAAAAGAATATTATGTATCCAGATACAGAAATGCCAAAAAACTTTAGATATTCTCTCCACTGATCTTTCAGCTGAAACATCTGGAGCCTCTTATTAAATAACAAAGTCAGACTGTGTTCCAAATTACTCCTTCAATCTTTTGGACTTAGAATTTCATTAGATATGCCGGAAAGTCATCATCCTTATCTTTTATGAGACACCATCATAGAGTATGTTAGTATGTATATAACTTACATTTTATTTTATTGCTTTCTCAATCAGAAACTATTACTACAAGCTATCATGCTTGTTTTCCATTTGGTAAAGGGGAGATTACTGATGAAATCACTGGTATCTAAACATGGTATTTCCAGCCACATTGTATTTTTCTTTAAAACATTACTGGGACTGGGATGTAGCTCGGTGGTAGATCAAGTGCTTTGCATGCACAAGGCCCTGGGTTTGGTCCCCAGAATCACCAGAAAAACAAAACAAAAACACTGCTAACCCGAAGTCTTATTTAACTAACACAACCAGTTCTATTCATGTATTACCTAACCTGAAATGAAAGTATCCCATTAACCATCATGCCACATTGTTTCTTTTGTCTTTTCCTTTAAATACTAATACTGTTGTTTAAATTATTTTTTAAAGGTAAAATTTCTATCTCTTTACCTATCCAACCCCTATCAACTAGAACACAGAGAAAAGTATAAATAGTGGACCCTGAAAAAGTCTTTGACTTTTTGTATACTGCTCTGGTGGCCATTTCTGTGAAATCTTTTTTTATCAATAAACTGCCCTGAGAAGAACAGCATGGGTACTCACAATAATACAGCCCTCTATCCGCATATTCACTTGCTCATAGAGCCACACTTGAATCCGGGATCTCTGAAATAATCATAAAAACAGGAATGTTTTTAAACACTAAACGAACCCAAATTACTTTGATCAAACAATAAAGAAATGACTCCTAAACATATTTTAATGAATGTAAGCCAAGAATTTTAATTAGTTCATATCTTTGATTTGGTAACCAAGACTGGTTACTTGCTAAGAAACATTTTCATTTAATAAATGCTAAATGAGGATGGCTCAAGCTAGTAATTTCCTGTCATTCTGTGGCTTAATAATGTTTCTAAATGCTTTGTCTCAAAAGAGTGAAAACTGGAGCCGGCGCGGTGGCACAAGCCTGTAACCCCAGCACTTAGGGAGGCTGAGACAGGAGAATCAAGAGTTCAAAGCCAGCCTCAGCAACAGCGAGGCGCTAAGCAACTCAGTGAGACCCTGTCTCTACATAAAACACAAAATAGGGCTGAGGAGGTGGCTCAGTGGTAGAGTACTCCTGAGTTCAATCCCCAGTACCAAAAAAAAAAAAAAAAAAAAAGTGAAAACTGGGCTGGGGCTGTAGCTCTGTGGCACAGTGCTTGCCTAGCATGTGTGAGGCATCCCTAGCACGACATAAAAATAAATAAAATAAGGCATGCTGTCCATACACAACTATAAAAAAATTTTTTTTTTAAAAAAGTGAAAATTGGAGACAGTATAGCACAAAGCAGTAATTTCTATTGACCAAAGGTTTTTTCCTTTTCTGCTCTAGCCAAATCCAAGTAAAACAAAATAGAGCTTCTTCTAGTTTCTCAGTTTCCCAAATTACACACATAACAACCAGGACAGGAAGTCTCAATTCTGGCAACTAAAAATTATAATGGTTTAAAATTAATCTATTCTCCAATTGTGTTGTCTCATTCTAAGTCTTTAGATTGCTAAAAATTCCCCCGAACAAAAGCAGCTGCCATTAACTGCTCTGCATCTGTTCGATCTCCTCTTTTTTTTAAGTGTCTTTTCTTATTTTTTTCATATATACTAAACATAGCACTTTATGACCTGGTTAAAGGTGACTTGGTGTCTCTTTCAATATTTCATCCTGAAGAAAGAAGTGACAATTTCCAGTGTTCTAGCTACAATCACTACCAACAAAAGTACCAAATGTCCAAATACCAAGATTATGTCTGCAAATAAGTTCTGTAAAGTTAGTAATTTTGATCCTGAAAAGTAATAACACCATTCTTTGCATGCTGGGTGTTGGAATACACACTCACCACCTTATTACATTAGCGCTTTTTCGCTCACCTTTCCCCTCAATTACTCTTTCCATCTCATGTGTCTGATCCATTTTTAAACTCTAGAACACAGCGCTCAGGGAAGTTGACACAAACAGCTAGCTAAAATCAACTTTCATTTAAACAGTAGTTACAAGACAATTAACAACTTACGTTTTGCAAGTATCTGAAGATGAGGTTCTGCACCGCAGTGGTTAAGGAAGAAATACATCAACAGCACAGACTCTGCTCCCTGACACTGAGGATCGACCCAACCCTCATCTCAACTTTGTTTTCTGAAGGCGAGGTCTGGTGCCTACTGGAAGAAGTGCCAAATTGGCATTCCCTGGGGGTGTGGGAGCGCCCTCCGTACTCCGAAGGAACTCCCACTCTTTTACTCTCCTGGAATCTCCTTGCTGCTGACATCTTCCTCCTGCCCTGCACCGTGAAGTCCCGCTTTCACTCCGTATCTACCTAAGGTTGTCCCCGCTCCTCTCACTCCGTCATTCCTGCGCTTCCCCCGCAGGCGCGGCCCAAACCCACCTCCCACCAGTTCTTCAACTACCCGCGCTTTCTCCTGGCTCGATCGCCCCGAGGGCTCACGGGATATGCGCCCGCACTCCGCTCCCTTAGGCCTGCTCCCCGACCGCACCTTCGCGTCCATTTTCTGGCCCCAAACTCCTAATCCTGACATTCTGCATAGGATACGATGGGCTGCACCATCACCTTCTGGACTTTCTGGCCTTGGCCACGGTATGCCATGGCGGAATCTCACAAAGACCACACCAACCAACACGTTACCTCAGATAGCAACTTCCGGAATTGAGAACCGGAAGCGGAAGTGTACGGTGATCTTCTAGTGACGTGCGTGGGCGGATCCTGATAAACGTCTCTCTAGCTCTGAAGTCGCTTTTCTCTGTGCTTCATAGCATCCGAAGGAGGCCAAAAAGAGGCCAAGTTCGCTGGGAACCTGGGTCGATCCTACAGCGCCACCTGGAGGGAAGCAGGAGGAGGCACCGACGGGGCTTCGGTTGTACGGCGGCCGCGGGGAGGAGGAAGCCCAGCGCCTGCGCCCTCGTTCTCTATGTTCTGAGTGTGCTTAAGAAGGCGAAATCGTGCAGTTCACCATCTCGGTAAAACGTGCTAATTTGCCGCTATTTCTGAGCCTGTTTCAAGAGAATGTAGGCTTGATGGCAGTGTTGTGATGGAAAGAGCAGGGCGGCAAGAAGCCCAAACAAACCCCCAGCGGCTCAGCCCCAGGCCGACTGGGTTCCAGTGCCGGACGCGAAGCTTTGCTCCCGGTAACCAGTAGACTCGCGTCGCCTTTGTGGGGAGTTATTGTTAAGGTGGCGACAGAGGATGATATGGAGCGTGAGGGCGCGGAAATCCGCTTGCTGGGCTCAAATCCAATTCAAGAGTTGTGTGACCAAGCTGGGGATGTGGCCCAGTCGTTAAGTGCCCTTGGATTCAATCCCCAGTACCAAAAAAAAAAAAAAAGTTGTATGACCAAGGATCAGTTACCAAGCCTCACCACCGCTGGCTTAGTAGTTTCTGAAATGGAAAGTAAAATGTACCTTCCTCAGGGGGCACAGAGTGCACAGATGCTCCTCCATCTACATGAGGTTATGTCGCGTAAACCCCTGCGATCCTGTGGTTGACCTGGGACATAGCTCTGCACGTATTTCCAGAGAGCATCTATAGCATATGGCGAACTTCAAAAAGCGAAGTTCGGTTTCTACCGAATGAATATTGCTTTCACATGATATTTAAGTCCAACTTGTAAGTTGGGAGCCATCTATGTATATATATATGTGCGCGCTAAGACCTATTCACTATTCAAACATGTCCTTCCCTGTATAACACAGTAAGTAGAGAAGCTGGGATAGTAGGCAGGCCCCAGGTTTGTGCCCTGCCTGAAATTTCATTTAATGAATACTCATTTTATACCTCCAGAAATGAAGCCCAGAATTGAAAGGACTTACCTACGAAAAACCCACTTAGGTCAAATAGCAGAATTAAAATTTGCTTAACTGAGGTCTTCTTCATTTTTTTTTAGTTGTTTATGGACACAATGTCTTTATTTTATTGCTTTGTATGTGGTGCTGAGGATCGAACCCAGGGCCTCACGCATGCGAGGCAAGCGCTCTACCGCTGAGCTACAATCCCAGCCCCTGAGGTCTTCTTTTTAATGAGAAGAATTAATGCTTACCCTATAAGGGAATTGAGATGAGAGTGATTTTTTTAATTACAAAAAGCTTTCTTAAAAAAAAAATGCAGGGGGCTGGGACTGTGGCTCAGTGGTAGAGCCCTTGCCTAGCATGCATGAAGCACTGAGTTCGATCCTCAGCACCACATATAAATAATTAATGAATAAAATAAAGATCCATTAACAACTAAAATATTTTTTTAAAAAAATGCGTGAGCCGGGCGCGTGGTGCACACCTGTAATCCCAGCACTTAGGGAGGCTGAAACAGGTCGAGTACCTCTGAGTTCAATCCCCGGTACCAAAAAAAAAAAAAAAAAAGCATGAGATAAAAATTTCCCATTTGCAGACACAATAGAGTCCTTATGTACAGATGGATTTGCTGACTTCAGAGATTGTATGCTGCAGAACATATAGCATAATGTACCCATCCCATCTCAGATATGCTTAGCTGCTTGTTTGGCATTTTCCTGTTTGTGTGGTTATGATTTCTAAACTTTTGTGTATTGAATCTTTTTTTTTTTTGCGGGGAGAGGGGGTTGGTACTGGGTATTGAACCCAGGGGTGCTTAACCACTGAGCCACATCCACAGCCCTTCTTTATATTTTATTTAGAGACAAGGTCTCACTGAATTGCTTAGGACCTTATTAAATTGCTGAGGCTGGCTTTGAACTCGCAATCCTCCCATCTCAGCCTCCTGAGCTGCTGGGATTACAGGCACCACCATGTCTGGCATTGTGCATTGAATCTTAATAACCAAACCTTCAATTGATTATATAACTCATCAGAAGCGCTATGTGATTTGCTTATTTTTAAAAAATGATTTTGTGGGGCTGGGATTGTGGCTCAGTGGTAAAGCACTTGTCTCGCATGTGTGAGGCACTGGGTTCGATTCTCAGCACCACATATAAATAAATAAAATAAAGATCCATTGGCAACTAAAAAAAGATGTTTAAAAAAATGATTTTGTGAGCTAAGGCATGGTGGGGCAGGCCTGTAATCCCAGTGCCTGGGTAGGCTGAGGCAGGAGGATTGCGAGTTCAAAGCCAGCCTCAGCAATGATGAGGCACTAAGCAACTCAGTGAGACCCTATCCCTAAATAAAATACAAAATATATATATATATATATATATATAGTGTGTGTGTGTGTGTGTTTTTTTCTTCTTCTTTTGGTACTAGGGATTGAACTCAGGGGTACTCAACCACTGAGCCACATCCCCAGCCCTATTTTGTATTTTACATTTAAAACATTGTTCAAACTGGAATTTATCCTGGTATATGCTGGGACTGATGCATCTTTATAATTTCTAGATGGCTACCCAGTTTTTGTTTATCATTTCCAAAAAAAATTAATAGCCTCCATTATTTTCTACCAAGTCTAAAATGCAACATTTATAACATACCAAGTGTCTTTATATGTGTATGTGTATGTGTGTATATGCATGTGCATGCACATGTAGTTTATATTTTGTACAACTGACTTTTGTATTTATGGACCAGTATTACTGTTGCAAATATTCTAGCTTTATGTTTTCTTGTTTGGACTAAAAGTAGGTAGAATTTTTCTGCTTGTAAGTTTTATGTTTTTTATACAAACTTCTAGAATCAAATTATCTGATTTTTTAAAATCCTTTTGAAATTTTTGTGACTATCCAGTATAATTTTTTTTTTTTGGTACTGGAGATTGAACTCTCAGAGGCACTTGACCACTGAGCCACATCCCCAGCCCTATTTTGTGTTTTATGTAGAGACAGGGTCTCACTGAGTTGCTTAGCGCCTTGCCCTTGCTGAGGCTTCAGGCTTTGAACTCGCGATTCTCCTATTTCAGCCTCGCTAAGTGCTGGGATTACAGGCTTGCGCCACCGCGCCCGGCTTGCAGTATAATTTAAAATTAATTTTTTAACCCAAGTACATGATGTCTGTTAAACAAAGTTTTGTTTTGTTTGAGACAGGGTCTTGCTATGTTGCCCAGCCTGGCCGTGAATACTCCATACTTCTGCTTCAGCCTCCTGAGTAGCTGCGATTACAGGTGTGTGCTACCACATCTGGCTCTGTTCAAAGTGTTTTTAAGGGCTTGAGGTAAAGTTTGATTTTAGGGTACTTGCTTAGCATGCCAGAGGCTCTGCTTGCACTGCCATACTGGAAAAATAAATTTTTTTTTCAATCTTCAGAAATCTTAAATTTCTTTTTATAGACCTTGTGAATTTAAATTTAAGCCTAGATATTTCATCTCTTGAAAAATTATGTCTTTTTCTCAGTTTTATGTTCTGTTTTTAGAAGAAAGGAATGATAAATTCAACTACATAAAAATGATAAAGATGACTTAAAAGTGACCACAATTTAAAAAATTAAAAGATATGAAAAAATGTTTTTAGCTGGGCACAGTGGTGCACGCCTGTAATCCCAGCACTTTGGGAGGCTGAGACAGGAGAATCGCGAGTTCAAAGCCAGCCTCAGCAATAGCGAGGCACTAAGCAACTCAGTGAGACCCTGTCTCTACATAAAACACAAAATAGGGCTGAAGATGTGGCTCAGTGGTCAAGTACCCCTGAGTTCAATCCCTGGTACCAAAAAAAAAAAAAAAAAAAGAATGCAGCTCTGGTTCTTTGTTGCTGTGTAAGAAATATCCCTAAACTAGGATACTTAATTAAAGCAACCATTTTGCCATAATTCATGATTTTGTGGGTTGAGAATTTGAGCAGGTTCTCATCAGGGTGATTCTTCTGCTCCTGAAAACGTATCTTAGGCACATGTCTTTGGAAGACTGGCCTTAGCTGAGTCCCTTTTCTGTGGTCTCTTTAGTGGGGTAGTATGCTTTCTTACATGTTGGGGCTCAGGGCTTAAGAAATCAAGGCTGAAGCTATCAGTACTCTTCTTTCTTTTTTTGGTACTAGGAATTGAGCCCAAGGGTGCTTTACCACCGAGCTACATACCCAACCGTTTTTTTAAAATTAGTTTTTGTGACAGGGTCTCACTGGTTGATGCGTCTTGCTAAATTGCTGAGGTTGGCCTTGAACCTGTGATCCTCCTGCCTCAGCCTCCTGAGTCATTGAGATTACAGGTATGTACTTGGCTACTACCAGTACTGTTAAAGGCCAGGCCTGTAACACTCCAGGGCAGATTCAAGAACTAGAAAAACAGAGCCTACCCCTTTTTAGGAGTTATGTTAAAGAATTTGAAGTCATTTTTAATCTGACACAAAGTCACAAAATTGAAATTGTTCATGGATGTGAACAATCTGTTCATAACAAAGGAAATATGAACAAATGATCTTTAAACATGAAAGATACCCAATTTCACTCATAAGAGAAATCCAAACTAAACTACACTGAGATACCATTTCTTTTCAATTAGATTGAAAAAAAAAAGTGGTGCTAATGTATGTAAATTATAAAATTATACTTATACTTATCTTCCAGATAAACTTATGTGTTGTTAATAATGTAATCATTGCAGCATTTGTTTAAAATAGCAAGAAAGGAGAGCCGGGTGCAGTGGCGCATGCCTGTAATCCCAGCACTTTGGGAGGCTGAGACAGGAGAATCAAGAGTTCAAAGTCAGCCTCAGCAACAGCGAGGCACTAAGCAACTCAGTGAGACCCTGTCTCTAAATAAAACACAAAATAGGGCTGGGGATGTGGCTCAGTGGTCGAGTACCCCTGAGTTCAATCCCCGGTACCCCCCCAAATCTAATATACATTAAGAGAAAAAAGCAAGCTATGACATGCTATTTACTTCAAAATAACTAAATAAAGCTAAACTTCAGCAGAGTTTAAGAGGTTACACTTAGACACGTACATCTCCTTAAATGGTGCCTGAGCTTCTTGCTTGCCTCAGCCCAGTCTCAGCTTTAGGGGTCAGAATAAGGGTTAAATAGTTGGTAAGGGTAAATAGTAAGAATTGGCCATGAATTTGTAATTGTTGGAGCTGAGTGACAACATGGAATTCATTATATTACTCTCTATACTTCTAATGTTGAAATTTTCCTGAATAAATAAAGCAAGGTCCAGAATGTTGTGTTTATCAATACATAATACTGCATGGAAATTCATTTGCTGATATATGCCTGATATGTTGTAGGAAGAAAACCCAGGTCACTGTAAGCTTAAATTTGGAGAACTGGGTAGCTAGGGCACAAATAGGAGGGAAGATTTTATATGTCCTCAAATACTTCAAAAAATTTGAAACTTGTGAATGAGTATGTCACTGATTCACTAAATTTGTTTGATAGTGGACACTATTATGAAACATTTGTTTCCTTTTTTTAGTAGTGTTAGTGTAAAACTTGAGATTTTTGAGACACAAAGTATGTGGGAAATAGGCTTGAGAAATCCCGGCCCAAAGAGACATACTCCTGAAGAAGTAACTCCAAATTTACCAAATACTTGAGAACTTTTTCTGTTGAGTTTGAAATTCCTTCCATCTCAACTAGAAACTTCACAACTTGCTGAATAGCTGTGACTAGCTAGAAGCACAATAATGAGTAGGGTTGGGTAGAGACAAAGGGCAGCCTTGCAAAGATCAGCATCCGGACTAGGGAGCCTGAGACTGGAGGATCACAAGTTCAAGGTCAGCCTTAGGAATTTAGTGAAAATCTGTCTAAAAAAAAAAGAAAAAAAAATCAGCACCCCCTGAAATGGGTCAAGAACTTTTTCATTCACTCAGCAAATATTGAATGTTTTTTGTTATGGGAGGAATTGTATCCCCAAAACTCATCTGTTGAAGTTCTAACCTCCCAGTACTTCAGAATGTGAATATATTTAGAGATAAGGATTTGGGAGATGTCAGATAGGTAGGACCTCTCATCCAATCTCTCTGGTGTCCCCATAAGAATAGGAAGAGTCATCAGAGTCTCTGTCTCCTTGTGAATACAGAAGAATGGCCCTGTAAAGACAAGAAGGTGGAGAAAAAAGGAAGGAGGGTGATGTGGAGGGGTGTGGGCGGAGAGCCTCTCTGGAAACCCAACCTGCCATTGCCTTGATCTGGGGCTTGTAGCCTGGAGAATTTGAGAAATAAATTTCTGTTGTTTGAGCCACTGGCATTTTGCTATGGCAGTCAGGGTAGACTAATATACCTTCTATGTGCCAGGCCTTTATTAGGTACTGAGAATACAAAGAAGATGTACAACTAAATAATTTTAAAACAAGGGGATAAACAATGAGTATATGCCTGGTGGTTGGACGTCAAACCCCAGTTTGGATAGAGAAGGGTATTGGGAGAGATAGCCTGGGGCACATAGGGTGTGCAGAAGTTAACTAAAAGAAAAGAGGAAGAGACTTTAGAGAGAAGAGAGCCAGCATTACCCAAAGGCAGAGGACTAGAGAGAGTGTAGTGTGCGTGTGTGTAAACTGAAGCCTAGAGGCAGAGCTTGGTAAATGGCACAAGAGGCTGTAGCCAAAGGCCTTACATGCTATGCTGAGGAACTTGATTTCATTTTGCAGGAAAAAGGAAGGCAGTGGAGGATTTTATGAAACAGTGACTTCACTTTAGAGTTTAAATATGTCTTTTTAAAAAAATCAATTTATACCTTAGCCAGGAATAGTTGGAAACCAACTGAGCAAAAATGACACAGCAGGGCCTCTAAGAGAACACTAAGGGATAGTCAGAGGTTACTTTAAAAACCTTACCTGCTCAGTTGGATACTGCTCAAATCATCTCTTAAACTACTCAAACTTCAGCTCTATCCTGACCAATCTGGAGTTTATTTTTTTCTATAGCATTATCCATTTAATATCAATGCCTACTTTGCTCCTGTTTCTTTCTTTTGCAGACTGAGCCCAGGAGTAATCTACCACTGAGCTACACCGTCAACCCTTTTTGAGACAGGGTCTTCCTAATTGCTGGCCTTGAATTTGCAACCCTCCTGCCTCAGGCCCCTGCTGGGATTACAGGCCTGCTCGACTGTGCTGGCTACTCCTGTTACTTTTAAAAATTATTTCCTAAGTACTTCTACTTTGACAGCTGGGATTTGGGGCTTTTACCCTTTTACTCCTAATGATGGTGAGTTCGTAACTTTCTAATTTGAGCCTGTTAAAGGTGAGAGTCCTACATAGTTTGTGGCAATTAATGCCAGAATATTTACCATTTCCTCTCGGTAGTTTTTCTAAACTTAATCCGCCTTCCTTGAGCTCCCAACTCAAACAAATGTCCTCCTATAATCATATATACCTATCAGGTAAGTTTTCCTTCCATTTGCTTCTTTTCATTTGAAACTTCTCCTGTTACCTTTTTTTCAGGGGGAATAGGAGTACTGGGGATTATATTCAGGGCACTTGACCACTGAGCCACATCCCCAGCCCTATTTTGTATTTTTTTAGAAATAGGGTCTCACTGAATTGCTTAGCACCTCGTTTTTGCTGAGGCTGACTTTGAACTCGTTATCTTCCTGCCTCAGCCTCCCAAAGTGCTGGGATGACAGGTGTGTGCCACTGTGCCCGTCTCCTTTGTTACTTTTGAGTGTTTTTTTGTTGTGGTATTGGAGATTGAACCACCTTATCACTACCATTCTACCAGCCCTTTTTTATTTTTTTGAGACATGGTCCCACTAGATTGCCAAGACTGGCCTTGAACTTGCTCCTTTTCTACCTCAGCCTCTCAATTGCTGGAATTACAGACATTCATCTGCCATGCCCTGTTTGAATGTTCTCAGTCCACCTGCTTTCCCTGTCTTACATATTCAACAAACAGGAGTCTTTTTTGAACATTCCTTTTCTAGAATCTCTTATCTTGGCTCTGCTTGACTATACTCATCACCTCTATAAACTACTGTTTCACTGAAGGCAAATCAGTTACAGAGTCTAAGGCCAAAAAATCAGGCACAGGCTAGGGTTGTGGCTCAGTGGTAGAGTACTTGTCCTAACATGTGAGGCGCTGAGTTCAATCCTCAGCACCACAAAAGATGATGAATAAATAAATAAATAAAAGTACTGTGTCCATCTACAACTAAAAAAATTTTTTAAAAAATCAGGGACAAGGGCAATACCATTTTAATGCACTGCTCTTTGTTTATTGCCAGGCTGACTTTTCAACATTTTAGTTGTTAAATCCAACCAAATTTAAATAGTTTAATAACAGGTCTACTCCATAAATCTGAACCTAAATTGCTTTTAAATATAAAAATTAAATCCGGGGCTGGGACTGTAGCTCAGTGGTAGAGCGCTTGCCTAGCATGCATGAGGCACTGGGTTCGAGCCTCAGCACCACATATAAATAATAAATGAATAAAATAAAAATCCATCAACAACTTAAAAAACATTAAATCCTAGATTTCTATTATTTAATCATTGCTTAGCTTTTGCCCATTTTATTGTACATGAAGAAAATGGTCAAAATCAACTATTTTGTGCTTAGGCTGCTTAAGATCATTTTGCATATTAAAACTGAATTGCAGCTGGACGCGGTGGCACACACTTGTAATCCCAGAGGCTTGGGAGGCTGAGGCAGGAGGATTGCTAGTTCAAAGCCAACCTCGGTAAAAAGCGAGGCGCTAAGCAACTGAGACCCTGTCTCTAAATGAAATACAAAATAGGGCTGAGGATGTGGCTCAGTGGTTGAGTAATCCTGAGTTCAATCCCTGGAACCCACCCCCAAACACACACAAACCCAGATTGCAGCTGGACACAGTGGCTCACACAGCTCAGGAGGCTGAGACAGGAGGATCGCAAGTTCAAAGCCAGCCTCAGCCACTTAGCAAGGCCCTAAGCAAAACAAAATTGCAGGTTCATGACTTAATTATGAATGTAGGCAGATGGCTGGGGTTGTGGGAATTTCCAAAGATTTATTAAGTAGCTTCCTAAAATCAGATTAAAATAAACCTAGTGTGCCAGCACGGTGGCTCAAGCCTGTAATCCCAGCACTTTGGGAGGCTGAGACAGAAGAATCACGAGTTCAAAGCCAGCCTCAGCAAAAGCAAAGTGCTAAGCAACCCAGTGAGACCTTGTCTCTAAGTAAAACAAAATAGGGCTGGGGATGTGGCTCAGTGGTTGAGTACCCCTGAGTTCAATCCTCTGTGCCAAAAAAATAAATAAAATTAAAAAAAACCTAGTGTAACTTAATTGTACTTTCTTACATTTAAATCTGAACACACTGACCCTGAAACTACAGTGGGGGAATAAAGCAGTGATCTTTTTATGTAGTACATGTAGGATTTTGTGTCAAAATGGGTACATGAATTCAAGGTGCATAATAAATAATGCTGGTTCAAATAAGCATCACCTATTAAAAATTACAAACAGAGACCATGCATGTCCTATTGCTAAACTGCCAAATTCAAACATTTTAAAGTACAGAATATTTGGGCAAAATGCAGCAATAATTTTAGAAAAGGATCATAGAACTTGGATCAATATAAATTAAGCCTTATGAAATTTTAATTATGTAACATCAGTCCTATATCTGTGGTAGCTCCAAAGGCTGGTTGGGTACTGTTCTGACCATTCATTTGGGATTTAGGGTTAAGATTAGAACTTTATGAATTGTTCACCTTGAGATAAATACATGATTATAAAACTATCTATTTCTGGATAGGGCCACACTACAACATTTGGTCCTATTTCTGTTAAAATTGAAAACTGTTATCACTTAAAATTATATATGCAATCTGTTTTGCTTTTGTTTTTATTCAACTTGTTAGTATAATTTTTTTTTTCCCTATGTTGGGGGATTGGACTCATGGTCTCACATTTACAAGTCAAGCACTCTAACTATTGAGCTACATCCCCAGTCCAGGACTATAAATTTAGATGACTACTAGGAAAAATCTATGTCCTCTGCACATTAACAAATTTATATGTATTCTCATAACTAAAAAATTGGTACACATGTTGAAAAAACCAAGACTTTCCTGAATTAAATTTTTATGCTTGAAAATTCATGCTTGAAAATTCTAAATCACTGAATCTAAGATCATTTTTAAACTCTCCCTTCTTTTAAAAAAATAATGGCATCACTTGAATTACAATAAGGACCAAGTATCAGTGTCAGAAAGAATTCTTACATATAATTTATATGCATTCTTACCTAAAACATGCAACTAAAATAGTACACTTAAGAGTAAGTCTGACACTCTGTTCTTGTGAAAGGTTTCTAAAGCCAAACAGAAATTGAAGCACTTACACAAAGGGTCAATAACATGCTGACTGGGGGCCTCTGGTCAAGGCAGAGCTAGGCTGAAGTGATGTAAGACTACTTAACTCATGTCAAGACTTTCCTACACCAGTTTTATTTAAAACACAAATAAGTATTTCTCTTTCTGTAATGGCAAATGGTTCAAATAATGCTGAACATGAATCATTGACTAATACAAGGGCTTTAAATATGAAACAAAATTATTTTTTTAAAAAAAGAAAAAGAATAAAGGTTATATATACAAAAAGGATCTGGAATCTATAAGCTGATTCCAAAAATGAAATGAGTTTATAAAATCTGGTGAAACCGGAACATTCCACCCCTGCTTTGGAGAAGGGCTATCATACAACATTCAGTCAGCTGAAGATGGATTGGTAGAGGTGTGTCTATACATAAATTTCAAGTCATTTTTGCTTGTGCAGAATCATCCAGATCTTCCCAAGACTGAATGGGCAGTCCTGTGGCTTTCTTCCTTTTCCATATTCCCAAACAAGGCTACATGAAGTTCAACTCTTGATGAGCCGCTTACAACAGCAGTTCCTTAGGAGCCAACGAGACAGGTGGTTCAGACTTCCCTTTGAGAAACAAAACTGTCCACCTACAGCAAAGTATCAAAATGGACAAGTCCTTCTTTTCTCCTCCTCAGATTATGTACAATATGTCTCCTTTCAAGACTCTCATCCTCATCATTCTTGTTCCTTCACAAGTCTAAACCTTGAGGTGATATGAAGGAGACCAACATCAAGAAAAGAAAATTCAATTCAGAAATGAAGAAAACTGGAAGGTATACAATACACCCCCAGAGCATCTCAATATCCCTGCTACAGTACAATTCAGTGTACTGCTACGGTCCGTAGACAAATATTGGCAGCTTGAATGAGTTCATTTTTTTAATCCTATGGTGCTTAAAGGGCACCAAATAAATACTGGGCAAGAGGAGCTTGCTAGGAGAGTTAGAAATAAAAAATTAACCAATTTTTGTCCCTGTGTAATTCAATGCCAACAGGAGGCAAGTACTGAAGAATGGACAACTTTCATACTAAAAAAGAATTCCTCTAATCATGTTACCATCTCTTATGAAGAATCCAGGGAATCCCAAGTAGAAAATTAGTTTCAGGGGACCCCTGAGGCACTTTAAAGCCTTTAAAAAATTACAGTAATAATAAATTAGCTATTGCTCTTCAGAGGCTTACAGAGCAGCTGAAGCATCAAAATCAGGTCCAAAGAGTTATGTCCGTATTTCGGGTTTCTTGAGCTGCTCAGCCCTCTTTAAAGCTTAGTTGAATCTCCAAATACCTTTAAAAAGACATACAATATAACACAGACTGAGTGGGGTTTTTTGTTTAGTGGTAGCATGAAATTTGGTCCACAATGGTAGCAGCTGTCTTCATCCAAACTTAGATAATATTAAGTACATCAACACACATAAAAGAAAGAATACAACAAAAGGGAAAACGGCCAAAACTGACAAACACCTCAAGGAGTCACTAGTTCTCTTGCACCCTTTTCACTCGGATCTCCCTCAGTCTCTTTTTTTGTGGAGAAAAGAGTATTAAATAACTTTTTTCTCAAGGATGCTAAACGATGTGAAAAAAATGGTTATAAAGGGACTGGAAAAATCTGACCCCAAAGAATCCAGGACACATTACAGATAATTCAGAGGTATACTTCTGATTTGGGGCAAATTTGAAACTAAAGAAATGATCACCTCAGGTAAATGTTAAAATAGATACAATAGATGAAACTAAGTCCAGTTTTTTGGTGTTTTTTTTTTTTTTTTTTTTTTTTTAAGTGTTCTCACTATCACCTTCAGCTGTCAATCATTTCTGAGAGCTCAAGCAGAAGGTCATCTTCATCCTTCCCAGGATCCAAGTCGATCTCAGCTTCCAATTTGCCTCCTGAAATTTCCCATATTAGTTTCTCAAAATCATCCTCCACAGACAGTGGAGGCTTTCCTGTTGAGGCAGAGCTGAGCCGGCGAGTTTTTGTGACCATTTGGGATGAAGAAGGGCCAGATACTTCTGGGGGTAAAGGATCTGAAGAGGATTGGGTTGGAGACAGCACAAAACTGTAAGAAAAATAAAAAGGATTATCAGAACTAATTGTGTCAGTTTTCATTGGTTAGCTCACCCACCAAGTCTCAGGAATACAGAGAGTTAGCAAAAATTATTTCTGAGGACACAAAGAATAAATGATTTCACTGATTTGGGACCAAGTATTTTCATAATTAAGAGTATAATTTAGCCAGGTATGAAAAACATCTTCTAGATAATGTAGGCAAGATATAAGCAATGGCACCAAAGGAGAACAGCAGTCCTGAATTTCATGCTTTCTTGCAATTAATTTGAAGTTCAGATTTATTTAGATGTGGCTAACCTGTAAAAACTTATTTATCAGAGTCATTCTTGACAGAGTAGAAATAACAGTAGCCTAGAGTTTGGTTAAGAAGAATTACCTGTCTCTAGGTTTTTCTGTCTCAGGCATGGTGACTGGTTTGTCCTCAGAAAGGAGGGGGACAACAGCCTACAAAAGAGTAAGGTAATTCAGTGGAAGAGTCAGGCTTTTATATTAGAGCACATTCATAACTATCATTCTTCTTTACTTATTATTTATTTGCAGTACTGGGGATTGAACCCAGGGCCTCACACATGTTCACCAAGTGCTGTACCCACTGCTTTTTATTTTGAAACAAGGTTTTACTAAGTTGCCCAGGCTGACCTCAAACTTGTGATCCTTCTGCTTTGGTTTCCCTAGTAGCTAGGATTACAGATGTGTGCCATGTCATGTGGCCATCCTTCTTTTTTTCATGGTGCTAGGAATGGAACCCAGGGCCTTGCACATGCCAGATAAGTGCCTACCACTGAGGTAAAGCACCGCTTTAACGGTTATCATTCTATGAACTTGGGAATTCAAAAATCAGTAATCCAAAGGTTGAGTGTACAAGGAAACAAAATACCTTGCCACCTGAAAATTGGCTTTCAAAAATCCTGTCCTCCCACACTTCACAAGTATCTGTAAATATCACAAAAACTGTAAATTTAAAAGAGTTAATAATCCAAACAACCTAAATACTCAGCAAATAGCAGGAAGTGTTAACACATAGATATGGGCAGAACATCAATGAGGAGTTTGTTTTTTCTACTTACCACAGCTGCTTTTTTGGGTGGGCTTTCCTGCAGGACACTACTGGAGCTGAGTGGCTTCACAGCTGCAATGACAGAAGGGTGCACCTCCACTGCCTTGCGTTTTGGGGCCAATTTGGGAGATGAAACAACCTTAACTACAGATGGCTTCACGTTTACTTTGGGTTTAGCTACAAGAGACAGAAAATATTAACAGCTAGAAAAATCTTTTTACATAAAAGTAACTCAGAATAAAATAACAAAATTATTTAGTACTAGGAATAACAAAAAAACATATAAACCCACACTGAAAATGATCTACTACATGTGGTCATCATGTAGATACACATTCTCAACCCCTTTCACTGGCTTTTGAATGTGTTACCATTATATTCTTCAAAACTAGAGAAAAGATGTACCATAAAGTTTTGGACAAAGCTTTTTAAACAGCAATTTTAAGTTCTGAGAATGAAATTCATCTAGCTTTGTGTTTATGTAGTATTATCAGAATAACTACTATCTGTGTGACCAGTACACAAGACAGATAAAATTCAACCTAATTGTTGTCAGGGAGTTACTCAAGCTTGATAATTTTGATGTCCCAAAGCAAGACAAACTATAGAAAACACTCACCTTTACCCCTTTTTTCCGAAGTCTGTGCTGCACATTTCACATTCAATATGGAGTCCTCAATCCCTGAAGTTTCTACCTCCACCTTCTGGGATGACTTTGTGGGAAGCCGCTTGGTCAGGTGCCGTGTGATGCTTGACATGGCAGTGAGCACTGGTTTCTCCACCACTTGAGTATTGCAAGAGGCTGAATCTCCCCGGAGGGGTGTCAAAACTGATTTTTCCTTTTGTGAACCTCCCCTCTCTTGCTGTTTCTGCATGTGCTTTTCTCTCATGGTCTCACATTTCTTAGCTGGAATTTTAGTGATATCAATTTCTGTAGTTTCATCTGGAGCCTATGAACAAATTTAAATGACAGAATTAAAATTTAGTACCTCTGATAACCTATGCTTGTTATTTGTAAAGTATTGGGCTAAAATCTAAGTTAAGCAGAGTGTGGCATGACCTAGAACATGAGAGAAAAGCTCTTTATATGATAATAAATAGGGAAACATGCTGCTAAAGATGAAAGATTAGAATTAAAGATGTGTATAGCAGTAAAAAACCCAGATTAAGGCTAAACAACTGTAAACCAAAGTCAAATACTAATGACTACTAGATAATCACTTTTGCACAGACCTAAGCACAAAAATATTACTTTGTAAAACAAAATCTAAATGCCCAGAAACAGATTATTTGCATATAACAGAATATTATGTAGTCAATATATACAAATATCTTAAAGAGTTACTAATATGGTAAAGTTAGTCTGCAAAATGATATACAGAATTCTCCATTGTGTTCTAAACATGAACTAAACACTAAATAGACTCATACACACATATATATAAACAACAAAAAGCTTAAAGAAAATCCATGAAAAAACTAATAGTGGTTACATCTGGTTTGTACAATCATAGGATTTGTTAATTCCTTTTTTTCTTTTTATGAGATGAGGTTCTCACTATGGGTCCAGGCTAGCTTTGAACTCCTGAGCTCAAGTGATTCTCCTGCCTCAGCCTGCTGGGTAGTTGGACCACAGGCACAAGCTACTGCATCTGACTTGTTCCTTCTTTTAAAAAAGAAAAGTTTCTCAGCTGGGCATGGTGGTGCACAGATATAATCCCAGCAGCTTGGGAGGCTCGGGCAGGAGTATCACAGTTCAAAGACAGCTGCAGCAACTTAAGGAAGCACTTAGCAACTCAGTGAGAACCTGTTTCTAAATAAAAAAGGGCTGGGAATGTGGCTCAGTGGTTAAGCACCCCTGGGTTCAATCCCTCCACCCTTCCCCACCCCAAAAGAAAAGTTCCTCAAGATCTGTACAATTTGCAGCATTATTCTCAAAAGCAAGGGGAAAACTCAGTTTTTAAAAATATTAATGGCCAATTAAAAAAATAACTTTACAAGTTAAAAACCAAAAATAAACTAAAATGAACGGGAATTCAAGCCATATTTCAATAACAACTCTGAACGTTAATGGCCTAAACTCATCAATTAAAAGACATAGACTGGCAAACTGAATTTAAAAAAGACTCAAATTGTGGAATTCACATGAGTTGGCTCAGGGCTATGCCTACAATGGAGAAGAGGACTATTAGAAACATCAGCTGAAGATAAATATTGGTGATTGTGCTACCCAATGAATTTCTTATCCTTATTCCTCTACAGCTGTATAATAAAGCAATTATTTTTATTTCTTCTTTCAAAATTTTTTCTTTGTTTTTAGTTTTCTGTAATTTGGATATGAGATGACTAGGTATTACTTTATTCACCTATTTATATCTGGTACTTATCCTACTTGATATTCTCTCAAAATCTGTGCTTTTTATCTGTTTTTGAAAAATTTTCAGATAGTTTTACTTCAAATATTTTTTCTGCTCTGTTTTCCTTTCTTCTTTTTGTATTCTAAGTATGCACACTTTATTCTTTGATATTGTCCCACAGTTCTTGGGTTGCTTTTATTTCCTTTGTATTTTTGTTTGGGAAATTTTTAATTAACTTATCATCAAGATCATGGTTTCTTCCGTTGGCTATAATTTAATTGATGGCATTAGAAGGCATTCTTCCTTTCTATTTCAGCATGTTTGATTTCTAGAATTTTGTTTTAATTCTTAAAGTTTCCATTTTCCCTAACATAGGTTATAAGTTTCTGCACGCTGTATACGTTTTTCCCATTAGAGTATTTAACATACTAATCAAAATTACTTTAGTTTTCTTTAACTTGGCAATTCAAACACATATGTTTGAGTCTGATTTTTATCTTCAGACTACATTTTAGCATGTCTTCCGGCCTGTCTTGTAATTTTTTGTTGAAAGCCAGACATGTTTTATTGAATAATAAAAAATGAGGTGAACAAGCCACTGATAAGAGTATTTATTTTATCTGGTGAGGACTTGTCTGGTGTTTAATGCTTGCCTGCAGCTTAAGGTAGCAGGGGCTTTAAGTTTTCATCCTGTACTTTTTTTTATCTCACAGTTTGAGTTTCCTTAAACATTACTTCAGGGAGAAAGATACTGTGTATTACAACTCTTTGAGCTGTAATTGACTGTTACTATACCAGATCCTTGCTGCTGTGCAGGTCAGGTATGGGAAAAAGAAGTTTTTTCTAATCTTATCGAATCTTTAAGTGGGTCTACGTTTGAGGACTACAACTTTCACAAGTGTTTCATCAACGTGTACCACCCCCACTGGCGCTCTTACTCCTGTCTCTGACTGCAATATTCTCAATATTTTTCTTTGAAACTTTGTCCTTATTGACTTTGTTTTTAATTCACAACCTAACCCTATCAGAGACATGAGGTCTTTCTGGAATCTTCAATGGGAAACTGGCAGGGTATCTGGAAGGAAAACTGTAGAACTGTGAGGGTTTCCCTAAGTCCACAGGACCCCAAGGTTTCCTTAACCTTAATTAGCCCATATTCTGTCTCCAGCCAGTCTTTGAGATTATATATACCAGTTGACAGCTCTAGCAGTACATTGTTGGGTTCAAGAAATGTAATTTGATTTTCAGACATTTTTGTTACTGCAAGTGTAAGATTGATGACTTCTGATTACTTAACATATCAGAGATGAAACATGAAATCAGTTTCTTAATTTTAAAACATTTAAAAACTTAATTAAAAAATAACTTTATAAGGGCAAAGAACATTGACATATAGAAAGCTATAGGAAATGTTCATAAAAAATTCTAAGTGTACCTCAAGTATCAGTGAAATGTTAATTATAAGCTGAAACAAAAACATTTTACCATTCATCTAGCCTTTGCCATCAACAAAACTATAAAACAATCTTAAATGTACTCACCTCATTAGCCTCAGCTCTAGTAGCACTGGTCTGAGAAGCACCTTCACTTCCTTCCTGAAATTTCTTCTCTTCTTTCATACCTATAGTAACATTAAAGACATCCTTAGTTCTACCATGTAGGCTGCAACTTTGTGAAAGCTGAAGTTAAACTTTTCTATGAGAATAATGATAAGATATGATAAAGAAAACTAGATAAAAAGCCCACTGGTCTTATAAACTCTTTTTTTGGGGGAGGGAGTACCGGGGACTGAACTCAGGGGCACTCGACCACTGAGCCACATGCCCAGCCCTATTTTGTGTTGTATGTAGAGACAGGGTCTCACTGAGTTGCTTAGCATCTCGCCATTGCTGAGGCTGGCTTTGAACACAGGATTCTCCTGTCTCAGCCTCCCAAAGTGCTGGGATTACAGGCCCGGCTTATAAATTCTTAAAATGCACATTAAAGTATCAAAGGTCTACACAGTGCAGCTATGAACAAACAGCTTAGATTCATTGGATCCAGTGGTTTTCAAAGTTATCTGAATAATGTTCTCAAAGAACTTCTATGAAGATCCCAGTGACACAATGTTTTTTCTGGATAGTATGTGGTACTACACACCTGTTCTTTTGGTGATTCGAAGTAGCCGCCTTGCCCCTGGGACAGGCTCAGAGTGAGGCTGGGAGCTGGTGCTGCTCTCAGTGTTCTGCTGCACCCTTAGTGCCTTCTCCAGTTTAATTTCCTCCAGTGTCTTAATGTGTACCTCCTGCATTGACTTTGTTCTACCTGCAGGTTCCTCTGATTGTCCTTTTGCTATAGGTGGCAAAATCACTGCTTTTTTAACCTCAGTGTCAATCTTTAGCTTGATGCAAGTGGCATCCTTTTTGCTTTTTTGTCTTTCTGTTTCCTGCTGCCGATGTTTTTTTTCAGCCAGGACCTCAGAGAAGGTTTTGATTCGGATGGTGGAGGAGCTTCTTGTTCCTGAAATAGAATCGTCAGCTTTTGAAGGTCCTTCTGTCTTGAGTTTAGTTTGCAATTCTCCACGTTTTTGACTGGTTCTTTCAAGGAGAATTTCTTCTAATGTCTTCACGTGGATCTCACCAGCTTTATTAACTCTCTCTGTTTTAGGAAAAATTATGTCATTATACTTGGAGTGTACCTCTTAATGACTTAAGATCTCTCGACTCTAGGATTAAGACAGTTCAACACAAAGGTATCATTTAGGTAGGCAATTAAAAGGATCAAGAGTATAACATTAGTTTTACTCTCAATTTTAAATTACCGCTCAGCAGTGGTGCACGCCTCTCATCCTAGAAACTCAGGAGGCTGAAGTAGGAGATTATAAGTTCAAAGCCAGCCTCACCAATTTAGACCCTCTCTTAAAATAAAAAATTTAAAAGGGGTGGGGATTTGGCTCAGTGGTGGAGTGCCTGTGGGTTTAATTCCCAGTAACCCCCACCCCACAAATTCAGATTACTATATATTTCAGGCAGTAGCCCTCAAAGAAAACTAAGGAGGTTATAAATTACTGATTTGCATTTCTGATCAGAAGTTAATTCCCAAAGAACCTAAAAACCACTTACTAGTTGAAAAAATTTGTTATTATAAATTGTATCAATTAAAACAGCAATAATTCTTCCATTCAAAGATATAAACTTGTGCTGGACACTGTGCTAGAAATATAATGGTAAGCAAAATATAAACCTCTGCCCACTTGTAGTTTAAAGTCTGACAGACCAATAATTAAACAAGCACTAAACAAAGTATGGTAATGATAACTGCAACAATGTCAACTGTTGTCCAGGAACTAGTCAAGGGAAACTTCAGAAGAAGTGATATTTAAAGGATAAAAAGGATGTCACGATAAAAGAATAATGGGAAACACCTATAAACTGGCATGCTACCCAAGAGCTTCTCCCCACATTACCCACCAAAGGCATAGACAGAGGGTTATTTAAGAAAGCAGAGGCAAGCCAGGCATGGTGGTGCACACGTGTAATTCCAGCACTCTGGGAGGCTGAGACAGGAGAATCGTGAGCTCAAAGCCAGCCTCAGCAATAGTGAGGCGCTAAGCAACTCAGTGAGACCCTCTCTCTACATAAAACACAAAATAGGGCTGGGGATGTGGCTCAGTGGTTGAGTGCCCCTGAGTTCAATCCTCAGTACCAAAACAAAACAAAACAAAACAAAACCACAACAAATTCAGGGCTGGGGACATCATTCAGTGGTAGAATACTTGCCCAGTATGCACGAAGTCCTGGGTTCCATACCCAGCACCCCAAAAAACAAAATCCTAGATTCAAATCAGAAACCCTAGAGCAGCTTGAAAGTAGGCTGTGAAAAAAGGCAAAATGAGAAAACAAAAAGACTAAATACTGAAAATTAGATGAGGCTGGTTCAAAATCAGCCATTTAGAACAAGGCAGCAAACTATATGCTGGGGGCCAAATCTGGCCACCTCCTAATTTTGTAAATTAAGTTTATTAGAATAAATACATACTCATTTATTTACATATTGCATATGACTACTTTCATACTACAATGGCAGAGCTGAAAGTTGTGAAATTGTGGACCACAAAGCTTAAATTATTTTTGTTCCATTTTCTGCAGTGCTGGAGATTAAACCCGGGGCCTCACACATGCTTACCACTGAACTAACCCAACACAAAGCCTAAAATATTTACTACCTGACACTTTACAGAAAAAAATATTTTGTTCATCCTGATTTAAAATAAAATAAAGCCAAATGGAGTCCACAGAAGGTGAGGGGAAAAACAAAGGGATGGAAAGTATAAAGGCAAGGTCAAGAGACATGGGAAGCATATGAGCAAAGTTCCAATATCTTTTTTTATTTTTTGATACCAGAGATTGAACCCAGGGGTGCTTAACCACTGTGCCACATCCTCAGCCTATTTTTTTTTTATTTAGAGACATGGTCTCACCAAATTGCTCAGGGCCTCACTAAATTGCTGAGGCTGGCTTTGAACTTGATTCTTCTACATCATCAGCCTCCTGAGCTACTGGGATTATAGGTGTGTCCACTGCACCCAGCACCCAACATCTTTCATAAGAAAATCAAAAGAAAGATGGAGAAGACATACTCAAAGAACTCAGAAGAATGTTTTCTAGAATTAAAAAGACAAGGTCTTAGATTCAATGGACTCAGGTGAATACTGTTCAGAATGAACAAAAAGGATGTGTTTAGGTCCACTTCAGTGAAATTGCAGTGTCTCAGGCAGGAAGAGAAAATGAAATGAAATAAAATCCTAAAAATTTATGGAGAATAAATTTAAGTTACCCACAAAAGAATTAAGAATGTCCAATGTCAGACTCCCTTTTTATGATGCTAGTATAACATTAGTACTCAATCTGATAATGGGATGAAAAAGGAAAAGTACAGGCTAACATCATTCATAAATACTGATGTTAAGCTTAAAATCTTACACAAAATGCATCACACACATAAATCTTGCTATTTGTTAAAAAAAAAAAAAAAAAAGCTGGAGGGCAGGGGGCATAACTCAGTGGTACAGCACTTGCCCAGCATTTATGGGGCCTTAAGTTTGATTCCCAGCACCACATCCAAAAAAAGCTGGATGGTTGAGTGCATGAATGATAATTTTATCATTCTTTACATTGTACATGTATACACGTTATCTTACGTAGTTATATCACATAATTTTAAAAACTCTTATTGTATAGGAAGAATATAAAGGAAAAAATTAAAATTACCTATAACCTCAAGATACAGATAAAACCAGTATTAACATTTTGGTATTGTATTTTTAGCAGTGAACTTTTCCTTCCTCCCAGTGCTAGGGATCAATCAAACCCAGGATCTCATACATGTTAAGCAAGCACTATATCTCTGAGCAACATTCCTAGCCCCTTTCCTCCAGTATTTTTTTTTTATTGCATGTACTTACCATGTCATACAATCGTGTACAGTCATAATCATCTTATGAGTCTATTTACGTACCTGTGACTTCCTCATTATTTGAACCAGCTGACATGCCTAGTCGCTCCTTCAAAGACTTGGAAACTTGAACTATAAAAAGATAAAATTTCAAAACTGAAAGGTTGAACAGAGACTTTTTATATTGTTCAAATATTTTTTCAAAGTTCATGAATTAGAATATACTTCTAATGCAATTAAAAAAAAAAAAAATCAAGGTCTTAAAATTTTTCTTCTCCATAGAACAGACTTACGTAAATCTTGAATTCCCTAGAGCATTTTGTAAAATTTCAACAAATTTCTTTAGACCTGAAAAGCAAAGACTACTGAATTCAGGGAAATTAATTCTGCTACTGTACAACTTTCTAAAATGTTTTGAAACCAGGCATGGGGTACACACCTGTAATCCCAGTGACTTGGGAGGCTGAGGCAGGAGGATCCTAAGTTTGAGGGTAGCCTCAGCAACTTAGTGAGGTCCTAAGGAAGTTAGCAAGACCCATTATCAAAAATAAAAAGGAGTCAGGCACCGTGGCGCCCACCTGTAATCCCAGAACTTTGGGAGCCTGAGACAAGAGGATCCCAAGTTCAAAGCCAGCCTCAGTAATGGCAAGGCGCTAAGCAAGTCAGTGAGACTCTGCCTCTAAATAAAACAAAAATAGGGCTGAGGATGTGGCTCAGTGGTCAAGTACCCTTAAGTTCAATCCCTGGTACCAAAAAAATAAAACAAAATAAATAACTACATAAATAAAATCTAAAAACATAAATAAATAAATAGATAGGGCTCGGGATGTAGCTCAGTGATAAAGTGCTACTGGATTCAATCTCCAGCATCAAAAAAACACAAAAACTTTAAAAAAAAAAATTTTGGCATCAGAAGCTTGCTGCCCCCTACTTTGAAACATACTCTTTAGTTATGGTGATCTTCAGTACAATTGTTATGGCAAGGAGGAAGGGAATTTGGCAAATAAAAAGTAACTTCCAATTGCTTTGAGTTCATAAGCCCCCAAACAGGTTAGAGGCAAATGAAAATAAACTTTTGTTTTTTGTGGTGCTGGGGATTGAACCCTGGGCCTTGTGCCTGCCAGGCAAGTGCTCTACCACTGAGCCACATTCCTAGCCCAGTTTCTTTAAGAAAAATTTAGACACAATGAAAAGAAAAAGTCTACCTATCCTTTAGTAATCAAACCCAAGTTTCACTGTAACTCATTAAAAAGGGAGTAAAAAATCCAACCTTTGACTTTTCTTTCCTTCATCTCAAACTATTCTAACTCCCAAATGTCTCCTGATTTTGTCCACATCTCTTCAAATCAACTTCTAGAAACAAAATCTATGCCACTATCTGCTTTTACCTGGGTTAACAGCTTGATAACTCATATCCAAACCAGCACTACTTTGTCCCTTCTTTCTCTGTATTGCAGACAGGACAATGGTTCTAAAATCCAAATTGGACCCTTTGATGCCTGTTTATAACCTTACTATTTTAGAGTAAGCCCAAACTCTCTTAACATGTCTTGAAAGTCTTGATGGCTAATGAGTGTAATCTCAGTGATTCTGGAGGTTGAGGCAGCAGGATCCCAAGTTAAAGACCAGCATCAGCAACTTAGTGAGACCCTGTCTCAAAGGATCAGGGATGGAGCTCAGTGGTAGAGCGCTCCTAGGTATAAACCCTAGTAGCACAAACAAAAACAAAACAAAACAAAACAACCCAACTCTATATGGTCCTTCTTTCTTTTCTAAGCATGATGTCCTTTAGCACCCCAATTCAAAGTTTTAGATATACTCAGTTCCCTCAACAAATAATGCATTCTTAGCTCTGCAACTCTGCGAGGATTCTTCTCTCATCCTAGAACATAGCCTCTCCAACTTCACTTGGCTAATTGCTGACTCACATTTCTGGTCTAAGTTTTAACACCACTTCCTCTATAAACCTTACCCCAACAGATGATAATATTAAGTGCCCTTTCCATGTGTTCTTACAGCAGCATGTACTTTTCTGTCACAATTTATCAGAATATACATAAGTATTCCTACCTGTCATTATACTATGAGCTCCTGAGGGGTGTTATAGTGTATACATTTTGTTCAATTTTGTCTACCCACTATCTAGCAGAATAAGCCCTCAAATGTCTGCTTCAATGAGTAATAAAATAGACACCAAAAAATAATAACCCAATTTATATGAAAAGAATGATGAACCACAGCTGTTAACAAGGGTAATTACATGCATACACATGTGTACACATGTACACAAACACACACACTGTATTAAAACAAAGGTATCTACCTTTTTTTGGTGTTTTATCAAGGTTAGCTTCTGGAGTTTCGACTTTCTTTCCTAGCCTCTGTGCAAGGCTCCGTTTTAATGGGGGATCATTGTCACCACCTATGAATAGGGGGCACTTAGTTTAAGAGGTCAAAAAACACAAGCAAAAAGAGACAATGATGAATACTTCTGTTAAGTTTTCTGCACTTACATGGTATGTTTGTTCACTAGCTTCCATAGAACTCAATGTTAGAGAAGGAATAAATGTTCCAAAAAGAAAAGGTAAGGAAGGGACAAAAAACTGAAATGCATAAATGAATATTTACCAAATAACTAACATACCTGATCACACAAACGTTCTGATTCTATGGAGGACCATCAGCCCTTGTTGAGGCGGAAGTTTAGAAAAGTTCAGGAATGTGGAAAACCATCACAAAAAAATCTTAGCTGGCCAAATGCCGAATCCATTCTATATACATCTGAATATAACCTTGGGCAAGTTATTTAAACCTTTCTAAGTTTGCACTGAGTGTAGAAAATATTTGCTGGCATTTATTAAGTGCCAGTACTGCACCTAGTTTCCTTAGAGTTGCTAAAGAATAGATGCAAGTGTACATAAAGTACTTTGATACATAACAAATCCACATTAAATAAAGGGATAAATTAATAAATTAATAAAAAAAGGGATAAATAATAAATTAATAAATCCACAGATTTATTTCATTTATAAGGCTTGATATAATCATTAAAAGGTTTTTTTTAATTACTTAGGGTGATAACTACATAACTGTTTCAATGACAAAAAAATCACACTTTCTGACTGAAAACAACATGCTACTAAGTTCAAAACAGTTTTGAAGGCAGGGCAGTGAGAAGAATATGGAAGAAAACAGAACAGAGACAAGGTTTCATTTTTAGATACATAAGACAGTGGTAAGAAATCTCTGAAGTAAAAATAAATTTCAAAATAAATTTTTGATGGCATATTATAATAGATAAAGTGATTCAGTAAACATGGTAAAGTACTTCCCTAATATTAAAACAGCACCCAAATTATATTAATCAGGACTCCTCCCCCCCAAAAAACCCACTCACATTTAAATTTATCCAAAGAAACAGATATTCTCCACTGTTTTTTAAACCTAATGCTTTCTACAAAGTTGGTCACGGCCATAATCTAATTAAATTTTGACACTTTAAATTTCTATGAGTTCAAAAAAGGTATTTTACACACATAAAAAACATGAGTAAATACTGTAAGTGCTCTCAGCCAAGAACACAGGGGGCCCAGCAAATCAGTATCGATGGGATTTGAGTTTGGAGAAGGTTATCAACGTTAATGAATAAGCACAGAAAACAAAAGATATGCACAAAACTTATCTTACCTACTGAAAATTTTCGTTTTCCCAGTCTCTCAGTAAGACTCAATCTAACCAAGGGTTCTTCTCCTGAAATGGAAAAATAGAATTTCTCTACTACTAGCCAAGTTTTTAGTATTTAAATAATTACTAATAATGGGCACAAACTATATTCTGACATGTACAAAGTATACTGCCCCCAAGAAGTGTCCTAAAAAATCAGGATTCAAATCTCAAGGAAATCTATCACATTAAAAAACAACCCAAAGCCGGGCGCGGTGGCTCACGCTTGTAATCCCAGCACTTAGGGAGGCTGAGACAGGAGAATCGCGAGTTCAAAGCCAGCCTCAGCAATGGCGAGGCGCTAAGCAAGCAACTCAGTGAGACCCTGTCTCTACATAAAACACAAAATAGGGCTGGGGATGTGGCTCAGTGGTTGAGTGCCCCTAAGTTCAATCTCCAGTACCAAAAAAAAAAAAAGTATTTACTATAATTCTTTACTCACAATAAACCGATAAATTAGTTGAATGAAAATAGTTAAACAGTAAATGTATAAATTAAATATAAATAAATGTGAGGGCTGCTTAATTAAGAATTTCAACCTTCTAAACAGTAGAGTCAAATGTACTTTTCATTTTATCCTTATATCTGATCAATACATTAAAGTCTTCAAGCAAATCTATCAAAGGTAAAAAAATGAAGAATTCTTAAGTATTCTTCATTCCCAAAGGTAAAAAAATATGAAGAATTTATCACAGGTAAAAAAATGAATTTATCTATGAAAAGTAAAAAATGAAAAATTCCTAAAGACTCTTCATTCCCAATTACTGTATTAAAGTAAAAGACCAACAATTCTCAGACCTACCTATACCCTTACCTTGTTTGCTTGACAGAGTTACTGTCCTCACCACAGTCCGAACATTCTCTTTTTCAGGACCTGGAATGGGCTGAGGTTGGAGTAAAAGACTGGAAACTCCTGCAGTACCTTCTAAATAAGGAAAGTCAAAGAATGGCAAATAATTTATGGAAAATAAAGCTATCATACTTCAAAAAATTTTGTTTGTATGACTAGTTAAGTTCAATACTGACTGCTATGTGATACAAGTCAATGAGCTTTTCTGTACTTGTCTGCCCACAGTGAAATGGGGTAATGATTAGGGGTAAGCTTGGGCACAATATAAAAATAAAATATAAAGTAGATTTGAATTATTTAAGCACTCAACTTACTTTTTAAAATTTTTTTGGTACTGGAGATTGAACTCAGGGGCACTCGACCACTGAGCCACATCCCCAGCCCTATTTTGTTTTTTATGTAGAGACAGGGTCTCACTGAGTTGCTTAGCGCCTTGCTGTTGCTGAGGGTGGCTCTGAACTCGAGATTCTCCTGTCTCAGCCTCCCTAAGTGCTGGGATTACAGGCTTGCGCCACTGCGCCCGGCTTCAACTTACTTTTATTTACTGGTAAAGCTACCAGTATCCTAAAGTTAATCTCAGAAGTACATTAACCATTGGGTGTATCGATTCAACCTTTTCCACCTAAAATCATTAAACTTAACTCAAGGTTCCTACAGAACAAACTTTAACAAGACAGTTCTTAGAACCAACCATCTCTCCCTTCATATACTACATGTCACATCTTTTTTTTTTTTTTGGTACTAGAGATTGAACTCAGGGGCACTCGACCACTGAGCCACCTCCCCAGCCCTATTTTGTGTTTTATGTAGAGACAGGGTCTCACTGAGTTGCTTAGTGCCTCGCCATTGCTGAGGCTGGCTTTGAACTCACGATTCTCCTGTCTCAGCCTCCCTAAGTGCTGGGATTACAGGCTTGCACCACCGCGCCCGGCTTACATGTCACATCTTTTTTTTTTTTTTTTTTTTTTTAATATTTTTTTTTAGTTGTAGATGGACACAATATCTTTATTTTTATTTATTGTATGTGGTGCTGAGGATCGAACCCAGTGCCTCATGCATGCGAGGCGAGCACTCTACCACTGAGCCACAATCCCAGCCCCACATGTCACATCTTATCTAAAACTTTTAGGTTAGAAACATATATCAACCAGATTGAGAGAAGCTCTAGTAGAAAATCCAGCAACTCTTAAGGAAAAACTCTTCTACCACAAAATGTAGTTTTTGCCTTCTTTTTTGGGTGATATGGACATTGAACTCAGGGGTACCTTACCACTGAGCTATATCCCCAGCCCTTTTTATTTTTCCTTTGAGACAAGGTCTCACCAAGTTGCTTATGGCCTCAGTAAATTGTAGAGGCTGGCCTCCTCTGGTCTCAGCCTCCCAAGTCAATGGGATTACAGGATTGTGCCAGCTCTTTTAATTTTTCACTTTCATACAGGGTCTTGCTAAGTTGCTAAAACTAGCCTCAAACTTGCAATCCTCCTGCCTCAGCCACCCCAATAGCTGGGAATACAGGACTGTACCACCACGATCAGCATGTGTTTGCTCTCTTAAAATGGTCCTTTTTTCCCTCTCTTTCCACTTAATATGGTTCTTACATGGTGTTCTTTAGAGCTATATTTTCCAAGATACACTTTTAGGTTACTATATATG
This sequence comes from Xerus rutilus, assembly GCA_028644305.1. Classification (NCBI taxonomy): domain Eukaryota; kingdom Metazoa; phylum Chordata; class Mammalia; order Rodentia; family Sciuridae; genus Xerus; species Xerus rutilus. The sequence goes on from CM053410.1 coordinate 61,161,110, forward strand.
TCTATCTCTGAACAGTTGAGAATTGAAACACAGCTGCAAATAAGTCTGTTACACTTAAAACAAGCCACATGACTCAAAATCTATTTGTTAATTTTGGCTGTTGCTTCAAAAAGTGTCCTTGTTCTGTGGTAACATAACCAAAACTTGTAAAACCAAACTGTGCCAAAACTTTTGTGACTTACCACCTTGCTTCTTGGATTTTTCTTTCATTTTCTTTGATTTAATTTCCTCAAGAGTTTTTATTCCAAAATTCAAACATTCCCCTAAAAAAACAAAATGTAAATCATATGAGGAACTAGAGCTGTTTTACTTTTGTATTTTTACTTGTTCATGGCAGGCATTCAAATATTTTTTTAAATATTTTTTTAATTTGTTGATGGACCTTTATTTTTTATTTATTTATATATGGTGCTGAGTATCAAACCCAGTGCCTCACACATGCTAGGCAAGCACTCTACCACTAAGCCACAACCCTAGCCCCTTAAATATTTCTTTAATGAATGATTAGGAGAAAATATGTGTATGCAGTATGGGGGAGGAAAAAGAGAAGATCGTGAGTGAAAATAATTTCAAAAGTAATCACAAAAGTCTGGACACATTGAAACAGTGATGAAAGATTTATCAACAATATAGCCTCTTCTTACCTTGCTTTAAATTGACCCCAGGTTTTCGAGCAGAAGTTACTCGTAATCCATTATGAACTTCAGGAGTTGGTTGCAGGGTAGGTATTTTAGTTTCATCACCCTCCTCGGAAAACTGGTCTGAATGTTAACATTTAGGACAAATTTACAATTTAAGTCAGACCTAGAGCAAAAATTCTAATTCTGTACAATTCAATACATGCTTATTTGCCCTTATTAAAGAAAAACCTAAAACTTACCATCATCATCTTCATCGTCATCTGCAGCGTTGATCACAACTGGTGGGTGTGTGGGGCTAGGGACGTTCTCGGAACTCTCTACTTTCATGACACTCCGCAGCTGAGGGGAGGGATTAGACTGCACAGACAACTTGCTCTGCTGAACTGTGAGCTGGCTCGTCTTCACTTCTTCTTCTGGTGATTCAGACACAGTGGGCAATACAGCTAAATATACAAAACCAGTCAAATTAAAAATAGAAGATAGAATCCCAATTCAACAAAAATTGCTGGCCTTTTATGATAAGCCTGATACATTTCCCTTAATAAGCCTTTTATTTTTTTTTAAATATTTATTTTTTAGTTGTAGGTGGACACAATAGCTTTATTTTATTTTTATGTGGTGCTGAGGATCGAACCCAGTGCCTCCCGCGTGCTAGGCGAGCATGCTACCACTGCGCCATAACCCCAGCCCCTCCCTTAATAAGCCTTTAAGTCTTTTTTTTAAATTATTATTCTTTAGTTGTAGATGGACACAGTATCTTTATTTATTTTTATGTGGTGCTGAGGATCGAACCCAGTGCCTCACGCATGCGAGGCAAGCGCTCCACCACTGAACCACAAGCCCAGCCCAAGCCTTTAAGTCTTTTTACCTAATTTTCCCATTTAGGTTTTGAATGCCCAGTGAGGGAAAAAAAATGCAGCTGTAGCCAAAAACTCTTCACTCTACTAAAACACAGTGGGAGCTCAGAAAACAAAGGGCTAGATGTATAGTAGTTGTTTGCAAATTCTAGACATTTAATTTCAAAATTAAGGTTCTAGCCAGGTCTGTAAAGCATATACTGTAGCTGGGAAGCTACGTGTGAAGCTAAGGTGAGAGCTGTCAAGTTTGAGGACACTTGAGCAAGCTGGAGAGACCCTGTCTCAAAATTAAGTAAGGGCTGGGGATGTAGCTCAGCCATAGAGTGCTCCTGGGTTCAATCCCCAGTAACACACACACACACAGGTAGAAAAGACTGAGCCTATTTTTTGTACCTAATTAGAGGTGAAAAGATGTATGTAGTCATCAAATTTTAATCACATAGCAGATGTCGCTATTTATTTACTTATTTTTGCAGTACTAAGCACTGAACCCCAGAGCCTAGTGCATGCCAGACAAGTGCTCAACCACTGAGCTATATACCCTCAGTCCTGGATGTGTTTTGTTTTTTTTTGTACCAGGGACTGAACTCTCGGGCACTTGACCACTGAGCCACATCCCCAGAACTATTTTGTGTTTTATTTAGAGACAGGGTCTCACTGAGTTGCTTAGCACATCACTGTTGCTGAGGTTGGCTTTGAACTCGCGATTCTCCTGTCTCAGCTTCCCAAAGTGCTGGGATTACAAGCGTGGGTCATTGCACCCGGCTTGGATGTGGCTTTTTGATGGTCAATAATTCCAGAAGGAAATTACTTTAAAAGGGATTTTGGGACAGAAATGCCAGATTTTTGGAGAATATGTATTTTATTATAGCTGATAGCCTAAGGCAGGGTTGGCAAACTTTTTCTTTAAAGAGCCCAAGAGTTACTCTTTTAGGCCTTGTGGGCCATGTGGTCACTGTCTCAACTATTCAACTCTGCAGCAATAGCATAAAAGTGGCCTTACAAAATATGTAACTGAATGGACAAAGCTGCATTCCACTGAATGTTTTATAAAACAGGCAGAGGACTAGACTTGCCATCCCTTGTAGAATGAAGTTTCTTTTGAGAATCTCTATGACCCCTCTATGGATCTAGTAAGAGAATGAGAACTAAAGCAAGCTACAGTAATCTAATCTGGCATGCCAAGAAACATTTGGTTCTATGACTATGTACAAATAATTTAACCTTAATAAGGTTCGGTTTCCTCATCTGCAAAGTGGAAATAATACTGCTCTCTCAGTGGACTGAAAGAAGGCAATGTATATTAAATACTTTGTGTAGTGTGCACAGTTGGCACTCGTTTAATAATAAATGTTCTTTTAAAACTAAAACCTCATCTCACTTTTGCTTGGAGGTAGAAACAGGCCATCAACATAACGTCCTCTGTTGTGATGGAAAGCGCAGTTCAATTTTTGACATCCCATTGGTTGATTTTCCCAATAACAAGGAATTTCACTGCGTTTTTTCTGTAAGAGACAAAAAAGACGTTGTTTTAAAATAAAGAACAAAATGAATCTTGCATTAATTCAGTGATTGGTTTTCTGGACAAAGTTAATACAAGGTATAAAAATCTGAGGCATGAGAGATGATTTTAGCAAGAGGAAGAGAGATTGCTGAAAGTGACATGCTCTCATCCTGAAACATCTAAATGTCTATATCTAAAGAAGTAGGATAATACAGTAGCTAAGAGTATGAAATTGAAGGTAAAAGGGTTTTCATCTCTATTATACTAAATATTAGCCATGTGACCTGGACAATTTAATGCCTCCCAGCTTCACTTTCCTTAGCTATAAAATGGGAATGACAGTAGCTAAATAGTTTTTTGGGGTTTTTTTTTTTTTTGGTACCAGGGATTGAGCTCAGGGGCATACAACTACTGAGCCAAATCCCCAGCCCTATTTTGTATTTTATTTAGAGACAGGGTCTCACTGAGTTGTTTAGTGCCTTCCTTTTGCCTGAGGCTGGCTTTGAATTCTTTTTTTTTTTGGTACTGAGGGTTGAACTCAAGGGTACTCGACCACTGAGCCACATCCCCAGCCCTATTTTGTGTTTTTATGTAGAGACAGGGTCTCACTGAGTTGCTTAGCACCTCGCCATTGCTGAGGCTGGCTTTGAACTCGCGATTCTCCTGTCTCAGCCTCCCTAAGTGCTGGGATTACAGGCTTGAGCCACCGCGCCCGGCTTGGCTTTGAATTCTTGATCCTCCTGCCTCAGCCTCCCAAGCCGCTGGGATTACAGGCGTGCACCACCACACCCAGCTAGTATTTGTTTTTTATGAAGATTAAATAAAATAATGTATGTGAAGCATCTAGTACACAGAATAAAGTCAATGAACTGCAGTTATTGTTTGAAGATATAAGTTCAAGGCTCTTAGAAAATTTTTCATTCTTGATTTCTCAAAGGCAGGCACATGTAATATACTAAGGATGGTATGTATTCTTCCAAGCCACCTCATCGTTATAAAAGAGAACAGGGGGGATAAAGAACATCTGCAGGAAGCTGGGCGCGGTGGCGCAAGCCTATAATCCCAGCACTTAGGGAGGCTGAGACAGGAGAATCGCGAGTTCAAAGCCAGCCTCAGAAACCATAGCGAGGCACTAAGCAACTCAGTGAGACCCTGTCTCTACATAAAACACAAAATAGAGTTGGAGATGTGGCTCAGTGGTCCAGTGCCCCTGAGTTCAATCTCCAGTACCAAAAAAAAAAAAAGAACAAAGGGAACCACCTTTTCACTTTTTTTTTTTTTTTTTGGTACTGGGGATCGAACTCAGGGGTACTCGACCACTGAGCCACATCCCCAGCCCTATTTTGAGTTTTATGTAGAGACAGGGTCTCACTGAGTTGCTTAGCACCTTGCTGTTGCTGAGGCTGGCTTTGAACTCGCGATTCTCCTGTCTCAGCCTCCCTAAGTGCTGGGACTACAGTCTTGAGCCACCGTGCCCGGCTCCACCTTTTCACTTTTGAAGAAAAGTGTTAACAATAAAAGCCTAAACTAAACCCTACAATACTGAAGAACTGGAAGAATCTATATGAACTCATGTTTTTAAATATGTAAACACAAAGAAATAATTATGTACATGTCAATATGTATATACACTTATATATTCCTGAGCTCTGTCCACTAAGAGAAGCTGGAAGCAATAATACTCCAAGAATAGCGCTAAATGTAGTTTCTATACACCATTCTTTACTCAAAGGAACCAGTACATCACAAAGAAATGGCCAATTCCAAGGCATAAGCAGGAAAATTACAGGATAAACCCAGAAAATCTTGCTATGCCAAAGAGGAAGGGTTCTCAAGGAATGATGAATGACCAAAAGTATAAAAAAGTCAGCCTGAAGGGCTCCTACAGACCATATTGGAGTCAAAGTGAGCATTAAAAATAAGCAACATTACAGAGTATAACACATTGAATAAAATAAAACCATGAATTCACACTAATACAAATAAATACCTGGAAAAAATTCAGTTTGACGAGAAACGGGATATTTATAGGGTCTCAAAGTATCTCTCCACAAAATACTTCTAAACTTAAAAATTTAGTTTTTCTTGAAACTATCTGGCAGATATCATTTTTTTTAAATATTTTTTTTTTAGTTGTAGATGGACACAATGTCTTTATTTTATTGCTTTGTATGTGGTGCTGAGGATCGAACTCAAGGCCTCACGCATGCGAGGCAAGCGTTTTACTGCTAAGCTACAGTCCCAGCCCCTGGCAGATATCATTTTAATCAGGTGATCCAAGTTAAAACACCACTAAGGAGAAAAGTAACATTGTACACCACCTGATGGTATGCAGTGAAAAGAATACCACTTTTTGTGACACTCCTGTTAAAGATACACCATCTTAATTTATTAATGAGAAAATACAAATAAACCCAAGGCAAGAAACGTTCTACAAAATAAGTGAGCAATAACTACCAAAAGTGCCAAAGAGCAATAAAAGGTAAGGCAGGACTAAGCAACTGCTCTTGACTGAGTAAGACTAAACCATCATGACAACTACATGCAACACCTGAATCTGTACTTGCTCCTACCATAGAGGATATTACTGGGACAACAGGCAAAACTTGCATGAGATCTGAGGATTAAATAGAGGTAACATATCAACGCTAATTTTCTAGCACTGATGATTTCCTGTTTCTTCTTCTAAGGAAATACTTAAAGTATCTGGAAATGATCAAGAATGTCAGTAACTTAGTGCCAAATGGCTTATGAAGATTTATACTGTACTTCCAATTTTCCTGAGTTTGTAATTGGTTGGAAATAAGGAATATAGCTTGGCATTGTAGCACAGGCCTATAATCCCAGCTATTTGAGAGGCTGAGACAGGAGGACTGAAAGTTTGAGGCTAGATGGAACAATTTAGCAAGACATTGTCTCATAATAAAATTTAAAAAGGGCTGGGGATGTAGCTTAGTGGTAGAATGCTTGTCTAGTAAGTGCAAAACCCTGGGTGCAGTGCCCCATTACCAAAAAAGAGATAAATACATTAGCAACTGCCCTCCAGAAAAATCATACTGATTCATGCTCTATAACATTTAATTATTACGTCAACAATTAATGTCAGAAATTTCACTGGAGCATTAAAAAAAACAGACATTATAATACATAAAACTGTCACTTTTGTCTTTATTTTTAAAATTTTAATAACCCTAGACTATTTGTTGTATTATGGTAATATAAGTCAAAAGCTTACATCAATTTCCATGTGTCGAAACCTGCACACCTGTCGAAAACAGCGTCCTTCTTGCCATAATGTGCAAACAGTTTCATTTCCTAGTGCAGCTTCACAGTGACGGAATGGGCAGCTGTCACCCTATTAACAAAAAGAAAACATAAAAAACATATGGAACCGAAATACATCCTACGTAAAGAGTCCATAAGGAGAGTTTCCTAGAATCTAGACAAACACAAATTAGTAAGGAAAGACAGATGTGGTAGAAAATAACTGAGATGGTATTACAAGAATAATTTGAGGGCAATGAATTTATAATTTCCTAAAATCTATTTCTTGACAGTATCCTTCATCAGACCTGACAACCTGAGTGACACAAGCTGAAAGAGTTGAAAATGACAAGTGTCAGGTACTTTCTAAAAATATCTTACAGTTCATCTTCAAAAATATTCCAGGCATTCTAACTTGTGTAATTCTAGCTTCTGATAGCAAATCGCAAAGTTAACACATAAGGATTTAAATATAATTTTTTTTAAAAATATTTTTATTTTAGTTATAGGTGTACACAATACCTTTATTTTTATGTGGTGCTGAGGATCAAACCCAGTGCCTCACACATGCTAGGGAAGTGCTCTACTGCTGAGCCACGACTCTAGCCCCAAATATAATTACTTTATAACTAATATAATTAAACTTCTCTTCATACCTTAGCTGAAACAAAATGCAACTGTGCAAACTGCTATATGTAAAATAAATTACATTATCAGAGCTTTGCTTAAAACTTATTTTGTGCCCCACTGCCGCCCAGCTAGGTACTGAACCCATTACCTTAAGCATACGAAACAAGCATTCTCCGCTGATCTATACTCCCAACCCTAAAACCTAGCATTTTAAATACAACATCAAGATGATTTAAGAAAGAGTTACAATAACACATCAATGTGCTGGGTGTGGTGGCACATTCCTGTAATCCCAGTGACTCAGGAGGCTGAGGCAGGAGGATTTCAAGTTCAAGATCAACCTCAGCAACTTAGCGAAGCCCTAAGGAGTTAGTGAGGCCCTATTTCAAACTAAAACATAAAAAAAGGGTGGGGGATGTGGCTCAGTAGTTAAACAACCCTGGGTTCAATTCCCAGTACCAAAACACAAAGAAATAACAACAAAAAAACCTATACAAATGTACAGAATGTCATAAAGAAGTAACCAAGAGTAGTGAACCTACCTAAATAGAGTTAGAGAAGAGTCAAGCAGAAAAATAGGAAATTTGGACAAAGACAAAGCAAAAATGCTACAAAAGCATATTTAGAAAGATAGCCTTATATTCTCAGCACCAAGAAATCTGGGAGAAGAGGTCAAATTCAACCCATAAAAGTTTCTAGAAGTATAATACAATCAGTCTTTCATTTAATACAAAATACATAAAATCAAAGAGAGTAAGCCATGGATCAAAATGCCCACAATTCCAAAGACACTCTGAATAGATTAATTATAGATAAGAGAACATTGGTGACTGTGCCATTGGTCATTTCATTTTTTTGTAGAATACAGGAAAATTATAGTTACATATATAAAGTGAAGAGAAACAAAAAGAAAAATGAATTCTCCTTTACTAAAAAAAAAAGAAAAAAGCAGATAAACAAGTAAGCAAAACAAAACATAAAAGCAATTTAGGATGCATGGAAAACTTTATTTTATTAAAGAAACTATAAATAAAACTGATTTAGTAATGTCAATTCTTACTTTGGTACAAGTAGAATAGAAAAAAAAATAGCAGTCTTCTCCTTGATTAGACATGCTGGGTAAATTCTTAGCCCAGAAGTGGCTTCTTGAAATAAGCCACTGCTTCCTCAAGGCGAGGACCAGCACCAAGTCCTTTTGAAATGGATTTAATCTTCCAAATGACAACTCAATCACAGAAATCGGCTTTAAAACACAATCCTAAAATGAGGAGACAATGAATTAAAGCATTTCAGGTTCTTCCAATTTTCTCTACCAAATCACCCCGAGATCACATTGTTAAAACCAAATTTTAACTAATTATATTAACATACACTTGCCTAAAAGAGCCTTGTAAACATAATGACAGAATATTGTACACTCCCATCTATAATGTAAACATTTTATTAAGAATAGCCATGTCCTTTTTTTTCTTTTGTATTCTCCACGGTGCCTGTTAATCTCTGCTTCAGGATAAATTTATCTTTTGTATTTTTTTAAAATTTCAGAATAAAATTTATATAAGCATTGCTAACTAAACATATGACCTATACAGATTCATGGGACTAGGTTATTTTACACAAGATATTTGCTAAATCCACATTTCTAACAAAACAGGTTTTTTTCATCTAAATGGAAGCTTCAGATAGCTTCATAAGCATTTGTTTTATTTCAAAAGTATACCATTATAACTAGATGGGAAAATATTTAGCTGGAACAATAGGTGAAACACTTTTTGAAAAACAGCTGAGATATTCTGTTCACCTACAACTAAAAAATAAATATTAAAAAAAAAAAAGAAAAGAAAAACAGCTGAGTTAGCTTATATACTGAAGATGGATGAAGAGTTGCAAATCAATTATAAACAAGGCTATTCCCATAAAACAGTAATTCAACAAAACAACCAACATTCTAGCCCCAAGCCCCTGCCATACCCTGGTCCCCACACTAAACTGTTCAAGAAAGCTTCTATAAAAGCCAATATAGGGCTGCAGTTGTGGCTCAGTGGTATAGCGCTTGCCCTAGCATGTGTGAGGCACTGGGTTTAATCCTCAGCACCACAAAAAATAAATCAAATAAAGGCATTGTGTCCATCTACAATAAAAAAAATTTTTTTTAAAAAGACAATATATAAGAGCATATATGAGAATATGGAAGGATTTTCTATATACCCATACACCAGATCAGGTTTCATAAACACTGATCTACTACTTGAAATTTAAAAAAAAAATTGAGTCTCATCTCCCACTAATAATTCCTAATCCAAGAATATTATGTCACAATGAAAACCAACCTTCAAGTCAACAACATAGTTTAGAAGAGTCTGCAACTAGCCATGTACCAAAAGCTTTAAACTGTATAAACCTTTTGACCCAATTATTCAATTGCTAGAATTTATCATAAGATAAGAATATTCAACAAATATTCAAGGTAATAATGCCCAAGAAAGTACATTACCATCTTGTTTCTAATGTTCAAAAATTGGAGTCTGTTTAAAAAAACTATGGTACTTCCACAATTCAACAATATGCAGCCTAACAGTCTGGTACCAAAGAGTGAACACTGATATAAAAATATCCATAGAAGTGTGGACGCAGCTTTGGAATATAGTCATAAGTAGAGGCTGGAAGAGTTCTGAGGTGCTTCACAGAAGGCTAAATTATAGCTAAAAAAACTTATGTTAAAGGTACTTCTGGTGAGGAAGGATAATTCTTGTTACATAATGATAAAAAACTTGGTGGAACTGGGTTCTGTTGGGTGGAAGGCAGAACTTGTAAACAAAGAATGTGAATATTTACCTGAGATGTCTAAGCAAACTATGGAGGAACAGCATGTTTTTGCCTTACTGTTGATAGGAACATGCAAGAGGAAGAGATATATCATGAAAGAACTATTAAACAAAAGGGAAGAATTTGAAGATTTGGAAAATACTCAGCTTATTCATATGGGGAGGGGGGGACAGTGACGCACATCTGTGTTGCCAGTATCTCGTGGGCTGAGGCAGGAGGATCAGAAGTTCAAAGCCAGCCTCAAGGAATTTAGTGAGGCCCTAAGCAATTTAGCAAGACCCTGTCCCAAAAAATAAACATCTGTTCTATGAAAGGACAGATAAGAGGATGAAAAGATAAATCACAGGTTGGGAGAAAATCACTGCAAGACATGCAACTTAGCGAGACCCTGTCTCAAATTTGTAAAAAGGGCTGGAGATATATTTCAGTGACAAAGCACCCTGAGTTCAATTCCCAGTACCAAACACACATACACATATTAAAAATAGTGTGTATTTATATATATTATGTATTTCTAAAATATAATACATATAATATATATTTCTAAAAATATGTCTTATCTGTATAATATATAGAGAGAAAATTTTGTATAAAGGGGAAAAAGGGTTTATAGGCCAATTTCACTCCTGAAACCAGGATCTCAAGGATACATGTTTATGAAACTGTTAAGGGTTTTAGAAGACCACCCACAAACCAGACAGACAATAAATAGCAGCTATGAAATGGCAACAAAATAGCATGAATTGCAAATTTAGGTCTGCAAAGCTTCCTCAAAATTAAGCAGAATGTGGGAAGATTGAATCGAGTGTATAGTCACTCCTTACCAGTGTTTCAACAGAAAAGATCCTCTATGTATCTCTTTTACACACTGAGCTTCTATAACTTTCATTAGGAAAAAATATGTTATATAATTGCTATTTAAGAAAATGGCAATTTAGGCATGGTGATGCATGCCTGTAATCCCAGTGATTTGGGAGCCCAAGGCAGTAGGATCACAAGATTGAGGCCACCTGAGCAATTTAACGAGATCCTGTCTCAAAAAGGGACTGGAGTGTAGCTTGGTGGTAAAGCACTGCTGGGTTCAATCAGTACCAGGGGTAGGCAGGGAAGAGTAGAAAGAGAGAAACCTTATAAAACTCAAATTTCTATCTTCTCCCCTCAAAGATATTTTAATAGAGGGAACAGAGAGCAGAATAAACATCAATGAAAAACACAACTAAATTATAAGAGATCACTGGCAGAACATCTCCTAGGATCCAAGGCAAAAATGGAAGAGATATATATCAATATGAGATAAAAAGTATATATGACAGGGAATTTTAGGAAATCCAATTTCAAGACAACAGAAATTCCAAAAAAAAAAAAAAAAAAAAAAAACTGGTAGAATAATAATAGGGAAAATAAATACCAGAAAATTTCTCAAAACTGGATGGACTTGAACCTTTAAAGAATGCCATAGTACACTTTAAAGATTACTCTACATAGATATAGTTAACATTTTTTAATTCCAACAGTAAAGACAAAGTCATATAAACTTCCAGGAAAAAGTAGACTAACAAAGGAAAGAACAGACTTGACATTATTAGACCTCTCTTCTGAAATTCTAAATTCCAAAAAACAAACTAAGAAACCAGAATCTAAAGGATATTATCACATTAGATTCAGCCTTTCAAACTATATTTCATGAACAGCTCAAGACCTGGAAGGAGTTTTTGCACATGGAAAGTCTCAAAAAGTATATACCCTTTCCAGCCATGGTGGTGCATGCCTGTAACCTCATCAATTAAAGAGGCCAAGGTAGAAGGATCACAAGTTTGAAGACAGCCTGGGCACATTACAAGGGCTTTTAGCAACTTAGCAAGGCCTTGTCTCAAAATAAAAAATAAAAAGGACTGAGGATGTTGCTCAGTGGTAAAACACCACAGAGTTTAATCCTCAATACCAAAACCAAAAAAACAAGTATACCCTTCTATGTACTCTTTACATTTTTGAAAAATCTTTATTCAAGCAAGTATTGTAATTAAGAAATATTTGGGGCCTGGGGTTGTAGCTCAGTGGTACAGGCACTTGCCTAGCATGTGTGAGGCACTGGGTTCGATTCTCAGCACCGCATATAACGCAAAATAAAGGTCCATTGAGAACTAAAAAAAATATTAAAAAAGAAAAGAAGAAGAAAAAAATTATTTGGAAAAAAGAACTCAGTAAAAGTGCAAAAAAAGAACAAACCAAACCATGTTATAGGCACCATTTCACTCTTTTTAAAAAAGTTATAAAATAACTGCTTCAGACATCTGATTTTATGATACAAATGAAAAATCCCAATAAAGCATTAGCTAATTAAACCATCAGCATATTAAAAGAGTAACATTACTTTTATGATAGGCTGATTCCAGGACTAAGAATGGTCTAATATTAGGAAATTCACTACATTAATAAAGGGCATAAAAAAAATCTCTGGGGTAATCTAAGCAAGATTTCAAAAAAGAAAAAAAATGGCCAGACACAGAGGTGCACACCTGTGATCCCAGCTACTTAGGAGGCCAAGGCACGAGGACTGCAAGTTAGACATCAGCCTGAACAACTTAGCAAGACCCTGTCTCAAAAAATAAAAAAAGGGGACTGGGGATTAGCTCAGTGGTAAAGCATCGCTGGGTTCAATCTCCAGTACCAAAAAAAAAGAGGGGGGCTGGAGTTGCAGTTAAGTGGTACAGCACTTGCCTAGCATGTGTGAGGCACTGGGTTTGATCCTCAGTACCATATAAAAATAAACAAACAAACAAACAAAGGTATTGTGTCCATCTTCTAAAAAAATGAAAAAGAAAAAATGGTTAAAGAGAAAAAACCAAAAGGGATTTAAAATGGCATTAAAAAAAAAAGACAATAATGACTATAAAAAAGCAAGCTAAGCTGGGCACAGTGGTGCATACCTGTAATAATCTTAGAGGTAAGAGAGGCTGAGGCAGGAGGATCTCAAGTTTTAGCCAGTCTGAACAACTCAGTAAGACCCTATCTTAAAATATAAAAAGGACTGGGGATATAACTCAATGGTAAATGGCCCCTGGATTAAAACACTGGTACCAAAAAAACAAAAACAAAAACAAACCCACAAAAAACAAAGCAAGCAAGTTGATAAGCAATATCCGCTCCCAGTTTAAAAAAAAACAAACAGGAACTGTCTTAGTATAAATGCACTTAATCATCAAACTGGCAGCATGCACAGAGGGTGAACACTATAGGTGAACTCACTGAAGATAGATGCAGAGATACTCAACTGTTGCCACTATCATTCAAAACTCTTCCAGAGTAGGGCACATTCCTATAATCCCAGCAACTCGGGAGGCTGAGGCAGAAGGATCACAAGTTTGAAGCCAGCCTGGGCAACTTAGTGAGACCCTGTCTCAAAATAAAAATAAAAGGGCTGGGGATGTAGTAACCCTGGGGTCAGTCCCCAGTATCCACCCCCCCCACCCCCCAAAACAAAACAAAACAACAACCTTTCCAGATGTTATAGTATGTACAGTAAGGAAAAAATACAAGGAATAATAATAAAAACAAATTTAAAACATAAAAAAAATCTACAAATTATGCTTACAAACTAGCAAATTGAACCATTAAAAAAAAAAACAGTAAGATAAACATACAAAAAGCAGTAAACCTGCTCAATGTCAGAAACAATCATTCAGACATGAGTGTCATTCACAATAAAATCCTAAAATATGTAGGAAAAAAATGAAGAGTATGCAGGAGTCACATTAAATAAAAAACAAACCCCCAAAACTATGAAATGACTAAGGCACAAATGATCTGGACAATGGATAAATTTAAGAAATAACTTAATGCATACGTTCAATCTAATTATGACAAATCCCAATGAGAGTTTATTACTGGAATTGACAGACTGTAAACTCATCTAGAAGAATAAGTGAGGGGAAAATAGATACTTTAAAAAGGAATGGAAGAGCCTTGCTCTACCTGATATAACAAATGGCAAATACAACAATATTTAAATGTAATGTTGGCAAATGAAGTACAGTTCAATAGAATTCAAGAACACCCTATAAGTTAAAGTAAATGTGATTTATAAAAATAAGTGGCATTTGAGATTAACAACAAAAATAGCCAGCCATCTGAAAAACAACAACAACAAAAACAAAAACAAAAACAAAAAAACAACTTCATAATGCAAAAGTCCCAGGGGAATAAAATCAGGGATAGCAAAGAGATGTTGGCTTACCAATTAGAGCTCTAGACTAAGATTCTGGAATTCATAACTGCACTTAGCAAAAGGTAAGCTATATTTGATAAGGTCCCTCCTGCTTGTGGGAGGAAGAGTGGCAACGTCATATAACTACAATCCTTAGCACTTTTTAAATAAAATACTAAGTCACCTAAATACTAGGAAAAAATGGTTTTTTAAAATAAGCTCAGAGTGAAAAAAAACCTTCCTAAGATACCAAAGATAAAAACTATAACAATAATATTTATTAAAGTGAAAAACATTTCTATAGCAAAAGATCTATTAGCAATATGGTCAAAGATTAGTATCTTCATAAAACAGGAAACACCTATAGCTTTTGCAAATTAAGACCTCATTAATTGTTCAGTAATCTTCTACAACCTCTTATAAAGATAATATATACCAATTCTATAAATTTGCATCCCAGAACTTGTTCTAGGGAAACAAGTTCACGCAGGTGTGTGCATAAGGCTATTATTAGATACACGACTATTTTTTGTTTGTAATGGCAAAACCTCAAATGTTTATCAATGAGGGATACCATTAAGTTATAGCACATCTGTACAATAGAACACTACATACATAGTCGTTAAAATACGAGACAGAGCCATGTGTATGGACAAAGAACCATGTTGTGATAAGCTATTAAATGTTTTTCTTCAAAGAAATGGAATTAGGAGAGGATTTTGCCTTAGCTGTACTGTTTTTACCTTTTTTACAATGTGCACTATCAAAAAGAAAAGAAAAGAACAACAGATGTTTCCATTCAAAAACTAAATGCCTGTGAATAATTACAAGAAAAAAATGTCTGGACAATAGCTTTTTAATTTCTTACTAGTCCAGGAAAATCATGCCTTAAATTATAAAAAGTTTTTACTCCTTTAATGAGAAAAGACCCGTTTCCCCACTTACATTAGCTGGTTGCTCTCAACAGGAACGTCTGTGTCTTCACTGAGTTCCAATCTATTACGCCTGTAGGTCGAACCAACACTCAATCCATGAATTAATAATAATGAGGCAGAAAGAACTTTCCTCCTCACATTGCCAAGGAAACCTCTCAGCCACAATTGAAACACAGGATGTGTTTTTAAAACATCTCCCAACTACTGGGAGATTAAGTCCATTCGAATAACCTTTGCTAGCCTGGAGACAGCTAGCATTAGTTATCTCCTCAAAAAGAAAAAACAAAAACAAAAAAAGTTCATTTAAAAGATGAACTTGAAATTCAAAGATTTTTTAAAAAATCCATCTTCCATAGCCGAACAATATAATTTAAAAAGAAAAGGGGAAAAAAAAAAAAAGAAAAAAGAAAAAGAAAAAAAGAAAAAAAAAAGAGAAAAAAGAAAAAAGGAAAAGAAAAAACACCAAAATTCAATAAGATCCAATTTCTGGTCTTCAAGATTTCTTCACCTATTAAGAAAAAAACAGAAACCTTCCCCCATCTTTATTATCTGTATAATAAAAGCATACTTGTATGTAAAAATATATAGTGTTTTATGTATATAATATACACATATACTAACTGGCTTATACACATACATACAAACACACACACACACACAAATGTGTAGAAATAAAACATCTGGGTAAGTTTCCTTTTTAAAAATATACTATAAAAGACTTCAGATTTGAGTACATTATAAAAATAGTGAACTTACATACCAAAGTACCATGAAGCTAATGTTACACTAAATTTTGCCCAGCCCCCAAAATAAAGATGAAGGGAAATCCTTAAACATATATCAATGTGTATAATATGATGTATCTATATCATCATCATCAAGGAGTGTTTAACCAAAAAAGATAGAAACGTATCGTTATAGAGTAACTACAGAGTGGTGCAGCAAGCTGTAGAAGGCAGAGCAGCATTATAGCCATTCTGAACTGGCACTGTCAAAACAGAGAGCTTTTATCCAAGGGAAGATTTTTTTTTCCTTCTTTTATATCAACACCAGCATCACTGGCATGATATTCAACACTGGCCCTGCAAAGGCTTGCTTATGCAGCCTAGAACCAAATTCTTTACTACTGATGGATATAGCTTTTAAAGACTGTAATTATCCATTTACTCCAGTTAGTAAAAGGGTAAATTTTTGGAGTTGAAATTTCATTTCACAATGGTACATTTACCATTTAAGAATAAAAAAAAAAAATTTTGATGTACAGAAATGAGTTCTCTAAATTTTTGAAACCAGCCCAGTAACAAAGCAATTTTGATTCTCACATAATAAATACTACATAATTTCTAGGCTAAATCTTGCCAAATACTATCCAAGACAAAACTA
Organism: Xerus rutilus; assembly: GCA_028644305.1. Classification (NCBI taxonomy): domain Eukaryota; kingdom Metazoa; phylum Chordata; class Mammalia; order Rodentia; family Sciuridae; genus Xerus; species Xerus rutilus. The sequence continues at coordinate 61,177,354 of CM053410.1, forward strand.
AAATCAAAACTTAAAAAAAGTGGACACCTTTTACTCACACTTAATACTAGTCAATTTTCCAGGATTTTTTTGGGCAGGGAATATCCCCAAATCTAAAATGAAAAAAAGGAAAAATTGGGATCTTACATTAGTTATTCAGTCTGAAACTTTTTAATAGACTTTTACTAAAAGTCATCATTTTCTGGCCTCCCACTCAAATATAGAAACTTACTTTCAGAGTGGAAAGGGACCTTTAAAGGATCACTGGGATTAATTCACTTATTTCACCAATGATTCCTAACGTGAAAATACTGACTGCTTATTTTCAGTTAAGAATATACAGTGGCCAAAACAACTTCAGTTAGTTAATATAATATGAATCATTAAATATGTTTTTCAAAAGATCACCAAAATTTAGAAAAACATTCTTTGGGAAAGGCAAACTGGGTTTGTCAAAGTATGCTCACAGGGTTTGTAATCCAATCCTGTTCAATCTTTTTCAATTTTGCAAACTTTTTACTATTATTAACCCATAAATTATGCAAAAGCATCTATATAATCTTTATTTTGTAGTTTTGTACTATATTATAAAGGTTAAAAAAGGCAATTCAAAGACTAAAAATAATTATTTTTGTTTCCTCTCTTTCCCTTTTATATGGATCCAATCCTAAACATAAAGGGTAATTCTATCATGCCCAATATTTTAAAATTATAAAGCTGACCAGTATGAGGAGGCAATTAGAAATTTCCAAATATAAACAATTTTTTCTTTTTTTTTACCAAATTATAACTAAGCATCAGGGTTTTAGGAGATATAGAAAAATGGGGAGAAGGGAAGGAATACCAACTTAGTATGTTGTTTTCTCAATTCATTGGTTTCAAAGTAATTAAACCTCTCATGCTGGAGGAAATTATTTTAATTACTAGTTCAATCTACCAGTCAGAAATAGCCTAAGGCCTTCCAATGCTGCACTATATTTTTTTTAATTAAAGAAATCTTTTCTTTCTCAAATGATATAAACATTTTCAAAATTTCCAAGAGTAACATTGTTACAAATGTGAAATCTTTCAAGTTAACCTTCATTTTATCAACATTATACTGTCTCTGAGGAATTTCCAGCCCTTTTTGTTTTCAGGTTTCCCCAGATTTTGTTTTGTGGCTGCATATTTTTAGAGATAGGGGTTTGGATATGTTGCCCAGGCTGGTCTCGAACTTGTGGGCTTAAGCAATTCTCCTGCCTCAGCCTCCCAATTAGCTGGGATTACAGGAGTGAGCCACCACACTCTGCTGTTTTTTAAAGAATAATTAGTATGACTACATAATAACTATAGCAGTAAGGATACAATAAAATAGCAAAAAGTTGCCCATTTTAAATGGAGAAAGGAAAAAGAAATTAAGACAGTATTTCTTTTTCACTGCTTTGAACAACCTTATTCTCAGGATCCTGGCTCAGAACCAATGTAGAATAATCATAGTTAACATTTTTCAAGTTCATTTTCAGAAACATCAGCTGTTCTATATTGTCAAAGTCCAGGCTCATGATCTGCTTTGGATGAAAGTGGCTATTTGAAGTAAACATACATTCAGATTGCCAACTACACATGGGGCAACTTAGATACTGAATGGCAACTTGGGCCAAAGCTGGCCATATGCTCAGTTTCCTTTGCCAATAAATCAAAGGATCATCACCTCCTGAGATTTCTAAATACTTCTCTTTGAAGTACTCATCCACTACTGCTATTGCAGAAGGGAACATGAAACTTTTGCTTCCAATGGCAATACTGTCTGTGGCTGGGATATCCATGGAACCTGAATTGGAGGTGCCTTCTTTCATAGATGAGGTAAATGAATCAACTCCTACTGTAACTAAGGGACCAGATGCTTCTGAAGCTGCAATTTGACAGGCTTCTGGTGAAGATTCCATATAATTACAAACCTCTTCTGCAAGGATCTGTTTATAAAGTTCTAAATCAGCACCTTGAGGAAAAAAGTCTTCCAAACTGTTCTTAAAGCAAGGATCTAACAAAGTAGCCAAGATACAGGGTTTGGATTTGAGCATGGCACTTAGTAGGGTATCAGTTTCAAGTTTCAGAGATAAACTATCCACCAGATTGAGAGCCTGAGAAATACCTCTGACTTGAAAATCTTCTCTGAGTTTCTGAAGGCAAAGGAGTAGATGATGGATTAGGGGTAGCACCTGATTCAATCCTGTGGTCTTTACACTCACTTTCTGAGTGGCTTCTTCAAATGGTTTAAGAATATCACAAACATATGTCATTAGAGTCCACTGAAGAGAGGTGAGCACAACTCCACTGGCTCTACCAAGACTATGGTGAACTGAGTAGCAATGCTCCAAAAGCCATTTTAACATATAAAAAGTAGAAATCCAATGGCCAGTTTCATCCTGCTTCAAATTCTTCCATGGTAGTTGGTGATCATTTTGGAACTCCTGCAGTATCTGACGGGCCTTGACTGAATGACTAAAATGATGACAGGTTTTCCTAGCAGCCACTAACATATTCTCAATGCTTTTGTGCTCACAGAAAAAGTCCTGAATGACTATATTTAAACAATGCAGGAAGCAGGGCACGTGAGTAAAACCACCATCTTTGATTGCATGTACCACATTAGATGAATTGTCAGAAACAATGAAGCAAGGGATAAGGAAATTGGGAGAAAGCCACAGACCAATCTGGTCATTTAATTCTTGTAAAATGTTTGTTATCAAACAGTCTTTGGCCAAACCAGTAACACAAAGCACTGCCCACTTTCTAAAATTGGGGATCCTGCTATTATTGGGAGAAGAGGCAGTTTCCAAAGAGACCCAGTGTACAGTTACAATGAAATAGTCAGTAGATGGGTCATGGGTCCATATGTCAACAGTCAGGTGGATCTTTTGGCTTTGAACATTCTCTAAAGTTAAGAAAATTTTTTCTCTGACACAGTCATATAACTGAGGTACAGCCTTAGTGAAAAAGTAAGTCTCTGATGGCAATCTATAGTCAGGAGCCACAATCTGCAGGAACCTCTGAAAAGCTGGAGTTGAGAAGTAGTTGTAAGGATGCATATCCTCCACAATCATTTGAATAACTGCCTGACTTATTTGACTTGAGGCTGGATTTTCACAATATGTTGTTTCTCTCTCTTGTTCATGCATGACACTGTCTTGCTCTACAACAGGAATAGGACTCTCAGATCTATTTTCAATCTCTAACACAGGAGGTTCATCTGAATCAGAGTCACTAAGATCCTCAGCTGTTAAATCTTGGCTGCCTGTAGACTTCTCTCCATGCAAAGTATCATTCAAGAGATCACTGCTCTCAGTCTCAGTCTCATCTAATCCATTTCCAAGAGCACCACTGTCTTTGTTGGCAACGGCCCAATGGATGGGATGTGTGGCCTGCAGGTGTCGTTGAAGTGTTGAAGTTCCTAAGTGGGAACCTGGCCTACCCCGGCTCACACTTCTTTTACATATATTACACACAGCTCTTGAGATGTGCTGAGGATCAGTGTAAAAAAAGTTCCAAACTGCAGATGTCTTGGCTCTGGTTCCAGGAATTAAGGCATGCTTGACAATGTTACTTTTGATGAGAAATCTCCCTCTTTCTGCCCTTAGGGCATCAGATGCTGATTTATCACGTTTCTTACCCATTCTATTATCATCTAATGAATCAGCAGGAATATAGTCAAAGCTTCCACTGCTTCCAGGAGAAGAGGGAGATAATGATACATCCAAACTAAAGTCCTCCTCCCCACTAGTAACTCCAAACTTGTTGGCCCTGGTCCAGTGAGGTGAATGCCTTGCCTGCAAATGTCGCTGGAGAGTAGATGTACCAAGATGACTGCCTGGTTTACCCCTGCTGACACTTTTTTCACAGAGGTTACAAATAGCCCGCCAGGTGTACTGGGGATCAACATGAAAGAAATGCCACACAATGGAGGTCTTGGCTCTTGTACTAGGTAGATAGATCTGTTTTTCTATATTGCTCTCGAAAAGATTTTCTTCATCCTGTTCAGGGGCACTGGAAGCTAACAAAGCAGGAGCATCTGCAACAGGCCTTCCAGATCCCAAATCCTTAGTAAATTTCTTGGCAAGGATCAACTTTTTTCGGCGCCTTTTTCCTTTCATTCGCAAACCCTTCTTTCTTTTCTTTTTAGCAGGCAATTTTGCCTCTTTATTCACTCCTTCTGCCACCATCTTTCCCTCTACCACATCTTCTTCAGCTGCATTAGAATTAATGGAAACACATCCCAGAATCCCAGCACCATTAAAAGTGTTGCATCTTCTACCAGGAGAAAGGGAGGAAACTGGTACACTTAAAGTACATATGCTCATTCTCTTTATGGCTCCAAAATTTGTAACAGAATTTGTTAGTGTGTTTATTACTCAAGCAGAAATACAGCTGTTCCTCTCTCCTTGCATTACCTTTTCTCCAATTTCTACAGGGAGTCAAATTCCCTTTGGACCAATGAATTCGAAGCCAGGTTATTTTTGGAGGAAAAATTACAGCAGTGAAGAACATTCCCAAATTCGTTCTTAGAGGGCTTTAAGATCCCTTTCAGCTTTCTGAGTTCTGAATTCAAACAGTCCAGCGTCCTCACATTATAGAAAAAAGAACTGAGGCCCACTTTCCCACAGTCATAGAGTTGAGTTGGTTAGTACCAGCTAAAAGCCAGGTCTTTTGAACTTCAGGTTCATGTTCTTTCTGCTTCATCAAGAACTACATCTGCTTGAAATGTCTTCAGTTGTTAAAATACGTATTTTATGATGCCTCATGATAGCAAAGATTTTCCCTTAGTTCTGAAATTATTTTCAGGAAATTTCATTTAAACAAAAACATAGTGCATCATTCAGCATTCATCATTTAGGACCAAGATTTGTCACTACAACCTCCAAAAATCAATTCTGGAAAGCTAAATGAGACTCCACATACTGGTCATTAACAAGAAATGCTAGTTGGGCCCTTTTGCTTCTGACTAAAAGTAATACAATGTTTTAAAATGCAGATAGCTGGAAAATAACCTTTGGGAATAAAATTTTAAAATAGGAAAACAAGTTGCATTTTCAATTTGCTGTTTCTACCAAGAGTTAACGTTTTCAGACTGAAGAAGCTTTACAGTTGTAAATAAGTAACTTACAAGTTGGACTCTATATGAACAGTAAAAACTGAAATATAAGCTTTAAACTACTTTCATTGCTTTTCCACTGATCCCTCCCTTTTCCCCAATACCTACACACATTTACCCTAAAAAGCATCGCTATCACTAGTTCCACAGACTCCTTCTCAAGGTCCAGAATCAAAGCCTGGAAGATGTCAACAATATGGGCCTTCCCCATAGGAATCCGCACCAATTATGGGAGTTTAGGGGGTGTTCTTCATTACGGTTCCACCAATCCTACAAGGAGAACGGAAGGGTCCCTGTAGCTCTTGACTCCGAGGCTGAGGGCTGGGGGAGGGAGTGTAATTGGGGTGGGGAACGGGTGTAGGATCCCGGAATAAGGTCAATGGTTTTGTACGTGGAGTTTGAGAAAATCTCCAAAGTAGTAGGACCCTGGAGAGGAATGAGAGTAGGTCAACCCTGCTCCTGGCACTCTGTCTGCTTTAGGCAGCGAGCGTCCGCTAAACTGGAGAAACTGTTGCCCGGAAGAAAGCAATCTAGTGTCAGTTCGCTCTCCGGGGGTCGGGAACAGTCGGTTCTCCGGGAAGCTCCCGCTCCCGGTTTCGCGAGCACCGGATGTGGGGGAGGGGAAGAAGGGTGGTTGGGAAGGGAGCAGGCGCCGTGGGGGTGGGGTGCGGTGAGGTGGGGGTGGGGAGGATGGGAAAAGTGAGCGGGAGCCTGGCTCCCTGCCCACCCCGGCAAGGGCCGCGGCCAGGAGGGGGTGGTCGTGACCGCGGTGCTGCAGAACCCCGCTCTGACTTCCCGGGCTAGGCCGCGACCCCGGGGCGAGGGGAGGCCGCTGCCACTCCCCTCGCCCTCTCCCCCACCTCCCTGGCTCCAAGCCACCCGGGAATCAAGAAACGGGTCTAGTTACCAGAGAACAGAAACTTTACCGAACCGATGACACTATCTCCGACTCCCGCCTGCTGCCACGTCTTTCTTCTTTCTTAGCCGCGGCCGCCCGCCGTCCTCACAGCAGCAGAACCAGCAGAAACCCGAGACTGCCAGCGTCAAAGATGGCGCCCGGCTACAGGCTCAGCTCTAAGGCCGGGCCAGTAAAAGTGCCAGCACGACGCAGACCGCGGGGATTCTGGGAGTTGTAGTTTGCTCTATGAGGCGATACTTAAGATGGCTTCCCCGGGTCACAGGGTCACGTGAGAGGGGAGGTGCTGGGTTATGGGGACCTTTGGCAAGGGCTGCTTCTGAAAGTTTTGGAGCCTCTCAAACTGTCTTTGATAAAGGTTTGTTGTTTTTTAAGTTCTGATCAGATAATCGAGAAAGCTGAAAGAAATGCCCACCAGACCACAAGCGTTCCTTTCCTCTTATCAAAATTTGCCTAATGAATATATCATTCAAACCGTGTATAAATTTAATTTAGAAATAAACTTTTCCCATGTAATGTGGAAGGATTTGGTGGCTCAGTGGTCGAGTGCCCCTGAGTTCAATCCCCGGTACTAACCCCCTCGCCCCCCCAAAAAAGAGTCCTGAATGTCCTGAATGTAAAAGGATTTGTGCTTTTTTTTTTTTTTTAATTTTGAGACAGGATCTCGCTAGGTTGCTTAGGCCCTCACTAAATTGCTAAAGCTGGCTTTGAACTTGCAGTCCTGCCTCAGTCTCCCTGTCGTTGGCATTACAGGTGTGTATTACCATGCCTGGCTTGTACTTTTATTTTTAATTTGCGGAAGTGAAATTGGGCTTTGGAGGAGTTTTGGGGTTTTTTGTTTTTTTGTTTTTTTTGTTTTCTTTTTTTCTTGTGTTTCTCAAAACAAAGTTGTGTATCAGGCTCATTAGTAAGTTCATGAGGTTAGGGGATGAAAAGGAAAAACATGAGCAGTTGCGCCATTTCATTATAAAAATCTTATATTTTCCATTTGAATGTTTTGACTTTTTTAAAAAAAATTGCAGAAATATGTAGAGTATAAAGTTAAAATCTGAATTAATCTCATTCCTGGGAAATAACTTCATTGATTTTACATATATCTTTTCTAATTTTTTAAATGCAAATATATTTAAATATATTACATGAATGTAATAGGAGCTAGAGATCTCTCTGGGTTAGTAGATTCGCAAAACTTGCTTAGGAAGCAACATTTTACCTAACCTTTGCTTGGGTCAAGGATACATTCTGCTACTGCGAAAGGATACACTTGATGGTAAAGCAAATGGAGATTCCAGACACTATTTCTTTCTTTTTGTGCTTTTCCTGACAGCTACCAGCTTGGTATGGGAGGCCCAGCCAGGCCGCCACTGGCAATCTAAGGGATCTGTTAGTCAGAGGGGTCCTGAGTTTCCTCACACTTGACCTTTTACCTTCTTTCAAAAGTGATAAGCCACAACATTAGAATTCTCCAGTCCTTGCCATACATACAATACTGTTGAGACCGGATCAAAACAGGTTTCACTCTGATTGCCATGTCAACCGGACCTAACAAATAGGTTCCTGGTAACCAATTCCTGTCTGTCCCACAACACCTGGGATTTTTTTTTTTTTTGGTAATTTAACAGATGACTTTACAAAGAGTTTGCAGGTTTTGTCGCCTAGGCCTTCCAAGCTGCTGTCCTGGCCTTGCTGGCATGCTATATATAGTTTATAGCTATATCCTATTTCATCAAATTATTATAAGATACATTCTTCTTTTGTGGGCCTCCAAGAGAAAAAACTACAAACACACAAAAATCTGTTTGTTAAATTCTTACAGGCTATTGATCAGAGATGTTAAAATTGAAAAGGATGTTCATCTTAGAATAAACTAAGTGTAGGGGTAGGGGATATAGCTCAGTGTTAGAGTGCTTGCTTGGCATGCCGAAGTCCCTTGGTTCAATCCCAGCACCACCAAAAGGAAAGAAAAGAAAAGAAATGTGTATTGTAAAAATAAAAACTGGCATAAAACCATGCATATTGTTTTGCCATTTGGTTATTTTCACTGTTACGTGTGTGTGTGTGTGTGTGTGTGTGTGTGTGTGTGTGTGGTGGTGCTAGGGATTGAACCCAGGGTCTTAGTACATGTGAGGCAAGCATTCTACCAACTGAGCTATATCCCCAACTTCTTGAATATGTTTTAACAGTCATCAGTGCTTACAGGCTTACCTTTTTTTTTTTTTTTTTTTTTGGTACTAGGGATTGAACTCAGGTGTGCTTAACCACTGAGCCACATCCCCAACCCTTTTTATTTTTTATTTTGAGACAGCATCTTGCTAAGTCACCTAGGACCTTGCTAAATTGCTGAGGCTGGCTTTGGATTTGCAATCCTCCTGCCTCAGCCTCTCAAATTGCTGGGATTAGAGGCTTGCACCACCATACCAGGTATTACCACTTTTTTTTTTTTGACAACTCCCATCCCACTCACTATAAGGCTTTTTTGGCAGTTTGTTCCATCAGTCCCTTATCAGTGGAAATAACCAAGTTTCATATTTCAGTTTCCATTAGTCTCTCCTAATGTAGGGAAGAAAAATAGGGTAATGGGGACATTGAAAAGGGCAAAAGTTAGAAATCTGAGGCTGTTGAAAAGAGGAAGAACCAGTTGGGGAAACCTTATGTCAGATGGAGAATCCATATGGGGATCTCTCCCAATGCATACACACACGATTCTCAGAGGTGGGTGTGAGCTTGCCCTTTTGTGTGTTACAAGAGGGTAAAGTATCTAGACCAAGCACACAATGCCAGATTGCCCATACTTATAAAGCACCTCAAATTACAAATGATTTTCAGTCTTCAGTTCTCTTTAATAAATAACTGATAAAACCATGTAGGATGTTCAGTAAGTTTTTGCTTTGAGAGCAAAGGTTTTATACAGTCTTTAGGAAAAGAATGCAAAATTATTGAGACAAAATTAGGTTCAAAAGAGAATATTTAGGCCAGGCACATTGGCATACACCTGTAATCCCAGAATCCCAGCAACATAGGAGGATGAGACAGGAGAATCTCAAGTTCAAGATCAGCCTTAGTAACTTAGTGAGGCCCTTAGCAACTTAGTGAGACCCTATCTCAAAATAAAAAATAAAAAGGACTGGGCATATAGCCCAGTGATAAAGCACCCCTGGGTTAAATCTTCAGTTCCAGGAAATAGATAGATAGATAGATAGATAGATAGATAGATAGATAGATAGATAAAGAGAATATTTAAGGCTTCAGATGTAGCTTAGTGGTAGAGTGTTTGCCTAGCATGTGTGAGGCTCTGGGTTCAACCCCCAGTATAATAAGAAGACTGAACTAGTGGTGATGTTGGACAGGACTCACAATAGAGTCAACAAAGTTTGTTATCCACCTCCCTCTCTCTATTTTTTTCCTTTTAAAAAAAATACTGAAAATTAAACCCAGGGCCTTAAGCATGCTGAGCTACATCTCCAGCCCTTTTTTGGGGGGGAATAGGGGGTACCAGGGATTGAATTTAGGGGCATTCAAACACTCAGCCACACCCCAGCCCTATGTTGTATTTTATTTAGAGACAGGGTCTCACTGAATTGCTTAGCGCCTTGCTTTTGCTGAGGCTGGCTTTGACCTCGCAATCCTCCTGTCTCAGCCTCCTAAGCCACTGGGATTACAGGTGTGCACCACGGCACCCAGTCTTTTTTATTTTTATTTTTATTTTTTATTTTGCGGTCTCACAAAGTTGTCCAGACTGGTCTGGAACTTGTGATCATCCTGACTCAGATTCCAGAATAGCTGGAATTCTAGGCATGTACCACCAAGCCTGGCCCCCTTTTTCTCTTATAGTCTTCATTTGTCCCTCTCTATTTGTTCCTGAAAACTTGTTAACAACACATGACTCCCCATCTATTTAAAAGTATGCTCAATTCCTTGTTTCCCTCTGGCATACCTGATTTCTCAATTTATCTTCCTGGCCAAATTCCTTGGCCATTTTTCCACCTCTTACATACTTTTAAATCTATTTCATCTGGGTTTAATGTCCTCATGACTTTTCTGAAATTCCTTTGGTAGGGTTCATTGTTGTAAGTTGAGTACATGCTTTTCAGTGTTTATTTTCTCATTATTATCAGTCAGAATTTATTGATAGTTTATTCTGTGTCAGGCACTGTTAACAGCTTCGTGTATATTATTCAGTTTAATCCTCACAATAACTCCATAAGATAGGAGCTACTGATATCCCCTTTTTACAAATGCTTATACCAAGTTTGAATGATCTGTCCCAGATGTCATTACCAGTAAGTGGCAAAGTCAGGTTTCAAACCCAGATCTGTTTGACTCCAAAAATCACCTCTTAGGCCATTTTCTCTTTCTTTCAACTCCCCCTTGGTTTAAAGGACAGCATTCTATTTTGGTTTCCTTCCAAACTCTTTGGCTGCCTGTCTGTAGTTCCTTGGCAAGTTCCTCTTTCTTTAGCCCTCACTTATTTGTTGGTGTTGCCTGGGCTCCAGTCCTCCTCAGACCTCATCTTTTCTCTCTGCATTTTTTCCCTGAGTTGTCTCATCCATTTCCATGTTTCGACCATGAATTAATTATATGTGGTGACTCAGATCTTATCTCTGAACCAGATCTCTCTTCAACTGCCTACAGGAGTCTCCAGTTGGATGCTTTGGAGGCACTTTTAAATTCAGCACATGGAAAAACTGAAATCATCACCTGATCCCCAATATCACTTCCTGAAGTCTGTGTCTTAGCAAATGGCACAACCCACCATCCACCCAGTTACATAAATCAAGACTTTATCCAATTATTACAATGACCTATGACTTTATTATCTCCTGGTTTCTTTTTCCTTTTGGTCCTGAGGACTCATCCCAGGGCCTTGCCTGTAGGGCAAGGACTAGGCAAGGACTCTGCCACTGAAATACATCCCCAGCCCCTGACTTTACCTCCTAAGTATCTGTGTGTGTGTGTGTTTGTGTGTATTGCTAGGGATTGAACCCAGGGCTTTATGCATGCAAGGCAAGCAGTCTACCAACTGAGCTATAAGTATCTCTTAAATCTACATTTTTCTTCTTTATCCCCATTGATTCTGCCTTGGTTAGGCCTTTAACATTATTGGTTTTGCTGCCTCTGCATATTGTCCTTTAATTTCCCTTTTAATCTACCATAGAATTTCTCTTTCTAAAATGCAAATGTAATACACCCCCCCACACACACACATAAGCTTATGTATGCATAAAAAATTTCCTAGAAAAATTGCCAGGCATGGTGATGTATACCTGTAATCCCAGCAATTTGGGAGACTGAGGCAGGAGGATAGCACATTTGAGGCTAGTCTCAGCAATTTAGCAAGACCTTGTTTCAAAAATTAAAAAAACAAAAACAAAACAAAACAAAAACTAAAAGGGCTGAGTGTGTAGCTCAGTGTTAAAGTGCTCCTGGATTCAAGCCCCAGCATCCCATTCCCTCCTAATAATTTTTCCTAGAAAAATTTATTAACAATGGCTAACTGAGGCAAATAGGACTGGATATCTGAAGTAGAAAGACACTTTTTATTGTATATTCTTTTGGTTTAGGTTTTGATTTTCAATGGAACTGGAGTTTGAACCCAAGGATGCTCTACTGCTTGCTGGGCTACTTCCCCAGCACCTTTTATGTTTTATTTTGAGACAGGGTCTAAGTTCCCGAGGTTGGCCTCAAACCTGAGATTTTCCTGCCTCAGCCTCCCCAGTCACTGAGGTTACAGGCATGCACTACCATACCTGGCTAGTTAGTCTATCTGTGGTCATTAACACTATTTCCATAAGAGGTCTAAAACTTGTCTTTTTTTTGTTTGTTCATTTTGTTTTGTTTTATTTTTGGGGTTTTGTTTGGTTTTGTTTTGTTTTTTTGTACTGGGGATTGAACTAAGGGGCACTTGACCACTGAGCCATATCCCCAGCCCTGTTTTCTATTTTATTTAGAGGCAGAGTCTTACTGAGTTGCTTAGCTCCTTGCTTTTGCTGAGGTTGGCTTTGAATTGGCAATCCGCCTGCCTCAGCCTCCTGAGCCACTAGTCTTTGATTTTTATAGGTGCTGTTAACCTATGTAGACCTGTTAAGGGCAGAGTCACTTGATTATAGTTAATGAGCCATGGATTATGAATTTTGCTTCAAAAGTAAAAGCTAAATTATTCCAGGTGTGGTGGCCCATGCCTGTAATCCCAGGGGCTCGGGAGGCTGAGGCAGGAGGATTGAGAGGTCAAAGCCAGCCTGAGCAACCTGGGGAGGCCTTAAGCAACTCAGCAAGATCCTGTCTCTAAATAAAATATAAAAATATAAAAAAGCGCTGGGGGACTGGGTTGTAGCTCAGTGGTAGAGCACATGTACCTAGCACTTGTGAGGTACTGGCTTTGATTCTCAGCACCACATAAATAAATAAAATTATGTCCATCTACAACTAAAAATATTTTTTTAAAAAGGGACGGAGCTGAGGATGTGGCTCAGTGGTTAAGTACCCCTGAGTTCAATCTCCAGTGTCAAAAAAATTTAAAAAATAAATTTATAATTGTATAAAAATAACCAATTTTTTTCCCACCACCCGACTGGGAATTTAAATTTTTGAAGAGATAATTAGGAGAACCTGATGGTCCTGTTATAATACAATCAATCATAATAGTTATTCTAAAATGCTGCACACAATGGAAATAGTTTTGTCAATGACTAAACTTTCCTCAAAATTCTAGCCATAGCTGTTCTAAGATTTTTTCTTCATCCACAGTTTTGATTCTTCTCTAAAGAAGGTTGTTTCTAGCCGGGTGCAGTGGTGCACACCTGTAATCCCACCAATTTGGGAGGCTGAGACAGGAGAATTGCAACCCAGTGAGACCCTGTTTCTAAATAAAAACACAAAATAGGGCTGAGGATGTGGCTCAGTGGTCAAGTATCCCTGAGTTTAATCTCCGGTACCAAAAAAAAAAAAAAAAATATTATTTCTTGCTTCAGAACTACTATACCAAATGGATTGTTTTTGGTCTTGTTAATTTTGTTTTGTAGTGGGCACAGCAGTACCCATAAATAAATACAAGGAAAGACAGTGGTCCTATTAAATAGAACTCGAAGAGTTCACTTGTATCATGCCTACCAAAAGTAAGTACAGCTGAGACATTATGGAAAAAATGTTCTTCTGTGTGATTGCCTGAGACTAAAGTTCTTCCCCAGGCACCTCTGCATAGAAGGTGGAATTCATAGTTTAGACAAGGACCCTTTATTTAGATAAGAATAAGAAAATGATTCCCCTCTTATTTATTTATTTATTTATTTTTTGGAAGTTCACATTCATGGAGCTACTTAAAAGGAGAGAGTGCCAAGCATGATTGTGCACACTTGTAACCCCAGTGGCTGGAGAGGCTGAGGCAGGAGAATCGTAAGTAATTTAGCGAGGCCCTAAGCAACTAGTGAGAACTTGTCTCTAAATAAAGTACAAAAATAGAGGGTGGGGCTAGTTGAGTATCTCTGGGTCCAATCCCCAAAAAGGAGAGAGTACCCCTACACAATTTATTTGGTTGGATATCTTCTGACTTTGGCTCCCTCTTAAATTTTATTTACAATTTATAATGGAACTTCTACTTTTGGACTTAAGTATCCAACTCTTCATTTAAATGCTTAAGCCATTGTTTAAAGAATGTTTTACCATTGAGCCAATAAGCCTGCAAAACCAAATTGGTGGATACCCTAATTCCCTTAAGACTGAGGAATAAGCTCAGCACTGTGGTGCACACCTGTAATCCCAGAGGCTCTGGAGGAGGAGGTAGAAGACCACAAGTTGGAGGACAACATGGGCAACTTTGGGAGGCCTATGAATGAATGAATACATGAATGAATGATTTTTTAAAAAATGGACTGAGGATATAGCTCAGTGCCGAGTAAGGTCAAGGCCCTGAATTCAATTCCCAGTACTGGGGTGAAAAAAAAAAAAAAAGATTGAGGAATGGATCAAAGACAGGCTAGAGGGAGCATTATAACAGGAACTTAAGACTCTTCATTTGGGCCTGCAATGTCCAACGGGTAACTAAAAGCAGGATGAAAAATGTGCGTGTCTGTCTCCTTTGCTCTGAGTCACCTTGGATTCCATAAACAACAGCTTTAATCAATAAAATCTTGTGATGCATCAAAACTACCTCAGGAAACAGCAACTTTCTCATCACAGACAAGTCCCCAGGTGATGAATGCCTAGATAACAATGGACCAGACCACCCCTGACCAAGATAACCTGTTTTACCACAGTGCAAATCCTCCAGCTATGCAACCCCCAACCTTTGCCCTCATTCCTTTTTTTTTTTTTGGTACTGGAGATTGAACTCAGGGGCACTCAACCATTGAGCCACATCCCCAGCCCTATTTTGTGTTTCATGTAGAGGCAGCGTCTTACTGAGTTGCTTAGCACCTCACTGTTGCTGAGGCTGGCTTTGAACTTGCAATCCTCCTGTCTCAGCCTCCCAAAAGTGCTGGGATTATAGGCGTGTGCCACTGTACCTGGCCCTCATTCCCTTTTCTTTTCTTTCTTGTTTTTTTAAATATTTTTTTTAGTTGTAGATGGACACAATATCTTTATTTATTTTTATGTGGTGCTGAGGATTGAACCCAGTGCCTCACGCATGTGAGTCAAGCGCTCCACCACTGAGCCACAATCCCAGCCCTCCTCTTTCTATAAAACCTCAAAGTCCTTGTCAGCCCCTCAAAGACAGGGCTACAGATGTGCGTCCCCTTGTCATCCTGGTTGGCGACACAGTTTAAAGCGCCTTTCTTGCTCTTCACCATTACTTTTTCCATTTGTTTTTTGGAGTGGCTGGACCTGATTTGACCTGGCCGAGGACTCTGGTAACAATTTTAGAATTACTTTTCTTACAGGCTTAAAGCAGAGGGGACTTTCTTATCATGCCCTCTCAGGTATGGCATGACTGGGCCATTGAGTTAGTTGTTATTTTGAAAACTGGCCTATTTCTTAGTTTGATGACTTGGGATCTATACAAGTGACTCTGTTCTGGATTGGTCTAATCTACTGGGGCCTAGTACCAGAGCTCGGACCAAAACAATGACCTCCCATAAGTATTACTTAGTATCAGATAGTCAGCAGTTGGAAAAAATTTGGATGTGAAGAGTAGGCTCTGGCCCTGGAATGAGTAAGAAAAGCCTGAAGGGAAACTGGTTTAGGTAGAAGGATGAATTTCTAAGGCAGAAACTGTCAACAATGGCTGTCATTTGTACTGTGGCATGTTAGCCACGCCCCCTCCTCGCCCTGGGGATTGAACCCAGGGGTATTCTACCACTGAGCTACATCCCAGCCTTTATTTTTTTAATTTTGAGACAAGGTTTCACTAAGCATAAAATACCTACTAGGTGTTTTACAGGCCAGGAAGGATGTTGTTATCTGGATAGGATCTTGACCTTTTGCTGAAAAGAGTTTAATGGTCCCCACCCCCCAGCACACCTATTTGCTTGTGGGGCTCAGTTGGTAGGTTTAATTAAATTAATTAATTTATTTAAAATTTTATTTTAGGTACTGGGGATTGAACCCAGAGGTGCTTAGCCACTGAGCCACAAGCCCAGCCCTTCTTGTTTTTTGAGACAGGGTCTCGCTAAATTGCTTAGGTTGGCTTTGAACTTTCTACTCTCCTGCCTCAGCCTCCAGAGCCACTGGGATTGAAGGTGTGCACCTTCGCACCCAGCAGTTGGTAGATTTTAATGGAATCCCTTCTTTCTTTCTATAGCCACAGATTTATTCAGAAACTGACTTATCCCCCCCAAAAAAAAAACAGAGGGAGAAGGAACTCTAACCCAACTAAGATTTAAGACTATAAAAATATGTCTGAGCCACGCATGGTGGCACAGGCCTGTACTCCTAGCTATTTAGGAGGCTGAGGCAGAAGGATCTCCAGCTTGAGACTAGCCTGGGCAACTTAGAGAGAGTCTGTCTCAAAATTTTTAAAAAGTGCTGAGGAAGTAGCTCAGTAGTAGAGCACCCCTGGGTTCGATTCCCACTACTGGGTAAAAAAAAAAAAAAAAAAAGCAAGCCATGTCTGGTGGATTGGGAAGACGTAGCCAAAGTTTGATTTTAGGAATACAAGTAGGTTCCCAAGAGGATAAATGGCTTTGGGACCACTGAATGAAACTCCCTTCAAAGGCCGAAGAAGAAGGCCCTTTTACAGTGCATAGTATGTCCTGAGTGTGGAGTTGAGATGGAGGTAGAAGGCGGTAACTCTGGAGTATGTGTGTATGAAATGGGAACGTGCTGTTCGCCATGGAGACCAGACAGCTTCATCATGGGAAAGCCTGACTGGGCTGAATGAAGATCGAGTATGTTCCCTTTCATGTCATAAGTGTCAGTGTCTACAGAGGCCCAAACCAAGGCCTTCAGGAGTCAGTAAGTTAGTTTTATTCTTTCAGGACTTCTGGTATTTGAGACAAAAAATTGACACTCACTGGGCACAGTGGCGCAGGCCTGTAATCCCAGCAGCTCAGGAGGGTGAGGCAGGAGGATCACAAGTTCAAAGCCAGCCTCAGCAACTTAGTGAGGCTCTAAGCAACTAAGTAAGACCCTGTCTCAAAACAAAAAATAGAAAAGGGTTAGAGATGTGGGTTAGTGGTTGTAAGCACCCATGGGTCCAATCCCCAGTACTAAAAAAAGAAAAGAAAAGAAATTGACACTAACACTGTGACGGGTCTCCAGCTCTACTGAGCAGTGAATATGTTTCCATTGCAAGCAATGCCAGCAAGTGTCTGGTTGCTCGTGGCTGGGGAAGAGGTCAGAAGGCATAAGTGACTTGGTTAGAGTGTTATCTGAAAGGCTATTAAGGACTAGGAACTGTAGGGTAAAGCTCAGGGAACCAAAGTAATAAACGGTAACCAGGGCTAATCACAGACATACTGTTGCTATGGAGATTCCCCAAAACAAGAGAAGAAGGTAACCCCCCAGAAAAGACTGCAACTTCCTACCTGTTAGTCCAGTAAATAGGGCTTAGCAATACCTGGAATCTTGTTAGAAATGCAAATTCTCAGAACCAACCTCAGACCTACTGTATCAAAAATACTGGTGTGTGTGTGTGTGTGTGTGTGTGTGTGTGTGTGTTTTGCTGAGTTAGAACCCAGGGCCTTGAGCAGCTAGGTAAGCACTTTACTACTGGGCTACCAGCCCAAGAAAAACTGTATTTGATTTTATTATTTATTTATTTTGGAATGGGGGATTGAATCCAGGAGTGCTTTACCACTGAGCTACATCTCTAGTCCTTTTAATTTTTTATTTTGAGACAGAATCTTCCTAAAATTGCCCAGATGGCTTTAAACTTGTGATCTTCCTGCTTCAGCCTCCCAAGGCCTGCACCACCACACCCTGCAAAA
The DNA here is from genome assembly GCA_028644305.1 of Xerus rutilus. NCBI lineage: Eukaryota > Metazoa > Chordata > Mammalia > Rodentia > Sciuridae > Xerus > Xerus rutilus. The sequence goes on from CM053410.1 coordinate 61,194,737, forward strand.
CATTTGCATTTTAACAAGGTCTCCAGGTATTTCTAAGAAATATTCAAGTTTGAGAGCCACTGATAGAATGTAATTACAAAAATAAAATCATTTGAACTCAAACTAATCATATCTTGGACATGGATTCCCTATAATTTATAATCCTTAGAACAACTTAGTTTACAAGAAATGGAAGCCACCATGTTGTCTATGTTGGCAAATCCAACAAACATGTCTCTGCCCTTTCTCACTCAGCCCTTAAGCACCACTGGCTCTGGATGACCGCTGCTCCTTGGAAGCTTCTTTGATAACATACTTTCATGGTCTGCTTCCTACATCTTTGGGCATTTAGTCTTTTTTGCTGCCTCTTCTTCGCTCAACTTCCAGTTGTTAGATCCCCAGGGCTGCGACCATAATCTCCATCTCTTGTGTGTGTCTGTGGTAGGGGGATTGAACCCAGGGCCTTGTGCATTGAGGCAAGTACTCTATCAACTGAGCAATGTCCCCAGCCTCCAGTATCTCTATCTTTTTTTTTTTTTTTTTGGTACCGGGGATTGAACTCAGGGGCACTTGACCACTGAGCCACATCCTCAGCCCTACTTTGTGTTTTATGCAGAGTCAGGGTCTCACTAAGTTGCTTAGCGCCTCGCCGTTGCTGAGGCTGGCTTTGAACTCGCAATTCTCCTGTCTCAGCCTCCCAAAGTGCTGGGATTACAGGCATGCGTCACCCTGCTCAGCCCGGCATCTCCATCTTTAAAGAGTACCTACAGTGTGTTAGAAACTTGTCTGGGTCCTGGAAACATAACCATGAATAAGACAGAAAACAACTCCGTCCTTAAAAGAATGCAATTGAGTGAGGAGGCAGATAATTAACAGTAATTACAGATTGGGACAAGAGCTGTAGTGCTTGGAGGGAAGTGAAAGGAACAGGATCATGAAGTGGGGACATGGGGGAAGACACTGTTAGAATGGTCAGAAAGGGCATCTGAGTGGCCCAGGCTATAAGTAAGGCCTAAAGGCTGAAAAGGAGCTGGCCAGGTGAACTGCTAGGGAAGAACATTCCAGAAGAAGCCACAAGTATGAAGGGTCAGAGGCAGCAAGGGTCTCCGTTTTTTCAGTTGAAAAAACTGAAAGAAGGCCTCGGTGGCTGCAGTGTGACGAATGGGAGAATGATGGGAAAGGAAGGTGGTGACAGATACCAGGTCAAGCATATTCTGTGGGCCACAGAAGACTGGGTAGGGTTTTATTGTAATTGCAGCAGGAAGCCATTTAAGAGTTTTAAGCAAGAGAGTGATGTGATCTGGTTTTTGCTTTAAAAGCAGCAGTACAGGAACTGTACGAAAAGGGACAAGCTGGACAGAATGGCGCACACCTGTAATTCTGGTGACTCAGGAGGTTGAGGCAGGAGGATTGCAAATTTGAGGCCAGCCTCAGCAATTTAGAGAGACCCTGTCTCAAAATTAATTAAAAATAAAAAGGTCTGGGAATGTACCTCAGTGGTAGAGGACTCCAGGGTTTAATCCTCAGTACCATGAGTGGGATGGGGAGAAAAGGGCAAGAGCAAAAGGAAGCGGGGGAACCATTCAGGTGTTAGCAGCCATCCAGGAGAGACATGGTGCTCACTTAGACCAGGGCAGAGGCTAAGGATGCGTCAGAAGTAGGCGGAATTGGGAGGTATTTTGAAAGTAGAACTGACAAGCCTTAGAGGAGTCACAGATGACTCCTGAGTCTGGAGGCTAAGCAAATAGAGGAGTAGATGGTATGTCACTTTACCAGGGTGTGGTGGGGTTGGGGGGAACTGGGAGAGGCAGGTTCTGGGAGTGGGGAATTAAGAGTTCTGTCTTAGTTCTGTTTTTACTTTGAGATATTCTTAGTGAAGCAACTAAAGATTTTAGGTAGGTAATCGGATGCCAGTTTTGGATTTTAAGGAGTCATGAACTTGTGTACAGTATTTAAAGCCATGGGATTAGAAACAGTCCCCTAGGGAACACATCAGGATAGAGGTCACTGGCTTATTGACCCAGATTTTCTGAAAGTACTTACAAGTTCGTACAGCCCTTGGCCCACAGAAAAACTAGAAATTATAGTAAAGCCCCATGATACTAAGGGGGTGTGTTTGGGATACTAGAGGGACACCAAGACTTGTCTTCTGCTCACCACTAGAGGATGAGGTCTTTTAGAGGGATGGAAGGGACTTAGTAAATTTTTGTATTTTATATTAAGCAGTATTCTGAATGAAGGAACACAATAAATACAAGTTGGAATGATCAGTTCATTATATTTAACTAATTAAAGAACCGCAACGGATTAGTTGTTTGGTTTAGATATGAGATATCCCTTAAAATCTCACATGCAAGACAATGCCGTGGGAGCTGTAACCCAATCAGTGGATTAATCCATTTGATGAGTTAATAACTTGAATGGATTAGTAGGTAGTAACTGTAGGCAGGTAGGGCATGGATGGAGGAAGTAGGTCACTGGGGTGTGCCCTCGGGGATTATATTATCCCTGGCTCTTTGCACGTAAGCTCTCCCTGTTTTCCGGTTACCATATTCTGAGCTGCTTTCCTCTGCTGTCCTCTTTCACCATGATTTTCTGCCTCATCTTGAGCCCAGAGCAATGGAGTCAGCTGATAGTGGACTGAACCTCCGAAAATTTGAGCCCAAATAAACTTTTCTTCTTCTAAATTGTTCTTGTCAGGTCTTTGGGTCATACCAATGAAAAGCTGACTATAACAGTTGTCTTTATGTATACTTTTTCATCTTGCTTTAATCTTGAAAAAATTCCCTCAGAGTTAACAATAATTATCATGCATATGAGATGAGATAATTACTCAAAATTTCCTGGCAATAAATGTGAGAAAACAAAGCTATAAAGGGAAAGAAAGGATTAAAATTTAATAAAAAGTGTTTCATTGATTCAGTTGTAAAAATTCTCAGAACAAGAAATAAACATTTGCATATGGTAGTGTACACCTGTAATCCCAGCAACTTGAGAGGCTGAGGCAGGAGTATCTCAAGTTTGAGGCCAGCCTGGGCAACTTAGTGAGACTCATCTCAAAATAAAAAATAAAAAGGGCTGGGGATGTAGCTCAGTGGTTGAGATCCCTCTGGGTTTAGTCCCTAGTACCACAATCAATCAATCAATCAATTATATAAAAAGGAAATAAACAGGCTACCTATCTGATGTAAGACAATCTACAATATATTAATTATTCTCAATTTGGGAGAATGTACCTAAGTGTAATAAGCTGCTGCTGTTTCTTCTTCTTCTTCTTCTTCTTCTTATTATTATTATTATTATCATCATCTATTTGCTTTATGGTACTAAGGATTGAACCAGGGATGCTCCACCTCTGATCTACATTTCCAGCAGAAGGTTGTTGGTCCCCTTTACTCCCATGGAGGATTGAATCCAGAGCCTTACACATACTAGACAAGCAGTCTACCACAGAGGTACTTCTCCTTACTTGACTAGATGTTTCTGTCCTCTCTCTCTGCTTATTGCTGCCCTGGCTAATCCCATCGGTACCAGGGATGGGATTGTCCAGGGATGGGACCTGGTACTGTCCATCAGTACCAGGCTATCGTGGTGCTGTCTGTAGCTCATACATTTCAATGCTGCCCACCTGTAAGCTGTGGGCCTGTTTTTCACTTTCACTCATGAAACTTCTGGTACCAAATGTTTGAGGTATTTTTGTTTTTGTTTTTTTTTCCCCCACATCAGCCAATTTTTCAACTCTCTGGACACAGCATTTGAGTGCCCTATAATTCAGTTCAATTCTGGAGTTAGCATAGACCCCAAAAGTTAAGGGCTGAGTCCTGTAGGTCTCCTTCCACTTCAGATGTCATTGCAAGTTACTGGTTGTCACCTGCACTTTTCCTGGGAACCAGAGACAAAATCCAAATATTTATTATTTATGATCACAGAGGGTGAATCTCAGAGCCCTTAAGAAATCTCCCTCAAAAAAATCTATAGTCACCAGACTTCTGCAGCAATCTGTTATCTCACCCACACACTTGCAAGGCCACCTCACATAGTCTACACTCCACGAAGTCTTGCCTGGGCACCTTGCTGAAGTGGGAGAAGATGGCCTAGACCCGGTCTCCTGTTCTCACAGCTGTCCTTGCCACGTCCCACAGAGGGTGGCTAGCTGCTTCTTAGCCATCCCTTTCAGTTCTCTTCTTGGGGCAGATGGAAATAGTTAACACCTCTCAAGGATGAAGGCAGTGAGGAGGAAAACCCTCCTCTTCCTGACCAGCCTCGGCCACCTCTCTGCCCTCAATGTGGAGCAGGTCTGTGGTGTGATGAAGAGCAGTTTGTGGTAGAACCAGACCTACTGCCACTCCCAAAGCCTGAGGAGGTTGGCTGATCCCTAACATCTGGTGGCATCAGAATTCAGACTGGGATATTTTACACCTTTAGAATTCACCTTTAGGTCCTAAAATCCGAAAAATCCTCACTCAACATTTTATGTTGGAAGTAAGGGCACTGAACCACATAATTAATCGATTATCAATAATTATTTATCTTCATCTTGGGCCTTGTGCTAAGAGCCAGGATACACACAAAGGACTTAACTATGTTTTCCAGTAGGTAAAGTGACAACAGATAGATAGGGGAGACTGGGCATATTTGCTAACAAAACAAAGCAGAAATCAAATACCTAGAACAATTATGCTAAGGGGTGCTTTATGTTACATCCATTTTTGCAGAAAAAACAAATATGCAGAATGGCTTATATTGATTTAAATGGGATGAATCCAGATGTCTTCTCTCCCACCTATGCCCATGCCTTAAAGTTACTTTTACAAATTTTTAAATAATTTTAGATTTACAGAAGAGTTGCAAGAATAGTTCTGAAAGTTATCATGTATCTTTCTCCCAACCTTCTCTAATGTCACCATATACAACCAAGGTACAGTTGTAAAAATGTAAAAATTCTGTAACCAGAAATGTGGACATTTATGAATTTCATCAGTTTTTCTGATAAAGTTTTCTTTCTGTTTAGGATCCAATCCAAGACCTCAGGTTGTACTTAGTCATTATATCTCCTTAGTTTCTTCTACTCTGTGATAGCTTTTAGGAGTTCTGATCATGTATTTGTGCAATGGCATTCAATTTGGGTTTTCTGATGATAAGACTAGGGTTATGGACTTGGGGGTGGTATTCTTAGTCATGTCATAGGACACACAATAACAACATGACTTATTACAGATGAGCTGACCTTGGGTTAAGGCTAATTCATTATTTTTCACTTCCCATATTCTAGCCATTAGAAAAGGGCTACTAAATCTAGGTCATACTGAAGGATAGAACTAAGCTCCAGGGGAAGAATCAAATAATTTGTGGACATGTGTTAAAATTGCCATAGTAATTTGAGAGATTTTTGTTTTTGTACGGGGCATTGAACCCAGGAGTGCTCAACCACTGAGCCACATCCCCAGAGCTTTTTAAATTTTATTTAGAGACAGGGTCTTGCTGAGTTGTTTAGGGCCTTGCTTAGTTGCTGAGGCTGGCTTTGAACTCACGATCTTCCTGCTTCAGCCTCCTAAGCCACAGGAATTACAAGTGTGTGCCACGGAGCCCAATGTTGAGGAAGATTTTTTGAGAATGTGCAACTGTCTTTTTTCTCCTTAAAGTATTACTAATGTTAGTATTCATCAGTACATTTGCCTGGAGCAATTATTTTGTGGTATTGTTTTTTTTTTGGTATGGTGATTTAACTCAGGGGCACTTGACCTCTGAGCCACATCCCCAGACCTATTTTGTATTTTATTTAGAGACAGGGTCTCACTGATTTGCTTTGGGCCTTACTTTTGCTGAGGCTGGCTTTGAACTCGTGATCCTCCTGCCTTAGCCTCCTGGGCTGCTGGGATTATAAGCATGCCTCATCGCGCCCACTATTTTGTGATATCTTTTTTTTTTTTTTTTTTGGTACTGGGAATTGAACTCAGGGGTACTCAACCACTGAGCCACATCCCCAGCCCTATTTTTGTGTTTTATGTAGAGACAGGGTCTCACTGAGTTGCTTAGTGCCTCGCCATTGCTGAGGCTGCCTTTGAACTTGCGATTCTCCTGTCTCAGCCTCCCTAAGTGCTGGGATTACAGGCTTGAGCCACCGCACCCGGCTTTGTGATATCTTAATGGAGATTTTTCTATTTCTTTCATTCTACATATATTATTTGGAATTCATTGGTAAGGAAAATGTATCCCTTTCCTCCATTTAACTTATTCATTCAACTTTGTTATCCATTCATGGATGTTTATTTTGTTCTTTGGATTATTAGGGGTTTTTTGAGGGTTATGGGGGATTGAACACAGTCAATATTATAACTAACTAATTATTTATTTATTTTTCGGTACCGGGGATTGAACTCAGGGGCACTCAACCACTGAGCCACACCCCCAGCCCTATTTTGTATTTTATTTAGAGACAGGGTCTCACTGAGTTGCTTAGTGCCTCACTAAGTTGCTGAGGCTGGCTTTGAACTCGTGATCCTCCTGCCTCAGCCTCCCAAGCCGCTGGGATTACAGGCATGCACCACTGTGCTCAGCCAATTATTTATTTTTATTGCTCAGATTGTTCCAGCTTTGTCTTTGGGAGCTCTTTCAGTTGTATATTTTGGTTTTTTTCCCCTTCTTGGTAATGAGGATTGAACCAAGGGGCACCATACCACTGAGCTACACCCTTAGGCCTTTCTATTTTCATTTTGAGGTAAGGTCTTGTTAAGTTGCCCAGGCTAGCCTGGAACTTGCAATCCTCCTGAATCAGCCTCCTGAGTCTCTGGGATTTTAGGCATGTGCCACCATGTCTGGACAGGTGGCTTTTTTTGACATGCTGTCATCTCCTCTCTCTCTCTCTCTCTCAAGCTCATCCTGTATTTTCTCTGTCTCAGCCCTAGAACTAGCCATTTCTCCAAGGAACTCTGATTCCTATGGTTGTAGAATAGCATTTTGAAACCAAGATCTAGGGGCTAAGTGTGCTCATTGCTGCTGGGGTGTCATTACTTCTGGGTCCTCTTGATGGAGAGAACTAATACGTATATGTATACGCTTATGTACACACATTTATTTCTTCCTATGGTTCTGTGTCTATTTGCATACTTATTAAAATAAACAGGAGTTCCAGCTGTATTGCCAACTCTAATGCAGCATCACAGGGTTCCTTCTAGCTTTAACTACTTAATTGTCATGTCTTTCTGTGCCAATGAGAAACCTCTCTCTCCTTATCTACAATAGATTGATTTATTTGTACAACACCAATATACAAAGCAGTTTTAGAATTGCCAACCCATTCCTCTGCAAGATGATATACCAACAATACTGCACTGTGTGTGTACAGTTCTTTCTGCCTTTATCTTATAATTTCTTTTTTTAATATATTTTTTAGTTGTCAATGGGTCTTTATTTTATTTATTGATATGTGGTGCTGAGAATCGAACTCAGTGACTCACACATGCGAGGCAAGTGCTCTACCACTGAGCCACAACCCCAGCCTCATCTTATAATTTCAAGCCACAACATTGTTTTCCAAGGTTAAAGTTAGTTTGTTTTTTTTTTTAAATCCCTCATTCCCTTCAATTGGGTTATGTCATACATTTGTTACACAATTAGATTCATTTGTCCTACTCTGAGTTCCACTGATGGCCTGGTTATTTTTTTAAAATTCACATAAATAAAGGTCCCTATTCATGGTATATGCTTCATTGTGTTTTGATAAATGTGTACAGTTATAAACTCACCACCACAGTACCATGCAGAACAGTCTATCACCCTAAAGATTCCCTTGTGCAACAGGTCCTCATAGTGACCTTCTCCTTTCTCCACACCTACCAACTACTGACATACTTTCCATTCCTATAACTTTACCTTTTTCTGAAGGTCCTACAAATGAAACTGAACAATATGTAGCTCATTAAGTCGAAGCCTCTTTCATTCAGCAAAATGCATTTAAAATTTGTCCATGTTGTTATTTGAACCAATGGTTCATTCCTTTTTCCTGCAATACTGCAGTACTCCTGCCGAGTATGGACAGTCTCATTTCCACTATGGACTGAATATCTGCAGTTGGCTTATCTGTTCTGCTTTTGAAGCACATCTGGATTATTTCTAGGTTTTTTGGCAATTATTAATGAAACTGCCATAAACAGTCATGTGTAGGTTTTTGTGTGAGTGTAAGATTCTGGTTCACTTGGGTCAGTTTCTGGTAGTGGAATGGCTGCCTCTCATGAGTATGTCCTTATAGCAAACTGCCAAACAATTTTTCAAAGCAGCTACTATGCTTTGCAATCACACCGGCGACAATGAGAGTCTGATTGTTCTGCATCCTCACCAGCATTTTGTTGCCCACACTTTTAAAAACAATTTCTCCTTTCTTTTCTTTCTTTTTTTTTTGGTACTGGAGATTGAACTCAGGGGCACTTGACCACTGAGCCACATCTCCAGCCCTATTTTGTGTTTTATGTAGAGACAGGGTCTCACTGAGGTGCTTAGCGCCTCGCCGTTGCTGAGGCTGGCTTTGAACTTGCGATTCTCCTGTCTCAGCCTCCCAAAGTGCTGGGATTACAGGCGTGCGCCATCGCACCTGGCTCAACTTCTCCTTTCTTTTAGGCCTCTGCCTGGATCACAAAATAATCTACACTCTTGCCACCTGCTGGTATCAGTGAAGGTGATTAGCGCTCTTCCTTTGTGTGCTAAGTACTCTCTTGCTTCTGTTTCCTAACAGATCAGTATGGCAATTCCAGCAGACATTCTTAGGTTGGCTTGAGAGACAAGAGCACCTTGCGGGAGAAGAATGCCTTCCTGGATTTCCCAAACCTTTGCCTTTGGACAGCCTTTTAGCTTCCTATTCCTTTCAGCCTCTTGTTAATCTAACCAAGGAAATCCATTGGCATCTGAGGGTGGTCAAGGGTCTTCCCTAGAGACTCTTCAGTGGCTGAGGAACCAACAGGATAGACCACTTCAGGTGGCTTTCCAGCTGGACAATGGTATTCATTCATCAGGAGGGAGCTGAGTACCGGGCCCCTGCTCCCGGTCACTGCCTCCTAACTTGGCAGTTGGCACATTCTCATAATCATGAGGGTCTTCATTTGACGTCTCTTCTTCGAGTTTCATCTGACTGTCCTCACTCAGTGGGGATGGCTGAAAAGGCACACGATGTTCTGAAGATAGGGAGTTCCTTGTGATAGGATGGATGTCAGTTCCTGGGCCATCTGTCCTTCCCTCTTCATGGACTATGTTTGAAGATGTCACTTCTTCCTCAGTCTGTTGCTGGCTTCCCTTGGGATCTGCTGGTGGGACATTCTCATAATCTCTGCAGCCATGAGAAGCCACCCGGGGCAGCTCCTCTTGGATGTCCTCGAGATCCAAACCTGTCATGTTGACATAGTCATTTGAGGTCTGAGAAGAATCTTCCCCATCGCTGAGTGGATCACTGTCCTTAGTTCCTGGAGACCAAAAGCTGGTATAGTCACTGGCATCTCCACAGCCCCATTGGCTTTTCTCAGTTAAGTCCAACTCCTGGGCACTTGGAAGAACAAACAGACGTTCAGGCAGGCTGTTGTTTGAAGTTAGAGTCTCAGCAATCTCTTCTGCTGTGGGGACGTTGACATAATCATTTGACTCCTCTGAAGAAGTGCTTGAGACGTCCCTGGAAGCTCTGACATTGACGTAGTGTGTTGAGGGTGCAAGGTTCCTACACATTTGGGGCACTGTGGCATTGTCATAGACACCAACTGCATACACCATGGCGTGGACATGGGCTGTATGCATCTGGAGGGTGCTGTCTGCTTGGGAGGGCTGTGAGGAAGAAGAGAAAGTGATGAGATGAAAGAAGAACACGGCCAAAGTCTCTTCCCTGCACGCCACTACGGTGCTACCTAGTTCCTTCATTCAGTCCCATACCTGGGCCCTCAGACTACAAGGCTCAGAGAGGTGTGGGTCAAGTGGACGGAGTTTAAGAAGAGCAGTCTGTAACTGTGATGACAAGCAGCAACTGCCTTTTGGCCATAGTGTGGGGTTTCAATGGGGAGTGGAAAGCAAGTGTCAGAAAACTAGAGAGAACCTGTGTTGCCAGACCCCACCGAGAAGCAATATGGCACAGGAACCAAAGGTAAAGGCTTAGATTTGTGCTGAGTGAGTCTGGCCACTTTATCTCTCTTTGCCTTTATTCCCTAATTTATAAAATGAGGATCATCATCATATCTACTTCATAAAGGTTTTTGTGAGAGATAAATGGGTCGGTATATACAAGGTGCTTAGAATAGCACACAGACAACGCTAAGAAATGCTTGTTGTGATTTCTGAAGGGACACTGGTACACAGATTCAGCTGCTTATTGTCATCTAGGGATCCTGGTTTGATGTTTCCAGAACTTCTGAGTTTTCAAGAAAAGTGGAACATCTGGACTTTCAATCTGTAATGTCTTCAATTTTAAAATGTTGGTAACCAATTCAATGTGTTCTTCAAACACTACAGGAGTACAAACCAAACATACGTGTGGGCCTGACAGTTTGGATCACAAAGCATGGTGACACATGCCTGTAATCCCAGAGACTCAGGAGGCTGAGGCCGGTTCTATGACAGATTAAGCAAATTAGTGAGATGCTTAGCCATTTAGTGAGACCCTGTCTCAAAATAAATAATTAAAAAAGGATTGAGGATGGAGCTCAGTGGTAAAGCACTCTTGGATTCAATCCGCAGTACCAAAAAGAAAAAGAAAAAAAGAAAAGTTTGGGATCATAGCTCTAAATGCAAATTCTCCTCAGGGACTCCCCAAGTCCTTGAATGGCTTTGGCAAGGGAGTTTTCTGTGCCTTGCCCTTTATCAGCTACTCAGACTTGCTATCCAGGAAGTCTTACAGGCAGGAGTAAAGCCCAGTGAGTGGGAGGAGGGAGAGGAAGAAAGGTAGTGACGTAGGGTAGCTGCATAGTAATTGAGCCTTAACTTCTGGGAAACTGAAGATGACAGGCTGAGTGACAACAGATTCTCCATCAGCAGCCTCACCGCACTTGTTCAAGGATGACCACAAAACCAAAGGGACTGGCTTTTTAACAAGCAAACAGCATGTGTACGAAAATCAGGACCTGATGTTCAAAGTAGCCCCACTGTCTCTGGTTCCTCTGCACAACACTGTTGTTGGACTCATCCTTGGGAGCCACCTTCAGAGCCAGATTATAAAACACACAGGACTAGCTCTGTGAATCCTAACATTCCTCTAGTAACCTCAGTGGCTCTCCCCATGATGATTTGAATGGTTTCCCCAAGTCCATGTCTGGAAGTTTTTAAATTTTTTTTTTTTGGTACCAGGGATTGAACCCAGGGACATTCCACCACTGAGCCACAGCCCTGGCCCTATTTTGTGTTTTATGTAGAGACAGGGTCTCACTGAGTTGCTTAGCACCTCGCTGTTGCTGAGGCTGGCTTTGAACTCGCGATTCTCCTGTCTCAACCTCCCGAGCCGCTGGGATTACAGGCTCCAGCCACCATGCCCCAACCATGTGTTGAAGTCTTAATCCCTGGTGCAACAGTATTCAGAAGTGGGACCTTTAAGAGGTGACTAATGCTGTTGTCATGGCGGTTAGTTATCACAGAAGTGGGTTCCTGATAAAAGGATGAGTGCTGCCCCCCCCCTTGCTCTCCCTCATCAAGTTATGATGTAGCAAAAAGGCCCTCACCAGATGCAGTCCCCCAATTTTGGACTTCCCAGTCTCCAGAAGGGCATGACAAATAAACTTCGTTCATTAGAAATTACCCTAAATGGACCAAGACACCTTTATTTGATCAAACACTTTCTACAAGGCCTTCAGTGCTGAATGAATGACTTATGGAGATTTTTGCTGTTGAGGATCATTGAGACAACTTGACAACAAACCCTAGCAGTAATTTCAAGAGCTGAGTTTTAAGTGCCTTGAGTACCAATAATGTCATCCGTACTCAAAATGATACCAATGTCTAACACTCATTTGAAAAAGCACATTATCACGTCTTCGTTAAAATAGTCAATTTCAGTTCCACATTAATACTTGTGTCTTTCTTAAAACCCCAAGCACTTGCTCCTGTCTTTGTTAATTTTTCTTCTTGGGTAGTAGAGAAGTCTGCAGTTGGTCATCTTAATTTATTAATAGGGCTACAAAGTGAGTGCCAGAGGACATGCTGTTTGTAGTGAAACCAGATCCGAGACCTAGGACTCATTCCCTTCAGTTCTTCTGCCAGAGACCTGTCATTCTCTCAAGGGCCTATCTTTTCACTTGACTTTTTTTTTTTTCCCAGTGCTGGGGATAAAATCAGGGTTTCCCACATGCTCAGCAAGTGCCCTGCCACTGAGCTACACCCCAGTTTCACTTCACTCTTACCATATGCTCTGGGCTGTCAGAGTTTCTGGAGAGGAGGCTCTCAGCACTGAACATGCGGATACTCCTTGGCTGATGTCTCCCTGAAATGACAGAGAATGAAACCTGAAGATAGTTGGCCAATCTTCTGTGTGCTTTAGCCCAAACTATCCCTGCATGGTGGCTGAATTGGGTTTGTGTGGCACCTGGTATTTCCAAATGGAGCCTGGTGCTCTGTGACGAGAGGGTAAGACCTACCAGGCTTATGTCTTCTGAGACTTGGAGGCTTCCTTGGAAGCTCCTGCAGAGCACTCTGCCATCCCTACCTGTAATGCTGGTCCCATGGTCTCCTTATGCAAGTCTTCCCCATACCTGGACACATGCGGCTCTCCTCTGCTGCCTTAACATCAAGAAGGCCAAAACTCCAAGCCCAGATGACCTCTACTTCCTTTTTAGAGTTCTCCCGGCCTCCACTGGAGGTGCAGCTTACAGTCTACCTAGCTCATTCTCCTCAGTGCTCTCTGCAGGGCAGAGTGGCCTGGAAGCTTGGAGAAAGTTGCTTCCAGGTGGAGCGAGGTGCATTCTGGGAGCAGAGGTTCAGAGCATCAGGACTGCACAGATCAGAAGGAAAAACTTACCCAGTTCTTCTTGCCGCTGAGGCAAGAGGTCATAAATATTTTTGGCTCGTTGTCTGGGTCGGGGCAGAGTCAGTGAGGGCATGGCAGTCACTGGGAGGTAAGGAACTCGTCCTGCAAAGCAGTGAGAGAGATGGGGATCATGGCGCGGGTCAACTGTGGGGATTCTTGGGGACAAGATGGTCCCCAGAAATGTTCCCCACCTACACCAAGTAGCATAAAAAATATCTTTTTAGACTTGAGCCAGAATTTCCGTTTGAGCTCAAGGAACAGAGGCAGGACCAGGACGAAACTGGCCACAGGGGCATTTGGGCCACGTTCTTCCCAGGCACTGGGATCAGCAGTGCCACTGCAGCTCAGGACCAGTGTAAGGACAGAGGACTTCTCAGTGCCATGCCAGGCTGGAGGATTAGTCCTACTATGTCTCAACTCAGGATAAACAAGGGACTCACGCTTCTTCCGTCTGTTCCAATTCCACAGGACGCAGGCAGCTGCGATGACCAGGAGGATGGCGAGGACTCCCACAAACCCAGAGAAGATGCTGCTGCTCTGATCGTTATCTCTAGGAGGAAAACCAAGTGCCATGCTCCGGCTGGCTGTGGGATGGTGGGGAGGTGGGTGGAGAAAATGTTTCCTTCAGGAGTTAAAGCCCAAAGATTTGGAACAGGAGCCCGAGGAAGGAAAGCTGAGGTGGAGTACGGAAGAGAGGGTCATCTCTAAATAGTGACTAAGGAGAGAGGGGACCTGGACATGGCAGAAGAGAACCATCCCTTTAGAATGCCTACTAAAGCGCTAGAGGTTTGTATGTGAAACTTACTTTTTTTTTTTTTAAATTTTTTTTGTAGTTGATAATGAACCTTTATTTTATTTATTTATATATGGTGCTGAGAATCGAACCCAGTGCCTCACACATGCCAGGCAAGTGTTCTACCACTGAGCCACAACCCCAGCCCAAAACTTACTCTTTAGAACAATCGTATCTTGCTTTGGGGCCAAGGAACCTGAGATTTAGACTCAGGAAAAGTAACTTGTCCAAGATTACACAGTTAGGAACGTGAGTCTAGGTCTGCTAGGGTCCAAAGATCTTGCTCTTTCTACTCTGCCACACCGTGCTCCAAACTTGCAAAATCAAATCCCTCTGCTCCTGCTTCTCCTCGTTGCCGCTCCTAGGCTTCCTGGCTTGCTTGGAGGAGAAGATTACCCAACTCCCAATTAGGGAGTGGCTCTGTGACAGAGTCCAACTTGCATGAACTTGAGTAACCCCCAACTTGTGGAGCTGGTCTCCAGGCAACACCCGACTGCTGTGTAGAATTTAACCAATTCAAGTTCTGTGCTACCTTGCCATTCCCTGGCAGGGCTGGAGTCACTGCTCTGTTTACTTGGGTGTTGAAATGCATTCAGATGAGCGCAACCCCAGGCGACTGTGCCTATTGAAATAGGAAGCAGCCAGTGGAAGTGACAGCAGGATCAGTAACTGACCTGCCACCCCCGCACATTAGAAACCAGGTTACTACCAGGGACAGTTTTTGTCCTCCGAATTCTAAGCTAATCGTCCAACTTTCTTTTCTTCCTCTGCCCCACGCTCCTGTCTCCAACCTCCACCCCAGTGCCGGCCACTTGCTTTCCTCCTTGGGTATTTCTTATCTAGTGAGATTGAACCCCGGGCACTTAACCACTGAGCCACATCTCCAGCCCTTTTTTATATTTTATTTAGAGACATAGTCTCTAAATGAGTTGCTTAGGGCTGGCTTTGAACTCGCAATCCTCCTGCCTCAGCCTCCCGAGCTGCTGGGATTATAGGCATGTGCCACTACACCCTGTTCCTTGGTACCATCTTTGACTGCTCTTTTTCTTTTAGGTCCTCCTTTTAGTTAACCAGCACGTTCTGTCTGCTTTACCCTGGGCCTGGGCATCTACCCCAAACCCAGTCACCTTTCATTCCTTCAATGCCTCCACCCTGGTCCAAGCCAGCATGAGTTGCACATGGAATTTTGCAATAAACTTCCGAATGGCTGTCCTGGCTTTCAGTCTTGGCCCCACATACCATCTTCCACACAGGAGCCAGCATGATCACTGCAAACAGTAAGGCAGAAGGGTTCTTCCTCTGCTTGTAGCCCTCCCTGGCTTTCTATCACCCTTGGAAGAAAGGCCATGGTCCCTACCCAGTAAGGATTTTATGGCTCCATATAATCTAGCCTCTGCCTACTTTCTGATCTCATTGCCTACTACTTTTCCTCTGACCTTGATCTCCAGGGCTCCTTGCTGTTCCTTACCATGCAAAGCATGGTACTGTCTCAGATCTGTCTCTCCTTCTCCCAGCTGTTTGCATTGCTTAGTCTCTCATTTCATTCAAGTCTCTTCTGACATGTGACCTCCTCAGTCTTCCCTGGCCACACTGTTACTTGAAATCTCCTTACTCTGCTCTATTTTTCTCTTCAAAGCATTTATGACTGATTGATATCATATTATACATTCATTTGTTTGTTTGTTTTTTTTTTGGTACTGGGGATTGAACTCAGGGGTGCTCGACCACTGAGCCACATCCCCAGCCCTATTTTGTGTTTTATGTAGAGACAGGGTCTCACTGAGTTGCTTAGCGCCTCGCCATTGCTGAGGCTGGCTTTGAACTCGCGATTCTCCTGTCTCAGCCTCCCTAAGTGCTGGGATTACAGGCTTGAGCCACCGCG
>CM053410.1:61217916-61261038 GCA_028644305.1 Xerus rutilus
TACCACCCAGTGACTTCACCCATCCCCATTCAATCCTACTGCTGTTCCCCCTGCGCGCGTTTTCCCTTACCCAATCATGTAACACCAAGGCATGTACTCCCCTGCTTGTGATTGTAACCCATAAAAATCCCTGCTCCCCCAGACTTGGGGCCGCGCTTCCTAACCCGCTGCGTCGGTGTGGGTTGGCGGACCCTACTCGAGTTTGAATTAAAGACCCTTTTGTGATTACATCGGAATCGGACTCCTGGTGGTCTCTGGTGGTTTCAAGTCTGGGCATTACAGGGCACTTCTTGCTGCTGTGAATTTGTGACCTGAATGTGTAATGGAATGAGATATTAAGGACAAAATCAGTGGTCAGTCTTGCCCTGCTGTGAACTCATCATCCAGAGGAAAAAGTCCACCCATGCCCTGCCCTCATGAGCAGTGTTTGGTGACCTTTGCCCTATGGAGGTGTTAATAGCAGCTGTTATATTTCTGGACCAAAAAAAATAAAAAGTCCCAAATGGCCTTGTATGAAAGACAACCCAATAGGGTTTTGAAAGTCTGGGGGCTGGGACAACCAGATAGAATGACTGAGAGGCCCTAATGGAGGCAACCCCACCCTACCCTCCACTTCTTTGCCTGTGTCCCTGAGGCCTCTCCAGTCCAGACAAGTCTGAAACAGAGAACAAAGGCAGCAAATACCTTCCTTTTAAGTTAAAGATTTGAAGAGAGCAGGGTGAGCACAGAACTGTACTCTCACGTCTCTGCTCCCTGCCCCCACACCCCCAGAGCCCCTTGAGAGATTGAGTATTTGGAAGTGAGGAATGTGACCAGACCGGGGAGGTTTCCTTCCCCCTCTTAGCCTTAGCTCTGGTGGAGGAGGTGGGTTGGTATTGCTAACAGATAAGAAAACTCTTTCCTTAAGCCTGGTGTCCCAATGGCAGGGCTGCTTCTGCCTCCCTGGTCCTCTGGGGTTCTCTGGCAGCCTCCCCAGTGTCCTCTGAGACCCACCAGCCAGAGTGCCGCAGAGCCGTAATGGTTATGAGGTGCGTCCAGAGGAGCAAATGTTTGCCACCAGCCCCAAGACTTCTCGTCTCAGCTGTGAGCAAACTGGCAACCCATTCCTCCTCCAAGCTCACAAGCAGAGGTTTGCTGACCTTGGGCCCTGGCAGGAGGGAGGGAACTCCTCAGCAGAGGGAGCAGTGTGGACAGTGACATCAGGAAGCAGGTGGCAGGCACAGTGAGTCTCCATGGAGGCGAGCAGGGCAGAAGGCCTGCCAGGGGACTAGACAGCAGACTCATGACAATGGGAACAGAAGGCCAGGGAGGAAAGGCATGGGTGCAGGTGGTTTTCTTTGTGTGCTTCAGGTGTGAGTAAAATACCTCACTCACTAACTACGATATTATCCCATTGACCAGAGCACCCCAAACAGGCCGGTGTGGCCAGCAACATATTTTCATTTCATTTTGTGGTTTCTTTTTTTTTAATTTGAACCAGCATTTCCTTTTTGCTCCTTTGAGCAACAAGGGGCTTAGGCCTACTTCCCCCTTCTCTTCCCAGCCTTAGTGAAACTGAAGCAGCCATGGTCTTTCCATTTTCCCCTGGATTGCAGCCACATGACCAGCAGCACGATTCTGCAGAGCTGTAAGCTTTAGGTCACTGAAGTCCTTGGTTAAAATCCTCCAGTGAGTTTCTGTTTCATGAAAGCCAAACTTATAATGGCCTAGCGGTTCAGAATTCATCTTTTTTAGCTTACCCCCTGCTGTCCTTGCATGTCCTCAAACAAATCAAGTTCTCCTGTCTCAGGGCCTTTGTACCTACCATGCCCTGTGCCCGGACATCCTTTCATCCTGTATTTCCTAGCTCACTATCTTTTCTCCTCCAAATGTCTTCACAAATTTCTCTTTCTCAGTGAGATCTTTCTCTCTCTCTCTTTCTTTCTCTTTCCTCCCTCCCTCCCTCCCTCCCTCCCTCCCTCCCTCCCTCCCTTCCTTCCTTCCTTCCTTCCTTCCTTCCTTCCTTCCTTCCTTCCTTCCTTCCTTCCTTCCTTCCTTCCTTCTTTCCTTGTACTGGAGATTGAACTCAGGGGCACTCAACCACTGAGCCACATCCCCAGCCCTATTTTGTGTTTTATGTAGAGACAGGGTCTCACTGAGTTGCTTAACGCCTCACCATTGCTGAGGCTGGCTTTGAACTCGCCTCCTTAAGTGCTGGGATTACAGGCTTGCGCCATCGCACCCGGCTCAGTGAGATATTTCTTGACCTCTTTATTCTCATACCTTGTGCTCCCCACTCCCCTTAGCCTACCTTACTTTTCTCCCTGATCCTTATCACCACTTGACATGTTCTCTGTTTACTGATTTTGTTTCTTTTCCAGGAGACTAAATTGAAAGAGGTCAGGGAGTTTGTTTTGTTTATCCTCAGTACGTACAGCAGTGTCTGGAACAGTAAATACTGTACTTGTTAACTGAATGAGCAGACTAATATCCATAGGGGAGGAGATCAGAGCATAAAAATGACCGAGAGGGAATCTCAGATCTAGGTGAGTGTAAGCTGGTTTAGTGCTGGATTCAGTGGAGAAGAGGAAAGAAGCATATTTCTTATACTTCAAGGTATGGAGCAATTTGTCTTTGTTGCAAATACCAGGGGCTCGGCCTGAAGTGAAGTCTGCCCACACACGTCCCTGCATGCAGAGGGTTCAGTACGCACGCAGTTATGCTACATTCCGGGGGAGATAAAGCAATGAAAGAGAAATTCCACTTAGACATTCCTCAGTGGTATTAACCGCAACTAGATGCTAGAGCAAGAATGGAAAGTGTTGGAGTTGGAACGTCCCTGAGGTCACACAGCAAACTAGAGGAGTCAGGATTGTGCCTTCTAATTCTCAGGCCAGGTTCTTCCCACCTTACCCCACATGACACATCTTATTTTTCCTCTCTAATTTTACCATTCCATTGGCAAAATTTTTGGATTTCCAAACCATTCCAATAAATTTCAAAGCAGATTTTTTTTTTTTTTTTTTTTTTGGTACCAGGAATTGAACCCATGGGTGCTTACATCCCTAGCCCTTTATTTATTATTATTATTTTTATTTTTTTAAAAATATTTTTTAGTTGTTGATGAATCTTTATTTTATTCATTTATTATTTATATGGGGTGCTGAGGATTGAACCCAGTGCCTCACGCATGCTAGGCGAGCATGCTACCCCCTGTGCCATAACCCCAGCCCTTAAAAAATTTTTTTTTTATTTGACACAGGATCCCTTTCCAATTTGTTTAAGCCTCACTAAGTTGCTGGCTGGCTTTGAACTTTTTTTGTTTAAATTATATTAATTTTATTGCTTTTGGCTTTGAACTTTAGATCCTCCTGCTGGCCTCAGCCTCCTGAGCCCTTGGGATGATAAGTGTGTGCTACTGCACCTGGCCAAGAACAATTTCCAAGAAGTGCTATTTTTTTTATTTTTTTATTTTATTTTTTTTAGTTGTAGATGTACACAATGTCTTTATTTTATTGCTTTGTATGTGGTGCTGAGGATCGAACCCAGGGCCTCACGCATGCGAGGCAAACGCTCTACCACTGAGCTACAATCCCAGCCCTGAAGTGCTATTTTTGTTAAACACTTCTAGGCCATGGATTGTCTCTAAGGAGTCTTCTTCACAGTGTAATTTGAAAATCTCCTATGTAGTTTGATGGTATTGTAGAGATGGAATATGGTACCAGGGAAGAGGCAGATCTGCCAAATATCAGAACCTTACTTCATCTCTCTAATTTTACTGTTTCACTTCCTTTACCAAAGCGTAGGCAGAAATATGTGCAAAGCTTTCCTACCTGGTCAGCAGCACCTCAGTTCAAAGGTTTGACAGGGAAGATGCAGGGATTCCTGCTTCCAATGAAAGGTTTTGGATGACCACAGATGCATTGCTTCTCTTCTTAGGCATGGCTGAAGGCAATTGACAGTTCCTCCCATCTTCCTTCCTCAGCCTTACTTCCTCTTTCAAATGTTTTCATATATACTAACTTTAAATAGCCCTAAGGGGCTAGGGATGTAGCTCAGTGGAAGAGCACGTGCCTAGCATGTGTGAGACCTGGGTTCTATGCCCAGTGCTGCAACAAACAAAAAAAATCAAATAGGCTAAGACATAAAGATCTGGAGTTTTAAAACACTAATCCATCTTCTAAGGTAGTATTCCTATGTCTAGCACAGCCAGAAATCTTAACTTACCTGTGGGATGGCGCATGCCTATAATCCCAGCTTCTTGGAGGCTGAGGCAGCAGGATAGCAAGTTCAAGGTCAGTCAGGGCAATTTAGTGAGACTGTCTCAAAACAAAAAGTAAAAAGGGCTGGGGACGTAGCTCAGAAGTACAGTGTCCCCCAGGTTCAATCCCAAGTTAACACCCACACCCACACCCACACACACCCACACACACTCACAGCTTAAAGCTTAACCTAAATAATTGTGCTGTGTTGGAAAAAGTATGCTAAAAGGAGATGGCTTATGTGGCCTCTATTATAAGGGGACACCAAAGAAACCTGAGCTTGAACACTCTTCTGGAGTAGAGATGGATACACTCCTGTAAGTGTGGAGGCACCAGCCATTCAGACAGTTCAAGCATTTGCCTTGCTTAGACTTCGTGAGCAGAAGTTAGATTTCTGGTTATAATATGACTTTTCAAAGACATGGGTCTTTGAACTTCTTACCGTTAGTAATGAAATGGCATTTTTTTTTTCAACACTGTCCTTTCAGGACACAGCACAGGAGGTCCTCCAGAGAGCCTTCTCTTCCATCTATGGGACTTCTAAGGATTGTAAAGTCGTGCTGGCTAGGGGGGTATTATTTGAAAAAAGTTCTAGTGAAGTAAAGACTTGTTTATGTTTGGCCGTCATGTCAGGATACAGAATGCAGAATCCACTACCCTTCAAGGCAAAAGCTTTGTGGTCTATGAAACCAGCAGGTTATTACTTCTTGTGTTCTAGGCCCACGTTGGAGGCAACTAGATGTTAACGACACCACACAGAGTAACACGATTACATGTTTTATTTAGGACAGGGTTCTAAAATTATTTGCTGGAGAAGGACACACTATTTTCATCCTCTTAGCGACCAGAAGGCCATGCCCTAATAGATCCAGATCAGAGGTTGGAAACTACCTCCCTGGTACCCACTGAATTATCTTCTTTGGCTCTGCCAAAGAGTAAGCCAGGGAGTTGTCTGGCCATACGTATGCTTTGAGCGAACCAGGTGTGATTAGCAGAGAACTTCAAACCAATCTAGTGACCACAGGGAGAGGATATGGTAGTAGAGAAAGGAGATCTCACAAACCATTACTAAGGTGAAGGGCAAAGCAATTACTTTCTAGAACTGGGGGTAGGGAAAAGGACAGAAGGGAAGAGCATGCTCTCTTCCATAGTCACCTGACCCAAGGAGCTGAGCTGAGCTTTATACCCCATTGAACCAGCATCTCAGGATATTGGGTCTCTGCCAGAATGACACCGTTCTTCGCCATTCCTTGCCTCGTATTGGGGTTAGAAGGTTGGATTTTTAAGGTTCTCTATTTGGAACAGAAGAGAGGCACAAATCTGAGGCTCAACAAAGACAAGATGGAAGCGTGAGAAGGGAAATGAAGGGCCAAGCTTTAGCAAGGACTCCATAGGTGCATGTGCTTATGTGTGGTATCCTTTCTAGCAAGTGTATTTTGGAAGGAATTTAACATATGGGAAAATGACTTCAGTTTTGTTGTGACTCTTTCATGACTCCATCCCCTGCCCTTTTAATTTTGAGACAAGGTTTCACTAAGTTGCCCAGGCTGGCCTTGAACATGTGATCCTACTCCCTCAGCCTCCCGAGGAGCTGGGATGACAGGCTTGTGCAGCTGAGCCTGGCTAAATTTATTTTATATTAATTAATTAAATCCCAGGCTCTTGTTTGTTGTGGTCCTGGGGATTGAACCCAGGACTGTGAGCATGCTCGGCAAGCACTCGACCCCCAGGCTTCTGAGCCCTTATTCTGAAGAAACTAAGTGGGTGCAGGTCCATGCCTGTGCAAGATAAGTGGGAGTAAGATAAAGGGCTGCGAGAGTTTTTTCCAAAGAAAGCTGGTTCCTCCTTCAGAATCAGCCTGTGAAAACCTCCAGGGGAGTTTGCGCTGTTCTTCAACTCACACTTTCCATAAAGGAACTTGGGGAACGGACGAGATCCTTTTCTACTTGTGGTGTTTTAAAAGAGAGCAGGGAACTTGTTTGTGCACCTGGAGGAGAGCTGCAGGAAGAGGTTATCTGAGATATGAAAAGTCAGAATGTAAATGACCTGCCAGGAAGTTGTTTTGACCTGAAACTGGGGTCTGTTATAAGTCATGCTAAAGATTCAATGAATGGAACTATAAACAAAACCAAACAAAACATCACATCTATGGGAGCAGAGGTGGAGAATCTCACAGGGAAAAGCAGCCAATATAAAGGAAATGACCAAAAGCATTATATCAAAAAAAGGGAGAAGAGAGCTGGGTGCGGTGGTGCATGCCTGTAATCCCAGCACTTTGGGAGGCTGAGACAGGAGAATTGCGAGTTCAAAGCCAGCCTCAGCAATGGCGAGGTGCTAAGCAACTCAGTGAGACTCTGTCTCTACATAAAACACAAAATAGGGCTGGGGATGTGGCTCAGTGGTCGAGTGCCCCTGAGTTCAATCCCCAGTACCAAAAAAAAAAAAAAAGAAGAAGAAGAAGAAGAGAGGCCTGGCAGGACCGTCTCTTGCTCATCCCTCCTAGACCTCTAGTTTCCCTGCTCCCAAAGTGTGAACTCTTACCACCTCTTGGATAGAACAAAGCTTGTGCTACCGGGTCCTGAAACTGGCAACCAGGGCAGTGAGCCCCTAGAGGGCAGCAGGGCAGAACAAGCCAGGTCTGTCTGCACTCGTTCTGATGGAGCGGCGGTGGCCGTACCCTTCTCAGCTTTACCAGCACCCAGTGGCATGACCCAAAAGTGGAGACGCATTGAGGACGGCACAGTTACAAGTGGGCATGGGTTTTTATTCTCAGTGCATGGCAGTATTGGTTTCTGCTCATCAGCAAAAAGCTTTATTGATTCCAAAAATTATCCCTTTTAAAACTCCTCTTCTTCCCGTCTCAGTGGAACAACATATTTGAATTTCAGATTTGCCAGTTTATAGCATTTTTTCCCTAAGAACCATATAAATACATGCAAAACATTGTACATAGAGCTTAAATAATATCAAAATGCAAATACAGGTTGGGTGCACTGTTAAGCTGAACTGCAAGTTATAACCACACACACTAGGGTACACATTGCTTTGATATCAGCATTTGTTTGTCATGCAGACCACAATAGTCAATCTTTTGTTGTTTTTCTTTTTTTGTACAAAAATACCAGTGCTCATTATACTAGTTACTGAAAAGAAGAAGAAGAAGAAACTCAAAAGTCTTATCTGCGTGCTGATTTGAAAGGAAGAACATAGAAAGATTTGTTGGCACATATATATGGCATATTCACATATGGCATATATACATTGGGGGAGAAAGCATGAACCAAAGGCCAATTCAGTCATGGAAGCTCATCTCCCTCCATCTCTCCTAATTAAGAGGAAAGGGGACAGCAGGCCTAACTGCAGAAGTTCTGGCACTGAGCTGAATGTAAGGGGGTCTGGTCTATTCTGAGGAAGAGGCTAGAATGGCTTAAGAACAGCAGGCATTTATAAGCGCCCACCCCCACCAATGCAGGGGTGGTTTCTAGAAAGGTGAGCAGTGTGTATATTGGGATGGTACCATGGGCGGCTTCAATTGTAAGGCAAGGGACATAGGAAAGAAAGGAAGGGATGCATTAAGAGGTTTTCTGGCACATTCGAGTTTGCCATGCCCCTCTGGGTTTTTGGCAGTGAGGTAATCACTCAGATTTGTCTGTGCAAACTCTCCCCTTGGAAACTTGAAGGGTAGAAGAAACCCAACTCCAAAGAATCCACAAGTGCCCAGAGGGACTTCTAGGTGGTCTCTTTCTAACACCTTTAGGGGATAGGAGAGTCATTTCAGAGGACAGAGGATGTCCATGGGAAGGACCTAGCCCTGAGGCTGTCACCCAGGGTTGGAACCAGTCATTGTGTTTTCCATTTGGAGCAGTGTCTCCCTTCTAATATATTGCACAAAATCTTTCTAGGGGAAGGCAGGAGTCACAGATCAGATCCTTGCACGAAAACTCACTAATGGAAAACTCCAGGGGGAACAAAGTGGAAGAACCATAAAAAAACGCAAACCCCAAATCAGAATGCCCTTGCAGACCAGGAGAGATTAATGTCGTTGGTGCCATTTTGCTAGCTTCTTCTTGGAGAAACACAAATCCAACAGAAGGGTCCTGATCCTAGCCACTAGCTTCCGAACAAGCCTGGTAACGCATCTGCACTTGGGGCGGGCGGGGCGGGGCAGTGGAGTGCACACTCACTTCCGGCAGCTGTGTCCCTTCTTCCTGGCTGTTTTCCTTACTATCCTCAGTTTATTACCAGTTTCCTAGGTTTATCAAGAGAGGAATCTAGGATGATCATTGCTCCTTCTCCCCATCAGACCCTTTTCAAATCCAAAGCACCATTTTGGGGAAAAGCATTATTAACTTATGCCATATTTACTCACTGCCAGTTGGATCACTGAAACTGAATAGAAAAAACTTATATATAAAAAACATATGCACATAAACACTTAAACTTACTCAATTCCATATCAACAAAATTTATATTAAAAAAGTCTAGAACCCAACAAGTTCCCTCCCCCCAAGTATAAAGATGGCTGTTTGGAGAAAGGAAGTACGGTGAATTGGTTTTTAAACCAATTGCAAATATACTAAGTCACCTGTCATGTCGAACAGCTGGTTATGCACTCCCTTCCACAGGGTTACATGACGGCACTTTATTTTACACCCTTTAAACAAAATACATATGGCTGACTCAAAAATATCAGTTTCTGATCTAAAGAAAACTATATTTTTTTGCATAATATTTCTATATTTTCTCTCTTACTATGGAAACTAGAACACACACAAAAAAACTGTTGACTTTAAAAAAGTAGACACAAGCCCTCAGGCACCGTGAATCTTTTGGGAGCAGGAATGGTAACATGGCCTCCAAAGCTTGTTATTGGCTTGCTTCTTAAAATGATCTGAGGTAATAAAAGACTTGACAGAATTAAATCTTCCAATGTACTTAATAAATATATATGTGAACACCTAACACCTTGGGTGAGCTGTTTTCTCCCCATGAGTATTTAAGACAGAGAAAAGAGAGCTGAAGCATGTAACCCTTACAAAACCAAAATCCAGGTTGTTTTCCTATTTCCTACAAGGATAGATTCTGTAGCAATGGGGATGTGTAGTGGGTATTGTTCTTTACTCTTCCTACCTCGGACAGCTCGGGTGAAAGGGGTCAGGGAGGAGGGATCCAGAAGAAAAGGCTGGAGTGGACAGGTTCAGGTTACCTTCCTCTCCCAAATGGAAATTTGGCAGTTCCCAAGAGGCTCGGGAGCCCTCTCCTTACTGCCCTCACTCTAAAGGGGTGGGGGGCTTCATTTATCTAGTGGGAGGTGGGAATTGGGGACGTGAATTAGCTCCACCTGCACAGAAGAGCTTAGTCAACATCAGCAGGGATAAAAATGGAGCTCCTGCAAATACGGCTCCACCTTGTCCCAGTAAGGAACACTTTGAAAAGTCTCCTAGCAAAGTCCCCAACTCCTGAGAGGCAGGTGGGCAGGGGATGCTTTGGGCAGTGTTCAGGGCAAAAAGGCACAGGGCTTCCCTGGGCACAGCTGGAGTGCGCTGCTGGAGAGGGGCTGGAGGGGGCATGTGGGAGAGAGGAGGAGAAGAGGCAGGGGTGGGTCTTTTGCTCCTGCAAGTCAGCACAATATATAAGCCTCTCCCTTTGGATATGTGTTTGCAAAATTGGAATATATGCAAAAGACCGAGGCTGAACAAGTTGTGGGACACAGCAAGAAAGGAATGAGGAGACCGAAGAGAATTTTGAAGTTGGTCCCCAGGCACCTAAGCTCAAGGTCTTGGGTGCCTGCAGGGAGATTTTCTTAGATCCTGCCAGAGTGGCTCTGTGGCTTCTCCCAAGGCCTCTCAACACTCATGTCCCCAACAACTAGGTCCTGCCCTGGTAGAGTCTTGGCAGATGGCTTTGAAAGCAGTGGTCACCCCAAGGAAGTCCCCATAATTGTTTGCTTTGATGTTCTATCTTATCCTAGGCCTGTCAGCTTCTGGTCCTCAAAATCCAAGTCCATCTAGGAGGCAGGCTCATGCCCACCTCATTCTTTTGCCACCACTTTAGGAACAGGAGGAAGCTCAGGCCTATGGTAAAACTATATGTCATACATGCAAGCTTCATGGTCAAGGCTGACCTTCCTGGCACTTAAAAACCACATATATCTGACAAAACGGCAGTTTGGAAGTAGAAGCTAACCTGGCAAAGAGAGGGAAATATTCTTACCAGTTCTTGACCCTTTTAGCAAAGAAATCTATCTGCCTCTAGAATTAATTGAGGGTTCAATTGGGGCCTGAAGGAAAAATGGTCAAAGTGGACTCTACTCATCCACGTCCTTTCCATTCTCTTAATTATAACAACCTTTAAAAAAAAGAGAGAGAGAGTGGAAGGAAAGAATATGAGGGTTACAAAACACCAAAAGAACCTTGGAGAGGTTTGACTGGGAGGTCAGAAAGAGCCAGAGGCCTTTAGGTCTAAGTAATCAAAATGGGCAAAATCGTTTTAAAAACAATCACTCTCCAGCTGATTTTTTACATTCCATTTGTGCCTCAACACATCTGTGGATTATCTTTCTCTCTGAACACTCAACGTGGCTTATAAATGGCAGATACTCAGGATAAAAATCCAAAAGTCAGGAGATAGTGACATATGTGTGAACACGGGAGAATCTGATTGGGGTGATGCCAGGAGGACTGTTGTGACTTCTTTAGAAATGGCCAACTGATATACCCAAGGAGGAGATTCTACCGTTACCTGCCTGGCGCTTGACTGGGTCCTGCTACAAACCCCAGATCAAGTTTAAGCTGGAATCCTTGCAGGTCTGTGCTCTTGCTCCTTCGTGGTCAGGTGGGGGTTCTCACACACTTGGGAGCAGCTGACATGACAGTGAAAAGTCTCATCATCACCTTATAGATGAGATGGATGAAAAAGGAGATAGGGAAAGCAGGGATGGGAGTCAGAGAATGGAAGTTCAAACTGATGTCTCCAGGCTTTGGAGAGGGCCGTCCGGATGGGAGGCAACAACTCGCACTTGGTTGCTCTCCACGGCGTTGTTGTTCTGGTTGGCGTACGGAGTGACCTCACCATCCAACAGAAGCACCTCAGTCCCAGTCTTAGAAATGGATTCAAGGCTTTGGTCCTCTTGCTCATCCAGGAATGGTGTTGGCGGCAAATCCTCATCTATGGCGAATTCAGGGTGAGTCATGAAGTTGTGGATGGATTCTTGGTTCCCGAGTTTCTGAATGCTGACGGAACTATGGAACGCTCTGACCACTTTGATCTGTATCAGGGGAAGGAAAAGGAGGATGAGAAAATAGACGGTGAGAACTGGCCCACAGAACCAGGCATGAGCGGTGTGAGGAAACAAGACCCAAACTACAAAACACGACTGCTCAACAATCAAAACCAAACATGGAAGAAGAGCTCATGGGGCACTACAAGTGTCATGTGGCTCAGATATCAAGCACTAGGGTGAGGTGAGTGACGGCAAACAACGATGAAGTTTCAAAAGTTGCATTAAAAAAAGTAGAAAATCCAAAGCAAAGTTAGCATTCCCAAACAATCCACTCTTAAAATGAAACAGAAAACAAAAAGATTCATTATTAGTTCTTTTGGCTAGAGGGTAAGGATGTTGGAGCTAGGCACAAATCACCAGCCAGACTTAAAAGATGATTCACACATGTGGATTTCTGTGTTGAGGCCAAACAGTTCGTGAATGTGGAATGGAAAAAATCACACACTGAAGTGTAGTTACCATTTCAAACCCTCAAAGAGCCAACATATACCAATCTGCAAATAATACACACTGGGTGACAAGCGATCATGGGTACTGTGCAGCCAGGCAAACAAACCAATCTTCATTCAGCCGCATGCAGGAAAGTAAAGCTCTCCAACTCAATAATACCTGCCTGTCAGTCAGAAGACATGCATGTGTTTACATTCCACAACCTCCACTGTGTTCCCTCCCCTGAAATCCTTCATTTCCTTCCTTAGAAGATGTGGATAACATACAGGGGACAAAAGACACCTTCCCTCTGCCTACTGAGAGAAGACCTGGCCCTCACAACTCAAATGCATGTCCAGGTCTCTGATCCACAGCAATGGTGCCCGGTCATGCTGCTTTCTCCAGCTGTTTCCAAATTGCAAAGAGGAACATGAAGTTATATGGGGAAGAGAAAAGCATGGGGCCAGGAGAGAAACCTAATCCAGGAGGCAAGCCACAAATAAGTGGCCTTTCTGATGGGGGGGATGAAGAGGAAGGAGGAAAGGAAACAATTTGCAGTTTTAGGGAAATGCATGACCCCGAGTCAAAGTCTTTGTTCTAACACTTGGAAAGGAAGGAATGCAGGGAATTCAGATTCAAGGGGAAAAAGCTGACCATAACTGGTCCCTGTGAACAGCTTTTGCTTCTCCACAGGTACCAGCTCTTTTGGCGGCTGCTTTTCTGAACTATAAGTTTCTCTGAGGTGTGGCTTAGGATCCAGGTTGGTAGAATTGGAATGGGGAAGGGGTCAGATTCCAGAGAGATTGGAGAGGGAGGCCAGAGGAAAAGTAAGGGACTGGAGGACAGTTCAAGTTTTGGGGAGGTGGCCAATCCTAGCCTTGTCCAAAAGTTCTTCCCTCAGAAAAGAAATGGGAGTAACACAGGAGAAGTTGTTAAGATGGCGAGGACAGGAAGGGGCGGCGGATGTTGGGGCAGGGTACCTCTTTCGTTCCTCTGCTGTTTAAGCAAAAATATGCATTCCTGGAGAAGAGGCGAGAATGTGGGCAGCAGAGCACATGACGCGTTAGCCAAATAAACTAGTTGATGTCCTGTCCTAATACTTCCTATCATTGAAGAGAACCTCAAAAATACTTTATAAGGAAGGCTTGCCATGAGTCTCCGCTGGCTAAAGCTTTCCGGACCTCATCTCTCTCCCCTACAGCTGGCAGATGCACTTAGGGCTGAGGGTGCTCAGGGCTTGGAAGGCAAAGGACTCCTTGCCACTCACTGTATCAGCTCAGCACCTCAGCCAAGAAGAACCAAGGAACCTGGGCACACACTCACCATGCAGAACCGAGAGCCAGGAGCCACTTTCTCATCCTTCTGTGATTCTTAATTTGGCCATCTGATGTTAATTTACCCGTCACATTGACTATACTCCAGATCTAGTGAGATCAGGTGGAATGGGGGCTCCATCTAAGCTTCAGAAGGTCTCAAGTTTTCAGTGAGCTACATAGAGTGAGGCAACTTGGATTAAGTGAGCCCAAATTCAGTGCTTTTCCTGTGGCTCTGTTGCAGATTCACTGGCCAATGGACCAGTCTGAAGCAATCCCGCCTCTGTAGGTGGGATAACTTGGTCCACATTTTTGGTCTACTTTTGAGATCTCAAAATTTCTAACAAGTCCTATAGGAGGGCAGATACCTTTATGCCACCAGTTCATCATCTTCTACATCAGTGATTTTTTTAAAATATTCTACTTTTATTTTTAAAAAGCAACTGAATGCTTCATTGAAGCAATTACATATGAAATCCATTATAAAAAATAAATTTAAAAAATTAAGTTTGGAGTGAGGGTCTGAGCCCTGTTTGCTGGCTTTTCTTCCCACCTATTGGGGCGACCAATAACATTGTTATAGGTAAACAAATGAGGGAGATAAAAGCGATTTGGAGATGGGTAGGTGGAAAAAAATAGGGAAATCTTCTTCTTTAGGGGAGCAAAAAGCAGTCATCCAGTAAGACTGCAGGACTTCTGGAGTCTAAAGGGAAACCAGCCACCTCTAAGGGAGGCTCAAGTGAAGAGGAGTCAGAAAGCTAGGGGGTGCCACCTGGCCCGGTGGGTGGACAACAGGTGAAGGAGCATGGCAGGCTGCTCCTTAGTGCCAGCCCTGGCTCAGAGAGCATATGCTGGTGAATGATCACATAATATATCACCACTAATCCACCCCAAGGTTGGCATCTTCCCTTCCTGGAACATGGTGGTTGGTATGTGAGCAGTGTGTGGGGACAAGGCAGGGCTGGTGAAACAGCTGTGGTGAAAGCTCTGCACAGTTTTCACTCAACCATTCATATTGACCCTTCCCTCCCTGGACATCATTTCTGAAAATCTCTCAGAAGTTTCTTTGGGGCTAATTGAAGGACAAGTCCTATATGACCCAGGAGCAACAACCAAGCCGGACTTCAGATTAGGTAGGAGTGTGAAAGTTACTCTCTAGAGCTCAGTGAGTGGTCAGGTGAAGACTCCATCCATTTCCTCAGCTGGAATTCTGTGGTGTCTGCTCCCTCCCTTTTCAGAAACCAGGGGAAGAGTAGGATTAGGGCCTACCTAGAGAGAGAAATCTTAAGAGATCTAGCTCACAAAGGTTGGACACAGAGACAAATTCATTTGGAGATCTGAAATGGGAAAGAGGGTTTTATCGTGTATGACTATAACCTCTAGGACCTCAGGTAAGAAGGCACAGCTGGAGAAAGAGCAGGTGTGGCCTGTCTCTCCTCTGAACTCCTAGCCTTGGAGGGCTTAGGGCAGACCTTCTACCAGCTCCTCTGCAAGAGCCCAGTGGGCTCTGCCTTCCGCTTAGTCTCCTTGCACCATCATATCACTGGGACATTGGACATTAACCCTTCCTACCAGTAAGGGATGATTAAAACAGGACAGAAGCTAGTTAGAAGGAGATGGCAAAACTAGAAGAAAAAAGGAATTAAGAAAGGAACATGGAGCGTGGAAGGAATAGAATGAGAGGTTCTTGGACATTGGTGGGTAAGTTTTTTTAGTGCTTTCTTGCCTGCCTTCGGGCCTAGAGACATATGGCCTTCCACCCCCATACCTACTCAGAACACTTATACTTGACGAAAAAGAAAATACAAATCTAAGTCTGATTAGTCTGCCCAGCTCACAGTCATGTGAACCATGGACAGTGCAACTGCTCTGTCCTCTCCCCATGTCCTAGGACTGGGGTTGGGAGTTGGGGATGAAGGGACGAACCCAACACACAGGCAAATCCACAGTAATGCGGGGGAGGGGATCCCCTTTCCCACCGGTTACCTTACTGGCTCCCTCCTCTCCCCTCTCTGTCTCCCATTTGGGAAAGGCATAGCAAAAGTCCTACGGTCTACCTACGAGAATTCAGGTTTGAGGCTGAGTGTTGACAGCATTCAAATTGAAAGGTTGAATGAGAAAGGGTTCCCAAAACATTATGTGCAAAATAATATACAGAGGGCTCACTATTGGTGGAATAATCAAACTAAAGAAGAAACAAAAAAAGAGTTTCTCTTCAGAAACGTCTACAAAATTTTTTTGTAAGTGAAGAAAAAAATGTCATTTTTGAACTTTTCATATATTTTTCTTACTCATAATTCATATGTGAATCAGTTGATTCTTAAATCTGAGTTTGGTTTAAATCCCCTAGAAAATAAGACAACAAATACGCTCAGCTTTCTGCATTTGAACTGAACTCCCTTCCTTTCTTCATATCCAGTTATAACTTTTATGCTTCTATTGTCAGCTAACAATGCAATGATAGCCAGAAGGACTATTATTATTGATCAAGTTCAATACTGGCTTAATTAAGCACGGGTCCCCTTAGTAAACCCACGGGCACAGTAGCTCCTTGCCTACCTTTCTTTAGGTTTAGTACCAAGTCTTCCTCTAAATAAAGAGAGTACCTGGGTTTTCATTCAGCTTAATCTCACATCTAAGCTTGGAGGGTAGAATTTAGACCCAAAGGAGCAGGAGGAGACAGAGGAACAATGACAACATATCCAATCAGAGCAACAAACACACACATGCAAAACAACCCACGGCAAAGCGGAAACACAACAACTCAAGGCAAGAAAGAATAAAGCAATGCAGAGAAACAGAAAATAGAAGTATAGTCTTTGAAAATAGTTAAGGTTTAACAGTTTTCCAACATTAAAAAAATAATAAGATAAAAGGGCACATAGCCTGATTTTAGAGTGGGTTTTTTGTTTTTTTCTTCCCTTAGGTCAAAAGATCAAAAGATAAAAAGCAAAAGGAAAAGATAACCAGGGTTGGTTAAAGTGGATGCCGAGTGCTCTCTTGTGGGCATTTTAACAAATCATGCATCATAATAGACTCTCACTCACTGCCCATAGGAGGAGATGATACAGCAGCAGCAACAGAAGTGGTGGGGGAAGATTTGATTGGTGCAACTGCTACATAGGATGAGCTAGGAAGTTTTACATCAAGCGCTTGACCCATGCTCTGCCGCTTTAGGACTCCCTTAAAAGAGGCTCCCGTCTGGAATGTGTTAATTACTTCGATCTGCAAAGAATCAGAGAGTGAGACAGCTTTGCTCCACAGTCAGAGAGAGGGGAAGAAAGAGAAAGGCAGGGTCCTGGAGGGCTGGGGAAGGGGGAATGGAAGCAGCTGGGAAAAGGGGATAGAAGATGGAAAGCAGATTTCCTCACCCACAAAGCCATGGCGAGGAAAGGGGAAAACATTAATTGCATACCACACTTCGTTTGAGGAACCATTTGCCATTGAGTTCACACACCCAGCCACAGTCCAGTATTCTCTTCCCTTTTAGCCTATGGTGAACATTTTAGATGTACAGGTATCCAAGGGTGTTCTCCCAACCCACCACTCCTGTCAGCTAGACGGAGTCTAGTAGCTAATTCATGGTTTTGGCCCGTACTCTTAAAAATAAGACACGCAACTTGAGATACTGAAGGCAAAGTGCATATTACTGAATTTCAAGGCTCAGGAACCTTTAAGCCAATTAATCAACTACCGATTTTTGCAAAATTTCCAGAAGCATTAATTCGTTGTTTAAAGAAAAACAGGTAGTGTAGTAGCTCATACACTGGTGGCCATGGTGGCAAGGCCACTGGGCTGCGAGTTGCTTGGCTCATTCTCTTGTGGGTGCCTACCCTAAGTAAGATACTCCTTCTTGGGCTGACATGGAGTTCAGGAATCCAGTGGCCAGGCCCATTAGAGAGAATGCCACTAAGCTGAATCAATGCACTGGAGACCCTGACACATCTGGCAGAAATGCTGGTAAGAGCTCAGCAGGAGCAGCTGTAGCTCTAGGTGTACCCTGGCAGTCTCCGGTTTTCAATGTGCTGCTCCTCAGAGACACAGGCAATTAGGGTCATTCATTCTCCAATAATCGCCTTGATCTGGGGCTTCCATCAAATCTACCATCCTATTCCTGACCTCTAAGTAACAAGGAATGAATTACAAGGATTCCTTTATCCTTCATGGATCTGATAGAATCCTCTTAGAGACACCCACATGCCTAATTCCAAGGGTCAATCCCCCAGGAATGTAGGAAAGGAGATGATCTGGTCACTCAGACTTCTTTTCCCCAGAAGATGGGAGAGCAGGTGTCTTGTGACTTACACACTGTTCTTATCTGTTTTATTTTATTTTTTGGTACTGAGGATTGAACCCAAAGGTGCTTTACCACTGAGCCACATCCCCAGCCTTTCTTTTTTTTTTGAGACAGGGTCTCACTAAGTCCTTAAGGGCCTCACTAACTTGCCCAGGTTGGCCTTGAATTTGCGATCCTCCTGTCTCAGCCTCCTGAGTTGCTGGGATTATAGGTGCACGCCACCATGAAGAACGCTGGTTGTTCTTACTTCCAAAGCTTCCCTAGAAGCCATAAATTGCTAAGGGTTAGTTTCTAGATTCAGATAAAAGTTTAGGCTAAAACATCACCCCTTCCTCACATTACAGTTTCTAATTCCAGGGGCTTAAATCTGTAGGAGGAAAGACTTTGCACTTGGGATCGGTGGGCTCCAGCTCTATGGAGGGTGGGCTGTAAAGACACCTGCCTCCATGCTCATTAGGGTTACTGGGGCCAACTTTGCCATGAAGTTGCATTCCAGCTTTATCTTTCCAAATTTCTAGCCCTCGAATTCCTTAAACTTATGCCTTCTACTGCTTTCAACAAACTAAAGGGTAAAGGAGAGGGGAAGAACAGCCTAGAACCAGGGAAAGAGGAAATTCCAACCAGGTCTGAGCAATGGCTCAGCCTCTCCTCCCACCCCAAGGGTCACAACGAGAATGACAATAAGGTTCCACAAACAGATGGCAGGGGATTATGTCAGAACTCTGATGAGGCTGAAGAGTGGAGCCAGAGGCTGGCTACAGGTATCCAGGATGTACCTTAGCTTAGAGTCAGGTGACACCAGAATGGCATGGTTCTCCTGGCATCTTTAGCAGGCTCCCTTTGGGGCTTAAGTTTAGGTTTTAATGTCATTCTGGCTAACTGCCTCATGATCCAACAGGAACAGGTAGTAAGCCTACAGCTATGTAGGCAGTGAGACCAAAGAGAGGAGCACAGTTGAGGGAATGGAAATATGCAATAGAGGGAAAGGAGGACCCATGACTTTGAGCCTCCAGGAGAAAAACTGGCAAGGAGCGAGAAGGCACTGGACTAGGAATCCTGGCTGGAAAAAAAACACATAGTAGAAGAGGAGGCAGGTGATGCTAATGGGAAGAAAAGCAAAGAGGTTATTTTGAAAAGAGCAGACCCAAAGGAAAGCACTGGGGGTTTCAGGGACAGGAGCCAAGGTGCCAGGTTCTATGGGCACTAGATGGAGTCAGCAGCCTGGAGGGCGGCGTGGGGGGTGTGGGAACACTGGATACCGAGAGGCAGTTTGTGCAGGTCCCGCTGCCATTTCCCTTCCTGAGAGGAGGAACTCAAGAAAAGGGAAAGGAGCCCAGCGTTCTCCTACCTAGCTCTTTTCTACATTTTCCAGTGGTCTTGCCCATGGTGAGGACAGGCCACTAGCAGAGTACCTGAGTCTGGATATGGAAGACGAGTTCTTACCAGTTATGTAGTTGAGAATATCCATTTTACCTATCTCCCTAAGTATTAAGGAGGTGGGGTTGCTGGGGATTTTTTTCAGTCATCTTCAAGGCTAATTTTTGAGAGCTAAACACTTTGGGGATCTCCAGCCAATCAGAAGAGAAATAGGCCTGTACTCTGGGGAGTACCTTTAAACTTTTGGATCGATAATTTGAGATGGGGAATCTTGGGAATAAAACAAAAATGATGTGTGGTGTGGGAGCAGGGGAAGAGAATTATCAATGCCTAAACCAGTCTGCTCACCTGGGAGGTAATTAACAATTGATTCATGGAAAGGAAAAAAAAAAGTTACTGTAGGGCTATATGCAGGGCACTTTAGAGCAGCAGGAGCAGCTTCTATCCCATTTCAGAAATTACAAGAAGGGAGAGTTTGAAGAAACAATAGCTTCTTCCTTTTCAAGAAGCAAGTCTGAATCCTGCAAAAGATACTTGGGCATAGAAATGTGTTGTTTATACACATGCAACCATCAGATCCCGGCACCGCCCCCCCCCGTCCCCCCCGCCATGGCCTTAAATTTCAAATAGGAAAGATGTAAGGGGGTGAGCTTCTTATAAAGACCCCTCTGGAGAACATCTATTACAATGACAGCAGCCCAAAGATGTCACATTAAGTGACTGCTGAGCACCTGGCACAGGGATGCCATCCCACTCCTTCCTCTGGGAGGGTAGGCACAGCTGTACATTTCCTACTCTGGGGCCAGGTCCAGTACTTGAAGAGATCTTATGCAGAAAGCCTGCCTGGCCAACAGAGCCTGGGGCAGTGGGCTTTACGGCCAACCCACAGCTAAAGGACTGTTAATAGGGTCCCATGGTCGGGGTCCATTGACTACTCTCCTTTCAGAGAGAGGATACTTCTGCCCCTCTTGGTCCTCAAGCTAGGAAGCTAGGGGTTGCCCTTTGGTAGTAAGCCTTAGGAAGGAGAGAAATGCTGGCCATCAAGAATTGCTGCCCTGCCGGGCACAGAGGCATATGCCTGTAATCCCAGCACTTTGGGAGGCTGAGACAGGAGAATCGTGAGTTCAAAGCCAGCCTCAGCAAGGGCGAGGCGCTAAGTAACTCAGCGAGACCCTGTCTCTACATAAAACACAAAATAGGGCTGGGGATTTGGCTCAGTGGTTGAATACTGCTGAGTTCAATCCCTGGTACCAAAAAAAAAAAAAAAAAAAAAAAGAAGAAGAATTCCTGCCTCCCAACACCTCCCAAGGGAGGCTTCTTCTCTCACAATGAGGACAGGCCACTAGTAGAGTACCTGAGTCTGGATACGATTCAGGCCCCGGAACCAGAGGATCTGGCCTCGGCGCAGCTCCATCTCTGCATGGTCAATCTCATCCAGTCCCTCGGCATCCTTGGTGATCTCCTCTTTGGCAGCACCATGTCCAGCCTCCTTTAGGAACTTCAGAGATTGGGTAGGTATCGCAGAGATGATCTGAGGATGGGCACAGCACAAGGGAGACAGCAGAATCAGGGGGAGAAAAGTTGTCAGTCAACCTCCCCAGGTCAGGCCCTTGGGTAGGTTACTTTGCTCTATCACCCTGCTCGCCAGGAGAGCAGTGGGGAGTACTGATCTGTTCAGGCAAGCGTTCACCACGTGCCCACAGCTATCAAGCTCTTAGGAAGGTTTTCTGTTTATGAACTTACAAAAGAAAACTTATATTCTGGTAACCAGGTAACATGTTCTATAACTTGCTTCGTTATAGGCTTTTTCCTGTCTCAGTTCTTCCTTTTTATTTTGCTCTCTTTTAAGAAAAATAGAACTATAGTGCATGGAAAATCATAGGAAATGGCAGAGACCAGGACCTGGTGGAAACAAGTCAGGAGAGAGGATGGCAACACTGCATGTGTGTGTGGAAGGGGTAGAGAAAGAAATAAAAGGGAATAAGCCTCTTCCTCGTCACACAAAGTAGCTCCACTGTTATGATAGTGAAAGGATAGTTGGGAGAAGGAAATGTGTGGGACAGAACATGAAAGAAGGAACACATGGTTTGGGCACAATGGGCCATGTCTGTCATCCCAGTTACTCAGGCTGTTGAGGCAGGAGGATCACAAGTTCAAGGCCAGCCTCAGCAACTTAGCGATACTCTAACTCAAAATAAAAATAAAAAGGGCTGGGGATGTAGCTTAGTGGTAGATGCCCCTGGGTTCAATCCCTGATACTTGTGGGGTGGAAGAAAGAGAGACACATGAGTATTATCAGAAGGCATGAACTTCAGTAGGTTGGACTTGCAATATGAGATAAATCACTTGGTGAGCTTAATGCATATTAGTCAGTTTTTTACAAACCAGATAAGGAGCAGACAGGGCTAAGATGGGACAGAGGGACTGTCTAGGCAGTCCAGTTGGAGCCAAATGGCTTGAAATGGGAAGAAGGTTGAAGTTCTGCTTTTAGATCCTGGGAGAAGCTGCAGCAAATACCGAAGGAACGCTGTTGTCTGGCATTAAGGCCACATGGTCACATAAAGAAAGACCAGACTTGAGAGTTCCAAATAGTCTGTAAAACAACCAACCTTCACTCAAGTGAAAAACCATTCTAGGGACCCTGGTAAATAAATTTTGGCAAACAAAGCAGGGTGGAGGGAGGTGGGTTAGGAATTAGGATAGAGATTAGTCAGGAAGGCATCTAGGAGATGTGAAAGAAATGACCACCTGGCTCTTTGGGGCCAGGTAAGGCACAGCCTCTATTATCCAGGTGGTTGGGCACAGAGGGATTATCAGCAGAGTCTTGAGGTCTGTAAAGAGAAGCACATTCCAGGCCAGAGCTGAAGATGATATTAAGGAAGGAATAAAATTCTTACCAGCTTTGATGATATTATTATAATTAATATTAACATTCACTTAGTACTTACAAAGGTATCAGACATTGTTCTAAATCTTTTCTGTAAATTGCCTAAGGTGATTCACCTTGTGAAGAGGAGAGCTGGGATTCAAACCTAGTCATTCCCAGGGTCCATGCTCTGAACCACATGCTACACTGCTTCTCCAGAGATCTTATAAATTTGAACAGAGCTCAGGTGAGAGCCAGGCATTCAATGCAGATAAAGCCCCCGGTGAGAAGCAGAAGAGGCCGGGAGCCCTGCATTACGTCAGTACAGTGGCCACAAACAGACTGCTGCTTCATTATGATAAAGATATGTAAACTCAGCTGGGTGCGGTGGCACATGCCCGTAACCCCAGCACTTAGGGAGGCTGAGACAGGAGAATTGCGAGTTCCAAGCCAATCTCAGCAACGGCGAGGCGCTAGGCAACTCAGTGAGACCCTGTCTCTACATAAAACACAAAATAGGGCCGGGGATGTGGCTCAGTGGTCGAGTGCCCCTGAGTTCAATCTCCGGTTCCAAAAAAAAAAAAAGATGTGTAAACTCTTCTGAGATCATTCAATTTTTTTTTTTTAAAGCAAAATTCCACTGAAAAGTTCCACTCCTGTCTCAGAGAAGTTGGGGCTTTGTTGGCCTCAAGGCCTGGTTAGAGAAGAGATCTAGAAGCTCTGAGGTGATGGGTAGTAATCATTCCACCTTAGGATCCTATGAGATGGAATGAACTTGAGCACTTGAGCAGGGAAGAAAAATGAAGGCAAGGAATAGGAGTCTCCACAGTCACTTGTTCTGCCTCCTATAGAGGAGAGGAAGTCTGCAGACTGTGTGGATGCACAGGAGGGTGTGCCCATACTCACCTGGCCCCAGAGAAGTTCTCCAATCCCGATGAAGAGACACCACAACCACTGGGGCAGGCTGAGGCTCGTGCAGCTGAAGGGCTTACCCCCAAATTCCACAATGATAATCTAGAAGAGAGAAAGAGGCAGCCCACCGTCAGGGAGGTGACTAGCAGATAGCCATCCCTTTAGCCATGGCCATTGAAACCATGTCACCCCCGGCCAGGGAACCCTGTGGGGCAGATCCCGATTTTCTTGCTGGAGAACAGGAAAGAAGAAATCTAAAAAGGGAGAAGGAGAGACAGATATACAGTCCTTATAGCGAGGTCTTCTGGGGAGACACACATCTCCTGTGACTGCTATGATGACGATTAAAGTAAGACCTGGCAGAGTGGGGACAGCTGGAGATCTCTTGTGATTATGGCCAGTGGGTGACAAAGAAAAGGAATGGCAATGGAGAGGAGGAACTGAAGGTGGGGATAATATGAGAAGTACTGGGGTCTACAGAGGGAAGGAGTGTCCAGGTCAGAGCTGAGGGTGGTTAGGAAGGGATGAGGCAGGGGTTCTGCAGCAGAGCCTGCTCATAGTCCCTTGTGTCCTCAGATGTTTGAGTACACCTCTGACTAAGGCAGGAAAGAAGGGACCCGATCTTTATTGTACCAGGGCAGCCATGCCTTGACTCTCGTTCCCACAATGGAGCCCAGGTCAGGCTTCTGATGTCAACTACACACACACCATTCACCACTTCTCTTCCTCTGTGAATTGTGCAGCATTTTCCACCATGAGCCCCTTCACAACGAAGGGCAGGGACAGTGAAGGAGACTGCTACCCGTGCATACACATGTGCTGGCAGGAGCGTGGAAAGGGGCTGAAGGAGAGGCATCCTTGTCTTGGTCACTTTGTGAAATTCCTGTATATTTAGGAAGGTCATGGAAGAGTTCTACAAGTCTTTTTTTACTTAGAATCAACATGCTGCTTTGAAATGGAGCGCTTGGCACACTGGGCTCTGATTCTAGAGCTAGGGGCAAACAGAAGCAAACTGGGAATCTCAAGTGCTCACCCCACAGCCTCCGTCCCTGCTGCTCCTTTTCCCGAATGCTTAGGGACTCCTGGCTCTCAGCCTCTGGCCTTCATCTTCCAAGACCTCCTACCTCAACTCCACAAAGAGTCTCACCTGCATGACGAATGTGCCCAAGACTACAGAGCAGAAGATGAGGTTGCGGTAGATTCCTGAAAAGACATTCCTCTCTCCGTGGATCTTTCGGGAATTGATTTCATTGAAGAGCTGCATCAGCACGAAGGTATTGAAGACAATAGTATAGTGCTGGCTGGGTGGTGAATGCAGAGGTGCCTTCCTCCCACTGTCAATGTCAAAGAATTTGTCACCTGGTGGGGAGAGGGCAAGAATGGGGGGGGGCGCGCGGTGAGAGCTGTGATATTTTTCTTTTGGGTTCCAGGGAATGAACTCAGGGCACTCGACCACTGAGCCACATCCCCAGCTCTATTGTGTGTTTTATGTAGAGACAGGGTCTCACTGAGTTGCTTAGTGCCTCGCTGTTGCTGAGGCTGGCTTTGAACTTGTGATTCTCCTGTCTCAGCCTCCCAAAGTGGTGGGATTACAGGCGTGCGCCACCGCGCCCGGCTAGAGCTGTGATCTTTTTTTTTTAAATTTTTATTTTTATGTGGTGCTGAGGATCGAACCCAGTGTTTCACGCGTGCTAGGCGAGCACGCTACCACTGCGCCATAACCCCAGCCCCGAGAGCTATGATCTTAATAAGAGTTCACACTGAGTCAGAGCATGTTGGTGTGGCCACGCTGGTGGCTCATGGCCATCAGTTATGCCGAGTTACATTTATTTACCAATAATTTATTAATCAGATATTTTAAATGTTAGCCTTGGTCTCAACATATCTGACCTTATCTTTTGTTTGCTCCATTGATATTTGCTTTCTTTCTTTCTTTTTTTTTTTGGTACTTGGGATTGAACTCAGGGGCACTTGACCACTGAGTCACCTCCCCAGCCCTATTTTGTGTTTTATGTAGAGACAGGGTCTCACTGAGTTGCTTAGCGCCTTGCCCTTGCTGAGGCTGGCTTTGAACTCGTGATTCTCCTGTCTCAGCCTCCCTAAGGGATTACAGGCTTGCACCACTGCGCCCAGCTGATATTTGCTTTCTTGTACTATGGCATGGTAGAGAGACTCTGCACTGAAGTTATGTAGCAGAAGTACACAGGAGACAGTGGGTGAAGCTATTATGCCTAGACTGTGCTCCACCTGCTCCAATACTACTTTCTTTCCTCAGGCCAGTCTCGGCCTCCATCTCCACCTAGCACCCCAACCACGGCTCCTCCACTCCTGTGGCTCACCAGCAAAGACCAGGGCAAAGATGATAGTGAGCTGGTAGACCGCATGGCCCAAGATGTTCTTCATCATAGTACGTGAGATCAGAGGCTTATTTCGGCCATAGGGGCGTCGCCTTAATAGAGCATCTGTAGGGGGCTCTGTGGCCAGGGCCAGTGAAGCAAAAGTGTCCATGATTAGATTAACCCACAACATCTGCACAGCTTTCAGTGGAGAATCCTGGTGGGAAGAAAAACCAGTCCTTTTAGTTTTCTTCAGAAACCAACCCTAGCTCACTCACTCTTTCCCTTGAGATGGCCTAGCTTCTGCTATCCACCTAGACTTTGAATCTGGCCACCTATTAGCTGAGTGACCCTGAGAAAGTTACTTAACCACTTTGAGCCTCAAGTTCTTCATCTGTAAAATGGGGGAGAATACCTATGGTACAAGCTTACTTTTGAAGAATAGAGAGAATACACATACAGACATATCATACTGGCTGACTCAAAGTGCTAAATTATGGGAGGCAGGTCGTTATCATTCCACATAAGTAAATGGAGACAGTGGACCTAGCAGAGCTGATTCCTGTCCCAGTATCCCTTGGCCTTATTCCCTATAGATACACTGTATCCTCTGTCCGAGGTTCTTCAGCCCCTGCTTCCATCTCAGCCCACCCCATGCCTCCCACCTGGGTGATACAGGCTCCAGAGAAGGCGACAATCACAGCCACCACATTGACAGTGAGCTGGAACTGCAGGAACTTGGAGATGCTGTCATAGACATTTCGTCCCCACATCACTGCCTTCACGATGCTGGTGAAGTTGTCATCTGTCAGGATGATGTCTGATGCCTCCTTTGCTACATCTGTGCCTGCAATACCCTGAGACAAGATGGGAAAGGCAACAGCGGGGAAGCAGTTAGAGCAGAGCTCATCTGCATTCTGCACCCAGGACTCCAAGAAGCCTCGGAACCAGGCATGAACACCAGAGGGCACACCAGCCACACCCAAGAAAACAAAGGGACAATGAGACCCTGTCAATGTACAGAAGAGGGCTGGTGTCTGATGCCACCGCCCAACTCCTGTATGCAGGCTGGGGGTTATAATCATCTTTGATAAGCTTTCTTCCCTCCCCTCTGACTCTCCTTTCCTTGGAAGCTAATTAGGTTAGGGAACAAGTCCTGTCTATCTGTTTTACCTCCAAGTACTTAAACTTTTTTTTTTTTTGGTACTGGGGATAGAACTCAGGGGTGCTCAACCACTGAGCCACATCCCATCCTTTTAAAAGATATTTTATTGAGAGACAGGGTCTTGCTAAGTTGCTGAGACTTGCTCTGAATTCACGATCCTCCTGTCTCAGCCTCCTGAGCCACTGGGATTACAGGTGTGTGCCACTGTGCCTGGCTTAAGCTTCTTTTGCCACTGCCAGTATCTGATTTAAATCTGTGTCTCCCCCACACCTTTAAGAAACCCTACATTTTGTTCTAGGAGGAACAGTCTGGCAGTGCAGTTCAGATGTTCTGTTCTTGTTCAAAATCGTGTCACTGGAGAACCAAGAAAGGTTTCCAGATACACAGACTGGAGGCCAGCTTCCCGTGGAGCGGTGAGCCTGAACAGGCCAGGCCCTGACAAGTGTGCCTGCTTCATTTTATAACCTGCTCTTAAGTACCCTGTGGGCTCAAAACCTACTAGTTCATTCACAATCCCCCGAGTCTCTCATTCAGTTCTCAAGTCTCGACTTCTACGCTTACCATTTCTCCAAGCCTGAAACATTTTCTTTCTCCATCTTTTGAAATCCTGTCATCAAGGAACCATTCATTAAACCTTAACTGCCTTGAGACGTGGCCCCTAATGCCTCAAGACCATGCAGCTGTCACACATCTTGCCACTACCACAACCTGCAGAGGAGCTTATCCTTTCCTTTGGCGTGTGTGTTAGTAGTACAATATTTGTTCTCATTACCTCGTAGCATTATTTTCCTATCCAGATGGTAACAAATGAATATCCATTAAGTAGACTAAACAACTCAGTTCTCCATCAGAGTTCCCTAGTACCTCCACACAGTAGAGTGCACTGTAAGCATAATTAAGTACTAAGAATAACCCTTAGAATTATAGGGTAATCTCCAACTTACACTGTTAACTGCAAAATCAAAGTAGAAAAGAATGTATAGTATAGTATATATATATCACTTATCTAAGGGGATGGGATACAAATACATTGTATGTTTGATTATATTTTGAAGGAGCAAAACAAGAATAAAGTAACAACTTAAGAAAGAAAGTTACCTGAGGGGTTAAGAAGCAATTGACAGGGTAAAGGCAATAGGGACAGAAACCAGATTTATAAAATATACCTTGCTTTGCATATTTTACTTTAGAATAGTGTAACTACATTATACAAATCAAAAACAAAATTAAATTTAAAAAGAAATCTCTAGAATGGAAAGCAATGTGATACAAATGAATTGCTGCAGCCAATTGGTATTACAACTGCACAAAAGAAAAATAGGGCAAATGACTTTTTTTAAAAAAATTTTTTTTAGTTGTAGATGGACACAATGTCTTTATTTTATTGCTTTGTATGTGGTGCTGAGGATCGAACCCAGGGCCTCACGCATGCGAGGCAAGCGCTCTACCGCTGAGCTACAATCCCAGCCCGCAAATGACTTTTAAATACTTTATTTTTAATTTTCAAATAAAAGTCATATTTTTTATGCATTTGACAGTAACTGTCTAGTAGGCTGTGTCTACAGATAAAAAGAACTACAAGAAACATATTTAACTGTGTTTTTTAGTAACTGTATTATTAATATTATTGTTGTTTTAAAACTATTACATATATTAAGATAAAACAATTAGGTTAATACCATTACAAATCAAAATTTTTAGTTTTAGAGCTATAAATATAAATCAGGGAAGTTAGATAAAATGATAAAGTTAGAAAACAGGAAGTTAGAATTCTATATTCCTAAATTTGGATGAGAAATATCAGTACAAATTCACAAAGTATTTTATTTTTAAAACAAGCACAAAACGAAAATGAGAAATAAAAGTCTATTTCTTAGTTTTGTCTATTGATAAGACCTAGAAACAATGTACTCAGTGGCAAGAAGCACCCTTGAGTTCTGATTGTATTTTCTAAATACCATTTCCTACTAAAGTGAGTCAGGACTCTTTGGAGAAATGGATGATTCCAGATCTAGGATAAGAAATATACACAATGGTGGGTGCGGTGGCAATGCCTGTAAGCCCAAAGAC
Source organism: Xerus rutilus (assembly GCA_028644305.1). Classification (NCBI taxonomy): domain Eukaryota; kingdom Metazoa; phylum Chordata; class Mammalia; order Rodentia; family Sciuridae; genus Xerus; species Xerus rutilus. The sequence goes on from CM053410.1 coordinate 61,246,205, forward strand.
TTTGGAGGTTAAGGCAGGAGGACCACAAGTCTGAGGCCAGCCTAGGCAACTTAGTGAAACCCTGTCTCAAAATAAAAAAAAAAAAAAATTAAAAGGCCTGGGGATGTAGCTCAGCGGTATAATATGGTATTATGATTCTTTAGATATATTTTATTGATACTTACCATTTAGAGATATGTACTAAAATGTTTATGGATAAAATAAGACAAATTGTGGATTGGCTATAGAATAATTTAGCTGGAGATGGGGAAAGTTGCTGGTAGCGGTGGTATGGGAGGTGTCAGTGAAATACTGGCTAAATGTCAGTAATTGTTGAGGCGAAGGGATAGGTATGTGGGGATTTACTATATGATTCTTCCTACTTTTGCATATTCTTAAAGTTTCTTTGAACTAAAAGTTTGTTTTTTAAAAAGAAAGATCCCTACAGATTATTTCTTGAGTTTCCATCCACTGCTTGAAAAGCACCAATAGATCTGAGTGCAGTGGTACACACCTGTAATCCCAGGCTGAGAGCCTGAGCAACTTAAACTCTGTATCAACAAACAAACAAACAAGCAAGCAACCAACCAAAAAACCCACCCACCCAACCAACCAAAAAACCCACCAACAATTCAATTTGTGTGGGAGGCTCATAACCATTAGCTACTTGAATGTTAGGGTGTATTCTGGGGATTCAAAAACTCCCTGAACATCAGAATCAGCTGGTGTGCTTGCTGAAAAACAAACAAACAAACAAACAAACAAAAAACCCCAAAACAAGACACCAAACATTTCCAGTACTCACTCCAAGACCCTACTAAATCAAGATGTCCAACTTTGGAATATGTGTCCAACTTTTTTATTTGATGGTGCTGTACGGAACCCACAGCCACATGTAGTAATAGACCAATGCTGTATCCTTGAGCTGTACTCCCAGCCCTAGAATATGTGATTTTAAATGAACTTTCCAAGTGATTCTGATGCCCCTGGGCTTACAAGTGAAAAGCAGAGCACCACACAACATTGCCACATAGTACACATTCCCTGTGGAACACAAGTTCGCTGTGATTCACCTGGGCAGACAACATCGTTGTGTTCATGGTCAAGTTTAAGTTGGTCTTGTTTTCCTGGATAAGGTACTTCATGATTTCCTTACCTGTCGTCTACTTTCCATACTTGATGGGCCCCCATTACACATATTATTATTACTGGCCAGGTAGAAAGGAGAGATGGAGTTAGAGGAAAGAGCACACAGTGGCACGTGAAGCACAGGAAGCAGCAGGCGACCAGAAGCCTGTCCTGGCTTCCTGATGGCAGAAGTGGCTTGCAAACAGGGAGACACTGCTGAGCTTACCATGGCAAAACCAACATCTGCTTTCTTTAGAGCGGGTCCATCATTTGTGCCATCACCAGTGACAGCCACCACTTGCCGCTGATCCCCAACAGTGCTATCAATGATACCTGGGAAAAACACATATACCACTGTCAAGACACGTGGGTCATCGGGGGTTATTTGGCCAGCACAGTCTCCCATGAAAGGTGCTTTATGGGTCTTCTTCCCTGGTCTCACCCTTCCCCTCTATTCCCTTCTTTCCTTCCCTCTTCCCCATGCTAGAGGTTCTGCAGCAACCCCTGAAGGGCATAATTGTTTCATGGGTAGCACTCTGAGCTAGGAAAGTTAGTCCTCATCTAGTGCCCTAAGGCAGCGGAAAAAGCACCAGATGGATTTGAATGCAGAGGTCTGGGTGTCACACAACTTCTGCCTACCAGGGAGGGGAATGGGGGTAAGTCACTTGTCTTTTCAGCATCCAACTTCCTTATTGACAAAACAAGAATAGCTTGCTGGGCACAGTGGCGCATACCTGTAATCCCAGCAGCTCAGGAGGCTGAGGTAGGAGGATCGCAAGTTCAAAGCCAGCCTCAGCAACTTAGCGAGGCACTAAGCAACTCAGTGAGACCCTGTCTCTAATAAAATATAAAAAAAGGATGGGGATGTGGCTCAGTGGTTAAGTGCCCTGAGTTCAATCCCTAGTACCAAAACCAAAAAACCAAAAACCAAAACAAAACAAAAAAACCAAAAACCAAAAAAACAGGAATGGCTTTACCTGCCATGACTAGCTCAGTACTACTGGCACACAAGACATGTAATGTTTAAAAAACCCAACTTCATTACATGTCATACCCAGGGCTCAGATGTTCGCTAAACTGAATGTTCCCTCCGTTAGCCCAAGCGTTCTCCTAGGACCTCCCTATTCAGGACAGGTGGGTTGCTTTGGCTGATGGCTCTTACCTGTCCTGGCCCCAGCCTGTCTTCATCTACCATAGGCATCTACTTAGAAGCCAACCTCACCTTTTACCAGCGTGTGCTTGTCAGTGGGGGAAGACCGCGCCAGCACCCGAAGCTTAGGCCAGATCTTGTCTAGCTTTTCTTGTTCTACCTGCCAACACCAGACACACCCAGATCAGTTACACTCAGATCAGTCATGCAGGGAAAGCTTACTTCTTCACAAAATCTGAGCTTTGGGGGAAAGCTGGAAGTCCATAGCCCCATCAGGGAGCCTTATCCTGACCTCGGGTGACTAGAAACCACCAACTCAGACTCCCAGGGAGGATTCCCTGATGGTGTCCACTCCGCCCTGCTTGTCTTATTTGCCTCCCAGTTTCCCACCTGCAAGCCGAACCTTATTTCTTAGACCCCTGACAGAAGGCGGGCCAGTGTTAGCTGTTCACTCAGGTGGCTCAGTGGTACTTCCAAGGTCTTAGGTTTGATTTCTGTGTAGACCAGGAAGATTTGGTCTGCTCTCACATTCAGACCACATTCTCTTACAAACCTGTGCCACCAGTCACCACAGGGCAGTGACGTGGGAGGGGTGAATAGGGGAAAATCAGTACAAAATCATCCCATGACTGAAAGAGCGGAAAGACATGAAAAGTTAGTGACACTGACTCAAAAGAACTTGTGAATGAAGATAATGAGAAGACAAGACAACTTTCCACGCTACCATCTGAGCAGCCCTGGTAGAAAGGAACACTTGACTGTAAATAGATTTCAGTCTAGAAACATCCATATTCTCCCATGTGCCCCAGTTGCCGTGTGCCAACATCAGCCCTTTTCTTGTCAGGTGAGTCCCTGGTTCCTCTCACCCAGGACATACCTCGCCCTTCTCATTGCGGATGAGTCTGTTGAATTCTTTGCCTTCTAAGCACAAGAAGTCCTCTCCAGGTGTCAGAATGCCACATTTGGTGGCGATGGCTCGGGCTGTGTTGACGTTGTCACCCGTCACCATTCTGACAGTAATGCCAGCTCTTTTGCATTTGGCAATAGCTTGCGGTACCTGTGGAGAGCAAAGAAAAGGGAAGGTGGACGTGGGCCTGGAACACCTGGTACACTGCTTATTCAGCTGTCCCTTCAACAGAGAAGCTGTGCCATGGGGCATGGGCTACATTTGCTCAGCCATTTTTGAAACACTCAGTGCCACCTCATTTCTGTCCAACTTACAAAAGTCACATTTGTATTTCACCAAATGTCCCATGAGTTCAAAGGAAAATTTGCTTCTGGAGCCAAATGTGTGTTCTCTACCTCCAATCCAGACTCCTTGACAGGGCATGCACAGTGTTTGGAAATGTGACCACTGCTTTCCTTCCTGGCAGAAGCTCTGACTACTCTCCACCTGCCTGGCCTTGGCTCCAAGCATATCAGTTCTTTGTTGTCTCCCAACGCAGGACACCCTTGCCAGCCATCTCTCTGCACTTGTCTGAAGCAGAGACTTTCTCAATCCCCTTATGTTAGAATAGCGTTCAGCACCTAGGGGCTGTTTGAAAAGAAGGTGCCGGTTGAAACAAGGCTGCTAAAGACAAAGTTGGTGTCCCAGTTAATTCTGCTTCCTGACCGTTCTCTCTCTCTCTCTCTTTTTTTTTTTTGGTACCAAGGGTTGAACTTAGGGGCTCTTAACCACTGAGCCACATCCTCAGCCCTTTTTATATTTTCTTTTGAGACAGGGTCTCACTAAGTTGCTTAGGGCCTCACTAAGTTGCTGAGGCTGGCTTTGAACTTTGCGATCCTCCTGCCTCAGCCTCCTGAGCAGCTGGGACTACAGGCATGTGCCATTATGCATGCCTGACCATTCTTAAGTACCAAATAATAAAGCCAATAAAACCTCTGCTTTTTACCACTTGAACAGTATTAACCCTAGGAATGCCACTTTCTGCTGACTTGGCACACTACAGTAGTCGTGGGAAGCAGTAGGCACAGGAACATCTAGGTCTAAAAGTGAGAAGCAGTTAGGCAACTTTCCTGAGGTCATAACTAGACAAAGAACTAGTATCCACTTCCTGTGACTTCCTGTGGCTTCTCGTTAGGACACAATGGGCCTGCACTTGGGCCCAGAAGCCATTAGGAGACTGTCAGTTATATTTTCTCGCCCTTTCTCCAACACAAAGCCTTACCTCTGGGCGCACAGGGTCCTCAATGCCCAACACTGCGATGCAGGTTAGCTCAGTGAGAATTTCATTCTCATTGTCCCATGAGGGCTCCTCATCAAAATCCCGGTAAGCTATGCAGATAGTCCGGAGTCCCGCACAGGCCATAGGCTCAATGACATTGCGTATCATATCATCTCGGTCCTTACTCCTGAATGGCATTACTTCCCCTTTCTTGTCCAGGATCCGGTTACACCTAGGGAAGCACGTGTTCAGAAAGCCTTGCCCTTCCCACCCAGGGTGCTTCTGTCATTATTTACAGACATTCTGGCAACTGCATTATTCTGAAAGACATCATTCCTTGGTCTAATAGTTCCTTCATCTCTCTAGCTGGGTAGCTGAGTCCCTCTTTCCAAGGCGTGGTGGACTGTGAAGTGAGTAAGGGCTGGGTGAGCAGGAGTGTGATTTTCCATGTCATTCATTCTTTTTTTTGGGTTGTAGATGGACACAATATCTTTATTTGATTTGTTTTTATGTGGTGCTGAGGATCGAACCCAGTGCCTCACACATGTGAGGCAAGTGTTCTACCACTGAGCCACAATCCCAGTCCCCATGTCATTGATTCTCACCCATCAAGAAATGCAAGGCTGAGTGACTTGCGGATCACCTGTTCTTTTGAACTTCTTAAAATCAGAGAGACTTTCTCAATTTAGAATAATGCATGGGGTGGGTGCTAAAGAAGAATGTGTTGATTAAAAGATAGTGGCTAAAGCCAAGTTGAAGCACTGGTTAATTCAGCCCTGTTGGCCCTCTACTCAAAGTGGGTCAACTTTTACCTATGAGTAGCCTAGCTACCTTTTAATTATGCAACCTCCCTTTAATTAGAATTAAGAATGGGAAAGAAAACAGAACCAACATTGCTAGTATTTGCTTATGTGTGAGGCACTTTATGTACACTGAATCACTTAACCACAGTAAGATGGGTAGCATTCTGACTGTGACTCTTTTCAGATTAGGAAACGGAAGCTCAGGTTGTTCAGATCTGAATCCTGGCTGTGCCACTAACAGCCGCATCTCCTTGAGCAAGTTACGTAACTTCCCTGTACCTCTGTTTCCTCATCTGTAAATTAGGGGTGATGTTAGTACTCACCTCACGGAGTTGTGAGGATTAAATAAAGGAGTCACCTAAAGTATTTAAAAACAATGCCTGGTCTGAGGAAAAGCTCAGATGTTAGTTAGATATCACCTCTTGACTGGGGGGCTCACTCATCCAGATGTGTTCAGTGTGGGGCATGTTGCCCAGACCTTCCTGAGGGGAGGGTCTTGAAGGGAAGAGGGGCAAAAGGTGCTCACTTGCGTAAGATGATCTCGGAAGCGCCCTTGCTAAACATGCGGAAGCCACCACTGGGCTTCCTGATGACGGTGCTCATGGACTTGCGCACTGAGTTGAAGGTGTACACCTTGTAGAGCTTCTCCTCGGGCATCTCATTGCGCACTGCCTGGTAATCCTGCTTCAGATCAGTGACAAAGCCTAGCAGAGCACACTCGGTCTTGTTGCCCACCTGCCGTGGCAGGCCTCCTTCCTTCTCTGGAGGCTGAGGGAAAAACAAACAAACATGGGGCTGTTGAATTAGATACTTGGACCAGAGAGGGAACTTAGGAAGGTACGATTCCCTTACAAAAATTTCAGATATCTTCAGAGCCTGTGGGTGATGCAGACTTTGCTTTTGTTTTCGCAAGGGTCAGTGGTGACCTTGATCCCAGAACCATCAAGGTTTTAGGAATTTGATAGTTTCCTCCAGGTGTAGTGCAGGCGTCTCACCCTACATGGGTCTTATTCTAATACCATCTCTTTGTTTCTGGAAAGTGAGTAATTTACTCCTGATAAGCTCCAGTCTGCTATGAGTATCTTAGAGACCTCCTTAGAGACACTGCTGTTATGTGGTAATTGAAGAGCATTTCACGGCCATAGATCCCCACAGGTCCTTACACTCAACACTCCATTTACTTCCATGGATTATTCTCTAGTCTCACCCCAAACATGTCCAATTAGGAGTGAGAAATGGGATGAAGAATGGCAATTCAGGCAGAATGTAAAAGAGGGGATTTGTCCCTGAGAAAATTAATGTTCCCTTCAACTACCCATTCCAAATGCCCAGGCAAATGGAGAGCTTAGCTTACCAGAATCTTGGAGGTATAAGCACTGTTGATAGAAATGCCATTGACAATAAGGTCCAGGACCCTGGGCAGGAAGATATCAGGGCTTGGGACCTGATGGTAATGGGTGCCTCCAATGTAAGCTTGTACCACTGTCATGCGATTCATGGTCAATGTGCCTGTCTTATCAGAGCAAATGGCTGTGGCATTGCCCATTGTCTCGCAAGCATCCAAGTGCCGTACCAAGTTATTGTCTTTCATCATTTTCTAGAAAGGAAAAGAGAAAAGACTTGAGAGGACCCACTGGGCTCTCCTGAACATGGGTCAAAGGTCATGTCCTAGCTAACATCTCTCCACATTTCACTTTCTAATTCTACACAAAAATGTAAGACACTATTTTTTTAATTCTCTTGAGATTCTACTGGTTTATTTAAATGCTGATGCAACTGATTCATGTGGCTCTTCCATAGTGCCAGGTATTTCTGCTCTTGTGAGGCCATCCAAAGTTTGTAGAGGAAAAAATGGCCTTTCTTTCCTTTCACCAAAGGTGACATGGTATCCTCCCCTCCCATGTCTGTCCCAAAAGAAGAAACAGTATTGTTCCAGTCTCACCTTCACAGAGTAGGCCAGTGAGATGGTGACAGCTAGTGGCAGCCCCTCTGGCACAGCTACCACCAATACAGTGATACCGATGATGAAGAATTTGACAAAGTACTGGATGTAGATAGGGGTACACTCAGATAGCCATGGTCTTCCCTGTATCACGAAGTTGTCAATCACAAAATACAGAATCAGGATGATGACCGTGAGAGCAGACATGAACAGGCCTGTCCAGGGAAACAAGCTGCATGAACACAGGCTTGGGGGCATTGTGATGGATTAGCATGAGTGGTAGCCTTTCTATTAATTTTTAAAACCATAGTCTTTAGGAAGTCACATTAAAGTCTTGTACTCACTCTCTGTTGCTTGTACACTGTGGTGGGAGGGGAAAGACAGTGGTTCCAAAGACACGTTCTCTTCTCAGCATGGCACTAACTTGATTCATGGCTTTGCACTAGTCATGACTTCTCTGGCCCTATGTCTTAGATCAAACTCCTCATTCATAAACAAGGGGATTGGTCTGCTTTCCAAAATAGTATTCTATGATTCTACCCTGCAACTCATAATGTAGTGACTGTGTTTGTCCATTCATTAGTAGTTTATGGATTCTGACGTCTCCCCTACTAACCATGAATATCAGAAAATTCACAACTTGGTCAGAGATGCTAGCACATCACCTATGTGACTAACCCTAGGAAATGTGCCTCTCAACCCTTCCCCTATCATGACATACACAGAAGATGATAACAGTAGCCAAAATTTATATAGCACCTGCTGTTGGCCAGGCAAGCCCTTACAATAACCTCACGAGATAGGTTACGATTATCATCTTTTTAAGATGGGAAAAGTAGGACACTGAGAGGCTTCTGGAATGGCACACTGGTAGGGTGACCCAATCATCCTGGTTTGCCCGAGACCAAACAATTTCTTGGGATATGGGACTTTCAGTGCTAAAATCAAGAAAGCCCCAATCCAACTGGGACAGCTGGTCACCTTACTTCACATTGAGATAAATGGAAGAATCTATTCAAGGGTTAAAAAAATTCAAAACAACCTCCCCTTCCCCCCAAAAAAACCCACCGGCCGCCCTGAGGGCTGAAAGGATCAATATCTGGGCATGTTTGTACCTGTTTGTTGCAGTGTTCAGGACTAAAGCTCTGTTTGAAACCATGCTCTGGTTTTGGCTTTGCCTGAGGGCCTGATGATTCAGGGACCTCAGTGTGAGCCTAGAGGGTGAGGATAGCAATGAAAGCACATTCGTTTGTACTTCACTTGACTAGGGTATGGCTAGGGTATGGCTAGGGGAAGCAAGGCACCTGCAGGAAAAAATTAGAAAGGCACTCACCTATGGTATAAAATTATGTACCTCTCTTGCCCACCCCAGTCCTGGCCTGGCTCAATATGTGAAATAGAAAAACAGAGGAAACTAGTGGTCAATTTTCAGGTAGTTCATACCCCAAAAGAAGAATAAGGCAGGGAGAACAACAGGGTTAGGTGAGGTCTGTTCAGTGTTTCACACCCATGTATCAGGCGCAATAACTTGCTTCTGTGTCTTCAATTCATCTCATCTATGTAGAGTTTATATGCAAGAGATTTCAAAGTAATTAAAATTAGCTGGGTACTAAACAGAATGAATAGGCTGGGCCAACTCACTCCCATAGAGTGCTCAAAAATGTTTCTGCCATGCTTAAAAATGTCCTCTTTTGTGCTGTCTGATAAGGTGAACACTGGCCACACAGGGATATTGATCATTTAAAATGTGGCTAATGTGATTGACGAAGGAACTGAATTTCTCACTCTATTTTATTTTAATTAATTTAAATGGAAAGAGCCACACGTGATTAGTGGCTGCTGTAGTGGGCAGCAGAGATCTTTGCCACCCAGTGCATGCTTAGTGGATTAGCAGTGCTGTCCTGCTTGGGGACTTGTTAGAAACGCAGCATCGCAGGCCCCACTGCGGACCTGCTGAACCAAATCTACACTTCCTCAAGAACCCCAGGTGAGCCATGCACACACAGGTGTGCTGATTATGATGGTGGCTCAGATTCTACAGTGGGATAGACCACGCCCCAGGGGGCATTCCACTGGGGAGCAATCTTCCTTTTGCTCCCTCTTCCCACCCCTTCCCTACCTCTGAAAGAAGGTGGGTAGAGAGAGGCCAGGTGAGTGATGGAGAAGCCACAGGCACACTCTGCACAGGAGCGCCCTAGGAAGTCCTGCTCTGGAGAGAGCCTCTCTAACCACTGTTTTCTTTTTCCCTTCCATCTTTACTTTTTATTGACTGCTCTGTGCTGGGCCACATGCTGCCAATATGCATTGGAACTGCCTCTAGCAAATGGCGGCCTCCTCTATCCTTAAGGAATTTACAAACCGAAACCAGAAACAGGTCAGTTATTGGAGCCTTCCTCCTGGCTAAAGTGCATCTCCCTGTTGTGGTAATGTGCTCTGCACTTCTCATGTTTGGATGAAAGAGACCTTAGGGCTGTTAACCCGATACACAGGAAAACCTTTCTCTCTGAAAAACCCTAGGCAGTGGTCAAGTTGTGGCAAAGACAGGGACACAACCAGCTGGACTCCATTAGCCACTCCGAAGTTGCAGCTTCCTTCTGCCAGTCCTGGTTGGTACATAAGAAGGGGATCCAAGTGGCAAGTGAGCGGAGTGGCCAGAATGGCGCTGGTAAGCCACAAGAAGCAGGCTCCACCTGACTCACCAGCTTTCCCGATCTGAACAGCCAAGCGGGTCAGCTTGCCCTGCAGCACCGACTTCTCCTTCTTGGGCATCTTGACTACCTTCTTCTCTTTCTCTTCATTGTCGGCCCCATCCTGGCTGTTGAGTGGCTGGATTTCCAAGGCCACTCCATCTTGGGTCTTTGCTAGGAAGCACACACAAATAGGCAAGTGAGCAGGCGAGGTGGCAGCACTAAGTGGCAGACAGGTAGAAACAGGAAAATCCTTCAGTTTTCTTCCAGGAATATACCTTGAGCCCTTGACGTCAGTTCTCACCATTCCCACCCATGCCAGACATGGACTTGCCTTCAGTGCTGTATCAGGGCCTTTGCAATGTTAGCTTAACAACTGGAAATGAAACAGGGTGTGCTTTTAGAGCCTGGATTTCCTCTTCAGTGGCAGCTTCCTGGCACCACCTCAGAGCCCCAAGCTAGGTTTATTCCAGCAAGGGAATTAATCATGCCAATAAATGCTATTACCAATAACCATCCTTCCTGGAATTCAGTACTTAAAATAGTGAATGTTTACTGCAGAAGGGGCTGAAGGGGAATGCTGGCAGATGTTTCTACAGCATGAGGTTCTAACTTGCTCTGTTAAAAGGTTCATTTCTCTCCGTATATATATATATGTGTGTATGTGTGTGTATATATGCATGTGTGTGTGTATGTATGTATGTATATATATATAAAACACAGACTCAAGACCCAAGGTATTTTCCAGCTCCTTCTTATATAAGTTGAAGGACAGGAAGAAAATCCCTCTTCTCCTCTGCCTGAAAAGATAGGGAGGTACAGAGTAGAACCTGGGGTTAAGTCTTTTGAGAGATAGGGAAGAAGTTGGTGTAACAGAACCCCTTGGAATAAGAGGAAGCAGGGATAAAGACGGACATATAAATACATTGTGCTTTTAAAAGAAGAGTTGGAGACCTAAAATTAAAGAATTAGCTTTGCTTAGCCCTGGTTCTCCGACATGATGACTACTATGATATTGTTTACAAAGGAAAAAAATTCTCTAGGAGCTGTCTCAAGAGAGCAGTTCTTGCTGGCTCCCAGCATCCCTCTAGCTTCAGCCCCACAGAGCTCAGCCTTTGGCTTAGGACGCCTTTCCTGAGATACAGTCTCTGCTGTCAGTCTCACAGATAAGACAGAGACGAGATGTAAACACAGCCACCAAAAGAGAAACACATACCAGACCAGGAGGAACAAAACAGACTGTGGAGAGAACAAAGAAAGAGGTGGGGAGAGAGGCAGAGAGAAAGGGCTCTCTCCAAGGACCTCTGAGAAGACCAGCAGAGAAGGAATTCAGACCAGAAGAAGACATCGATGAGAAAGCCAGGAAGAGGAGGGTGCAGGGACTGCCCACCTCAACGCCCCCCACCATTTGAACCCCCAGACCTTCCAACCCGGGAACTGATGACGGTTGGCATTTAAATCTGGCTGGCCAAGGGCAATGAAGCAGAGCTCAACACCCTGGGAAGAGCAGCTCAATCTCACAGCCAAGAGAAACCCTGACAAGAGGTTCCGAGAGCCAACAGCAGAGGGTGCTGCTGCCCCATCTCAGATAGGGACTGGGGCCTTGGGCCCACCCCATCTCTGCACCTTCCTCAGCATCTGGGCCAGAGCAGCAGGTAACAGATGATGAAGAGGAAAAGGGAGAAGGCAGATGGCCTGGGAAAGTCTGATTTGAGCAAGGACAGGTAGAGGTGGTAAATGAATGGATGGAGAGGTTACCTTTGTTGCGATTTTCAGGGACTCCTTGTTTTTTACCTGTTTAAACAAGAAAGAAAAAAGTGGGGTGGAGACCCAAAGTGACTATTAAGAGATCAGATATCCAATTTGTCTATCCTGCTCTGAGCCCAGTAGGGCCATAGTGAAGGAGGTGGGTTGCAAGGAAGGGAAATAAATATAAAGGAAGAATGCTCTCATTCTTCCCAGAGGTCTAATGAACCCTTGGGATATGAGCAGAACACTCACGCAGGTGCGCACATGTTCACACCTGAGCTGCTTTCTCTTGGAGTATGGCTGCTGCTGCAAGGGAGGGTGCTCTAGCTGGAGTCACATCTCTTGGGAAAATGGGGTGGGGGTTAGGGAGTGAGAGGTGGGAACTGTTTCTGCCCGATGGCAAAGGCCCTGCAAAATGTCTTCACGTCAGTTCAAGCTTCTTCCTTATTCACCTGCAGATGGCTGTGGAAATGAATAGTTCCCAGAGAATGTGTTGCTTCCGGCTCATAAACTGCCTTCCACTAAACAGCCCAAGATGATCCTCCTGCCAAGTGGCAGATATCCTTCTCTTCCCCAAGGGATGAAGGAATGCTCAGGGAAAGGTCCAGATTTTCTTTTAGTATCTTTTCCTCCTTCTCCTGTTATCCCTACTTAGGAACAAGTAAGTGACTGGCAAAGACTGGACTAGCTTCGCCTGTGTGGTCCGCTCTTCTAGCTGTGTCTCTCCCACTAAGAGCCTGTCGTTTCAGCAGGAATCCATTTTATTTTTCGGGTCAGTTTCCTCTTAGCAGCTTCCCCTTCTTTGAGGAAGAAAGCAGCAGGGGAAGAGTACATGGAGGGTGCTAGATGCTCTCACCTGCTAGCTCATTTTGGGCAGGTTTAACTTAACCCTTTACAACCCACCAAAGACACAGGAAGAGGCCCCAAAGCAACTTGATTCAGGAGCCTAGAGCCAGGGTCTGGTTTTCATCAGAGCTCCCTGAGAGCCAAGGTTTGCATTGACATCTGGGCATGGAGTTTGGACATGTGCCCTCCTCGTTCCATTAGGTTCTCCCAACCAGGCTTTCCATCCAGATCTGAGCCCTTGCTTCTAGCTCACCCCTGGGGAGAAGAAGAAAGAGAATCTCACTGTGAATGCCAAAGTGCCCCTCACCTTTCTTCTTCTTCACCTCCTCCTCATCTTCACGTTCCCCTAAGAGGGTAAAAATGATTCCTGTCTGGGAGTTGACCCCCACAGCAGTCACCACCATCCTGCCAGAACCTTCCATCACATGGGTCCCTATATGGGAAAGGAGAAGATGGAAAGGAGTATTGCTTTTTATTCCTACCTATGATTTGGTGTGAAACAGAAACTTAAAAAAAAGCACCCTCCACCCCCATGGATAAGGATACACTTAGCAGACAGTAAGAAAAGGTGACGAGCTAGGTATGTTTAGAACAGACCAAGTGAAGTGAGGGTGAGGAGGATGGTGCATCTGTTTTAGAGTTAGCCCTCTTTTCATCCCTCTCCCAACCAGCAGAGCCCCTCCAAGACCACTTCAGCATCTGTTTCACAGAAAGTCTCTTTCAGGTTGCCTGAAATCCTTGTATACAACCCACCAATATGCTACTGCCCCAGCTGAACCCAAGGAAAGGAGATGGGACAGAGCTAGAAGAGATAGCAGGGTCTGGAACCCATGGCCTGGCTCTCCTGGGGGAGGCAGAATGGAAACTTAGGCAGCCAGAGACTACACCTGAGAGCAACATGGGGTCTTTGTCCAATGACTTCTTGACATGGTCTGATTCCCCTGTCAGAGAGCTCTCGTCAATCTTCAGATCATTTCCCTGGATCAGGATTCCATCTGCAGGCAGCAGATCACCTGGTGCACAGAGGGGAAAGGGATAGTGAAGGAGAGCAGGTAAGAGCCTAGAAGAGGGTGGGGACCTCCAACAGGCTCTTCCATTACATCTCAGGGCTGCTCCCACAGGCCCCACTTACAGGGCAATGGCCCAGGCAGGACCCAGAGCCCTAAAAGACAATTTTAGGGCTGGGGTGTGTGACTCAGAGGAAGAGTGTCCGGGGTTCCATCCCTGGCATCACAAAAAATTTTTTAAAAAAAGATAACTTCAGTTATGTACAGCTTTGGACAAGATTCCTTTTCCCTTCTAGGTATTATAAAGTCAAACTATATACTTTTAATCCTAAGGCACAAAGTGTACAAGTCTGACAGTCTTTTGGGAGAATTTTTTCCATTTCTTTCTTTGAAATTCCTTTCCACAATCTCATTAAATTCTAACCTAGACATTAACACAATTGGGGAGCTTATCTTTTAGGGTTTGTACCAATTCCCAGCCCCCTTTTGCCAAAGGATCTATACCTCAAACATTGGGGTGGAGAGTGACCCGGGTCTGGGAAACATGGCACTCTCACCGTATTTGATTTGGGCGATGTCACCCACCACAATTTCGGCCACAGGGAGCTGAATGAGCTGACCATTTCGAATAATGGAGAATTTTTGCTCCTGTTCAATGCGGTTCTGCAGCCCCCGGAACTGTTTCTCCTTGCTCCAATCATTAAAAGCTGTCACTAACACCACGATGATCACTGAGAACAGGATGGCTGCCCCCTCGATCCAGCCAGCTTCTGCCTCCCCTTCATCATCTGGGTTACTTGCGGATTCACCACACACTAGCCGGGGAAGGGAGAGAAATAGTCACTGAGAGCTTTTGTTGATATTAAGAAATAAGGGTAACAATTTCATGGCCTCCACAAAATGGACAGTTAGGAAAAGGAGAATAATAGAAAATAAACCCACTGGGGCTGGGGATGTGGCTCTGGCAGAGTGCTTGCCAAGCATACCCGAGGCCCTGGGTTCAATCTCCAGCACCATCAATAAATAAATAAATAATAAAGCCAGGCAGAAAAGCTATCCTCCAAGAAAACTGGAAGTTAGCAGGATTGAATGTCATCTCACCACCAGCATATCTATTTGTGTTAATCCAGAAGCAGCAAATGACTAAACAGAACAAAATATGTCAATGCAAGTCACGTCAAGAACTTAGGATTTCCAGTGGGGTCAGGCTCTTCCTGCTAGTTCCCTGGATGTCAGAAAACAGGTGGACACATTTGGTGAGCAGGGCTTTGTTGGTTGGGTAAGGGCAGCGGATCCATGGCATTCTGAATAAAGATTTGATGGGAAAGGTGAAGGCGGGAAATCCTGAAATAAGAATGGTAAAGGAAGCCGGGTGCAG
>CM053410.1:61261138-61315528 GCA_028644305.1 Xerus rutilus
AAAAGGACAGGACCAGGGAGATGATGGCTGCAATCTCCAGGATGATGAGTGTGACATCTTGAAGGGCTTCCCACACTAATTCTAAGAAGGTCTTGGGCTTTTTGGGGGGGATTAAATTCTGTCCAAACACGATTCTACGTTTCTCCAGATCTGCAGGGTTCCCAGAGAGACCTGGAAAGGAGACAGGAGTGGATCAATCATGAGAACAAAAGAATGATAACAAGGCTGTTAAAAGCCTTCTTTTAAAAAAGGGCTCCTCACTTCCTGATCCGCTTAAATATAAGACCCATCTAGGGTGACCAACCGTCTCAATTTGCCCAGGACTTGGGAGGTGAGGAAGTTTTAGTTTAAAAATGGGCAAAGTGTAACAAATTGGCCACAGGACAGGGGCTGCTGGCTTCTCTGAGTAACCAGAGTACTAACCTAGATGCAGAATTTCACCTCCTCTTCATGGAGCATGCTGCAGGCTCCAGCTCTTAGAACATAAACATTAAAATGTTCCTTGTGATGCACACAGAACTTCCTCTCATATTGACATGGAAATGCTGGTGATGACTTGAATAGCATCAGCTTCCACCCACTGGCTCACAGCAAAGGCCAAAAAGAACTACCTGCTTAAGATCACCTCAAGACAGAGACAGAGCCCACCCATGTGTCCTGATTCCAAGTTCCAAGGACTGTGGATCATCAGAGCAGAGGTTTTGAGACTGTAACTTATAGTCATACCCTTTAAGCACACATGCCCTTGCTTTTCTGTCTGTCTGTCTCTCTTGCACACACCACTAAGAGGTACTATTTTACCAAGAACTAAGTACTTGGTAGGCACTAAGAGAAGTACTGATATTCAGGTTGAATAAAAAGAAAACAAGAAAGGCAAGGCCATATAGTTTTCAGATACTACACAGTTCTTGATTCCCAGCATCCTCCCCACTAACACACATGTATGCTGATATACCTGCATGCACACACACCACACACAACAGATACAACCATATTGCAGACACACAACACACATAACCACACGACACTGCACACACCACACACTATGCACACATTCTAGGGAAAAGAGATAGGCCATTATTTTCAGTGCCTTCCTAAGAATTTAGGCCCTTCTATTGGACCCCAGAAAGGTGACTCTTTAAGGCAGGGGTGGAATTCCAATGTGGTGGTTAATGCCAGTTGGCATTCTTTGAGTTGTTTACACACTGCAGCAGATTAGTCTTGGCTTTGGCACTGGAAGCTGTTGGCTGTGGGTTTGATGGGATCCCCATAGGCAGGGTGGGGCAACCTGTCTTAAAAAAAAGTCAGCAGCTATAGGGACCCTGGGGAAGAGGATACTTTGTTGGAAGGAGCTGCAAGAACAAAATTGAGGCAGCAATGCCATAGGACATCTTTACACTCAGTCAGCACGAAGGACTCTTCTACTGGAGATTTTGAAAATGGGAAAACAGGTACACAAGGGAGCATTGTTTGCGGGGTCTGAGATGCCTCCACTTCGCATCCAGAACAAAATCATCAGCAGTTGCTCTTAAGATACTCATGTGTCTGGGCTGGGGAGCAGGGGCCTGCCGGCCATGAAGTGGGGGCTAGGGGATCAGCTGTGGTCCACACTTGTGTGGCCATCATTGAGGGTGTGGAAGCCATTTGCCATTGCTAGTGTTAGGAGAGAGAACAGGTTGCTGGCTAGGGACCTGGTACCCCAATCTGTGATCCAGGGCCTCTGCTGCCCAGTGCCCAAGCACCTCACCTGGCCTCTAACTGACGGGCACATCTAAGCTCCACAGAGGAGCAAGGTTTGGCCAAAGCACTGGAAGCAAACTGAGCTGCTTGCCAGACACCCCTGCCTCCTCTACCCTGAGAAATCAGGTTCTCAGTAGGAAAGGAAAGCAAGGGCCTGCAGAAAGCATGTTCAGGAAAGGCCATCTGGGTGCCCAGGCAGGCAGAGCAGAATGGCCAGGGGGCAGGGCCTCAGGGGTCCTTCCTCCCAGGAACCAGAGATAGCAGGGTTGTGTCAACTTGGTATTACTGGGCTAGAGGGCCAAACAGGAGGTCTGATAATTTATTAATCTCCCTGGGATATTCCTCAAAGAAGTAGTATTCACAGTGCAGAGGGAGGAGATGCCCTTCCTTCCTTCACCAAGGGTTAGTAGACCTTATAAACCAGGACATCAGATATTAAGTATCATAAGGGGCATTCAAATAGCAGCCCCCACCCCTGTCTTAGGGTGTAGGCGGCAGGGCTATTTGCCCTGTCAGCTCTCACATTAATACCTTATGATCACCTTGACTCCCACCCTCTTCCTCTCTCTCATCAGCTACACCCTTTCAATCAGGACATCCTATCAGCTCTGCCTTCAAAACACATCCAAAGCCCAATCCCTTCCCATTTTCCACTGCCATTACGCTGGTCTCCCACCAGCATCTCTTGCCTGGGGTACCAGCCGTTTTCTAGTGTTTCCTGGCTCCACTCTGCTCTCCTGTTCTTAACACAGTGGCCAAAAGGATCTTTTTTAAGACCCAAGGCAGTGCGTGCCACTCATCTGCTCAAAATCTTCTGGCTTTTGCTTGGAGTGAAACTGAGCACAACCACCTTATGATGGCCTCTAATGTCCCTTACAAGCCACCACACTCTCCCTGCTCTTCCCCATGTTCACCAAATTCTAGCCCAGCCCAGCCAGCCTCCTATTCTCTGAATGCACCAGACGGGCTTGGACTTCAGGCTTCTGCACTGGCTACTCCTCCTTCCTGGGCTAGGCCTTACTTCTATATCTCTTGCAGGTCCCTGTACTGCTGTCCCCTCAGGAGACACTGATATTTAGACTGTATTTAGAGTGGCAACTTCTCTGCTGCAGCACTCTCAACACCCCCTCACCCGCCACAAGTCTTCTCACCCGAACGTGGTTATGACTTATTCATTGATTGTTTATCTGTGCCCCTCCACAAGGGTAGGATTTTTGCTTTTGATCCTCTTGCCCACAGCAGTGCCTGGCACAATGTACACATACAAATTTGTTGAATGAATTGAATGAATGAGTAATAAATAAGATTGCTAACATTTAAATGATTACTATGTGTTGGATGCTTCACCAAGCACATCTGTGTCTTTCCATTGAAAACATCACAATCCCCAGGAGGTAGCTACTACGAACCCCACTTTACATATAAGTTCACTAAGGCCTGGAGAGGTTACTGGACTCCTTGAGCTACTAAGTGGCAGTCTATACCCCATAGGAGGCAGCTGGATGTTAGCCTATCCAGAGGGGGAGGGCATGGAGGCATGTGTGTCCAGTGAGGCTTCATTCTGGTGTCACCAACTTGCCCCACTTTGTTGGGGCTTGCCAGGTTTCAGCACTGAAGTTTCTGCCTCCTGGGAATGCTCCCCGGCCACCCTACTCCTACACTGGGGGGAGGGGCAGGCCCATGCGCTGCTTTCCTCTAAAGCTCTGAGCAAGCTGGCACTGCTCCCTTGGTCTACAATTGGGATGGTTAGTCCTCTATTTCCTGTCATCAGAGTGATGATATCAGTTCCATCTGAGTTCAACCTATAAACTCTGTGCTCAAAAAAGGCTCCTTGGGGCCTTTTTTGGATCCAAACAATAAAGGACACATTATGGAAACCGTATAAGGTCAGCGTGCTCTTGCCTAGACACCCTCAAAGTCACATACTTGCTTCTTGTTTGCCATTTTCCACTTGTTTCTTTGTTCCACTTTTAAGTCTCCAAGATCTTGTACAATAGCTACTTTAAGAAGTCAAGTGGCTGTTCTAGTTCCCAGCATGCTCTGCAGCAGGGCAGGGCAGGCTGGGGCTCTGAGCAGTAGTAGCCTTGGGAATCCTCTCTGACATGTGGCGCTGCATGGGAAAGCCATGTGGGGCTGGGAGCTCAGCCAATCCCCAATTTTGGGCTTTCCATTCCAATTCTTTCAGCCCCAGAGAGGCTTTCGGGACCTGATCTCAGCAGTTGTAATTTTGCACAAATACTTGTCCAGCCCAGAAAAATGTCCTGATCTCTGCAGTGGCTTCTCAAATATGCACACAGCCTCCTGGAAAGGGGAAGGAAGACTTGGCAGGGAGTGGATGCTGGAAACACAGGAAAGGGTTTCCCCGAGAAATTCATCAGGAAAATGAGAGGAAACTTTGTCCCTAAGAACATAAGAGAGAAAGCCCCACCCAACTTGGGAGTGCTTTTGGCTCTAAGAACCAGATCCTGCACATGAGCTGGGAGAGGCAAAAAGAATGTTAGGCCGTGAAGTCATCACCCCCACCCTAGGCTGGGAGTTGTGAGGGCCCTGCCCGAGCTGGGCAAGATGAGCCAGCAGCAGTGGAACATTTGCATCTGCTGTGGGCCTGTGCAGCACCCGGGGTCTGGGAAGATACGTAGAGCCCAGCCCAGGGAAGGGCTCTAGTCAGCTTCCCTCTGACACCAAGGACATTGGAGGCAGAGTACCCTTTATCAGAACTAGCTCAGCTCCAGAAAGGGTGGGGCTAGGTCAGACATCATCAGGGACTTCCCAGCTGTTTGCATTATGATACCTTGCCAAAGGAGGCAGCAGAAGCCTCTCCCATACAGATAGTACAAAGAAGTGGCTGGTTTGCAGGCAGTGCTCTTTTAGTACAGATACCAGCATACCTTTCAAGGGCTGGGGATGTAGCTCATTAGTAGGCAGTTAGCCTACTATGTGTGAGGCTCTGAGTTCCATCCACAGCATGAGAGGGGAACCTTTCAAGTGCTACCTTAAAACCCTGGACTAAGGGGAAGGGTGGCCTGCAGAATGCCACTCCTCCAAGGGTTGCACTTTGCCTACTTTAGCATCTCCAGCTCAACACACCCATGCCACGCATTCTCTTCCTGCCGAACTCCCAGCCCCTTAGATAGAGCAATGACTCAAGGTCACAGCAGAGGATGATGGACTAGACAGCAAGGCTCTCTTCTTTCCTCATTCTGGTCCACAAAGCCCAGCCTGCCTAAGGTGGGCGGCTTCCTCAGAGCAAGCTCCCTTCACCCCCCCCCCCCACTCTAAGCCTTTTTAAAACAAAAACCCTCCAGCTTTGGCATAGGGAAGACAGAGCTCCTTAAGTGCTGTCCCTGGCCCTCTGCTCTGTCACCTTCTCCTGTACAGCATGCATGTGCTTCCTTTCATCCAGTGTCACATTCCCAGTGCTCACACCTTGGAGCTAAATAAAAAGAGCGAAAGGCCCATTTTTGAGAGTAGATGTAAGATCTGCCTCAGCCAAAGGGAATGCCATCTTCCTCCCACTCCAGCGATGGTTCAAGGCAATAATAAAGTTAAAAGAAAGAAAGCAAGAAAAAAAAAAATCAAACCAGGGATGGGATATAGCTCAGTAGTAGGGTGCTTGGCTGGCATGTGTAGGGCCTGGGTTTAATCTCCAGTACTGCAAAATAGATAAATAAATAAAAATGAAATCAAATCAAGCCAAACAAAAAAATTTGCAGGAGCTGCTGCTGAGCTGCCAAAGGATATAGGTTTCCAGGCCTGGTGGGGGGTGAGGGCAGGAGACTTAGCCACACTCTCCTCATCAAGAGGTGGCTGCCCCTGCCTGGCAGCATCATGCCAGCTAAGCCAGAAGCCCAGCTCTGGCAAGGGACTGGGTAGAGAAGAATTCATGGAGCTCAGGGTTGGGCTGGGAAGAAAAGGCCCACAGCTGTCCCAGCCTCATTCAGTTCTAGGCACTTAACTCAAATCAGACAGGGAATTCCCAGGGTGCACTAGGGAATTCCCTGTGGGGGAGGAGGGACAGAAGGAGGGCACTTGCACTCTTCTGTCTTCCCCATTCATCTGCCATCTGGCTGATAATGTTGCTTCCCCCATGTCTTACAAAAACCTTTTTGAGCCAGGTGACACATGCCTGTAATCCCAGCAACTCAGGAGGCTAAGGCAGGAGGATCCCAAGCTCAAGGCCAGCCTAGGTAACTTAGCAAAACCCTATCTCAAAATGAAAAATAAAAATAAAAATAAAAAATAAAATTCTGCACATGTAGAGCCAGAGGAATGAGAAGTTGTGCTCCACTGGTATACAATGTGTCAAAATGTATTCTACTGTCATGTATAACTAAGTAGAACAAATTTAAAAAATAAAAAAATTGCCGAGTGCAGTGGCGCATGCCTATAATCCCAGCACTTTGGGAGGCTGAGACAGGAGAATCGCGAATTCAAAGCCAGCCTCAGCAATGGCGAGGCACCAAGCCACTCCGTGAGACCCTATCTATACATAAAACACAAAACAGGGCTGGGGATGTGGCTCAGTGATCGAGTACCCCTGAGTTCAATCCCCGGCACAAAAATAAGTAAGTAAGTAAGTAAGTAAGTAAGTAAATAAATAAATAAATATCTTTCTGATCCCTCCATTAACTACTCAGAACTTCTTGATGAAGCTATTGGCCTTGCCTCTACTACTTAATATCACAGTGGAGATGGCCCTTTCCTAGCTGTTGGAGCTAGCTGCCCATGTCTACTCCTTCTCCTCCCTCCAAGATATTCTTATGGTGAGTCTTTCTCACATCTTAAAACTAGCGCTAACATATGTGCCCAAAGTGTAATGGGCAGAGCGATCCACAGAATGCCATCTCTACAGTTATGCCCAGGTGAGTTGCTATCAAGAGGTTTGGCTTCTTTAGGACAAGCAGCGAAGAGTTCAAGGAGATAGGTACCAGGCAGAGGGCATGAAGGCAGACAGCAGCTACACTTCCAACCTCACAGTGATGAGCTTTAAAGAGAGGGAGGAAAATCAAAGAAGATAGTTATGATCTTCCTCCCCCATCTCTTCCACTCTACATTCACTTACTTGGCCTTCACTTCCCCCAACACTAATGGTCCCTGAAGCAGTGGTCTTTGAGTGGGGGGCATACATGCATCTGTTGGAGTATGGGGAAAATATTAGAACTTTTAATTTATTTTATAAATAAAATCAGTATCAGAAGTACTACTAGTAATACAGAAGTACTGTAGGTGTTTTTGGGGGGTATGTGTTTGATTTTTTTTTCCTGTTAGGCTGAAAACACTACTAGAAACTTCAGGGATGAGGATGTAGTTCAATGGTAGAGCACTTGCCTAACATGCAGGAGGCTCTACATTCCACTCCTAGTGCCACCAAAAAAAAAAAAAAAGAAAAGAGGAACAAAGGATGAAAAGAAGGAAGAAAAGAAATTTCAGTCTGCCATGCTGAAGAAGAGCCCAGTCCCAATATGTCCCAGTTAGTGGCAGCCAGACAATTCTTGGTAAAACGTGTCACTCCCCTCAAAAGGCATAGCAACAGGAACACAGAGAAGTCCCAGAGATCTTAAGGTGGCAGGAGATGTTAATCTAAAACTTGAAGTTAACAAACAAAAATCATAATTTGGGTTGTCTGAAAACAGATTCTCTCCTCTTCTGCCATCTACTCCCCAAGAATCTCAGGTCCTCAAAGTATCCCAGCAGATACTCAGTAATTATGAAAGGCAACGATGCTTGCATCTCAAGCCAGGAACATTTAGGAATTGGTACGATTACCATAAAGCATGGCCACATTAGAGCTTCCCTAGGCAAGCCCTAGGTGATGAAGGCAACTGTTTTATCCTCAGTGTCTACAGCCCCCTTCCTCTCTGTGTGGTCCCTTCAGTGTAGGTTTTCATACTGTGTGTTCCCATAATACCGTATTCTCCCCCAACATAGCACTATGCCAATATTTCTGGAATTGCTTTCATTTGTATGCAGCTTCTCTAAGCTCTATGGAAGGAGGGACTATACTTGTCACCTTCACCATTGTGCCCTTAGCACCAAGTGGGCATTAAATACTTGCTGTATGTTGTTGAAAGGAGATCAGAGGACTGTTGTTAGCACACCACAGAGAAGAAAGACAATAGAGAGGTACGAAGGGAATGCGAAATAGAAAGTCCTACCAATATATATTTTTTGTCTTCTATTTCTTTTTTTGGAACTGGGGATTGAACCCAGAGCTTGGCATATGTGAGGTAAGTGTTTTGCCACTGAGCTGCATCCCAGCACCCTACTAATATTCTTCTATATCCAAATTCAACATAAATTGTCTTTGGCCTTATAAAAGAAGCCCCACTGTTGGAGATCTACTATTCTATTTATTCAAGACCGTCCTTCTCTGCCCTTTCTGTTCTAGGTCCAGATCCTTCCCTTAACTGCTGGCTTCGCTCCCTCTTCAGAAAATATTCTTCCTCCTAAATCAGGGAGCACGGCTGAGGACCAACATGGTAAAGTTCTATTGGGAAGAAAGAACACGTCCCTGGGGACCATGCAGTAGATAAGCAGCCATCTTCTGGCCTGAGTCAACTGAACTGCTCAGATATTTGAGGATTGGAGAGGCTGGGGTAGTAAAAGGGCAGGGAAAGATGAAGAGACAATAACAGTAAGGGGATGAAGATTTGGACTCAGGAAAGAAGCAAGCAAACTAACAGGATTCTATTGGTGAAAATGCTCAGATGTTTCCTCCTGATAAACCCAAGACAACACAGCTTATTCAGGAGTTGAAGCCTAGACCTACATCAGCTTTTGTTTCTACATATCCATAAAGACTGAAATCTCAATTGGGATCAGTGGTGCATATCTGTAATCCCAGTGACTCAGGAGACTGAGATGAGAGGATTGCAAGATCAGGGCCATCCTCAGTAACCTAGCAAGACCCTCCACAACTTAGTGAGACCTTGTCTCAAAATAAAAAGAAGAAGGCTTGGAAGATGTAGCTCAGTGGTGAAGCACCCTAGGTTAGATCCCTAGTACCAAAAAAAAAAAAAAAGGACTGAAAATCTTTAGTCACTTAGATTTAGGCATATGTCCTCTTTCAAGTCCCTACCACCTTTTCTTATTTCCCTAAATTTTCCCCTTTCTGCTCACACTTTCAGCCTTGCTTCTGGTTGTTGCTGAAGGCTGAGATGGCTGAGCATCTCCATGTCTTCCTGAGTGTACTCAACTTTAGGCCACTGGGGCAACTCTTACTCCAACTAGCCTGTGCATACTGAGGGAACATGGTACTAACATGAACATCCAATCACACTGCACACTTTACCAGTCATTAAAATGCAAAACAAATTTTTTAAGTTTTGCATGCTTCTGAGAGTCTCTGTGTTGCTGCTTTAACATGAGAGGGCAGAACATTAATAGACTATGAGCCAGAGAATATGAATCGTTCCATTACCTTCTACCTGGAAGTAAAAACTTTAGCCAGGAGACAGAATGTTAAAATTGGGTCCTACCTGCCTTTAGAATTGTGTAAATATAGGCTAATAAAACCATATTAGTGTCAGAAATGTTATAAATCTTGAGTTTTATAGGGCCCCTTAGTAGTTATAGTAAAAAAACCCCAAAAATAACTGTTAATCTATATTAAACATGCAATCATTTCACAGAAAATCAAATAAAAGGGTTATACTCTATGAACCAATCTCCCCTCCATTTTTCTTTCTTTCTTTCTTTTTTTTGGTACCAGGGATTGAACCCAGAGGCACTGAACCACTTAACTACTCTGCAGCCCCTTTATTTTTTA
The DNA here is from genome assembly GCA_028644305.1 of Xerus rutilus. Classification (NCBI taxonomy): domain Eukaryota; kingdom Metazoa; phylum Chordata; class Mammalia; order Rodentia; family Sciuridae; genus Xerus; species Xerus rutilus. The sequence goes on from CM053410.1 coordinate 61,270,647, forward strand.
TTTTGAGACAGAGTCTCCCTAAGTTGCTTAGGGCGTCACTAAGTTGCTGAGGCTGGCTTTGAACTTGCGATCCTCCTGCCCTCAGGCCCCTGCCCCCACCAGCTGCTGGGTGGTATGCGCCATTGTGCCCAGCCTCCCCCATTTTTTTTTTTTTTGGTTTTGTTTTATTTTTTGAGATAGAGGTCTCACTATATGTTGCCCAGGCTGGCTTTGAACTTGTGGATTCAAAAGATCTTTGTGCCCATGCAGCCTGAGTAGCTGGAACCACAGGTATGTATCATAGCACCCGGCTCCAGTCATTCCAATCTTACTTCACCTTGGATTCCAATCAGAGTCAAGTGCAGGTAAATATTCCTATTACTAGTCTATAAGGGTCTCTCACAGATGACAAAATTACATGAGGCTACCGGGCACCTAAGTGTGGTCTTCTGTGCATAAGCTGGCTTTTAACAGCATTAGATCAAGGGGGTACCCATATACTGGTACTCTTTTCTCTGCCTGTTAAACTAAATAGCTCAGTGTCACTCTTGCCTGGGTAGAGACTCCTGTTCCTATCTCTTTGTCTCCCACCTCAGGAGGTCATTGTTGAAATTAGGGGCTAAAAATTACTAATGGAAAGGTTGTTCCCAATACCCTGCCTCCTTAGCTGCAGAATAAACCCTATGGTAAATCTTACATGAAAACAAATCAGGATACATATTTGTGATCTAAGGAAGAAGTATGGCAGTGGACAACTGTGTCAGTGGTAGGAGTCCTGAGTGTTGGCACCACCAAAAGTCTATAGCAAGAGAGGCACCTGCCACCAGAAGGGGTGGCTTTTAGCTCTAAGACTAAAACAGAAACTGGTGAAGAATCCAAAAGCATTAGCTATGTGTATAATATTTGATATCCAATGCTGCAAGAAAAGTACAACATATGTTGGCCTTTGGGATGGAAGCTGACTGGGAATCAGACAGTAAATAGTTGCAGCTATAGGAAAGGATTCGGAAAAGTGGAAAATTGGAGAAAAGTCTGGATCCTGCTATTAGGAGATCCCCAGGTTGCAGCTTATTTGGACCCTCAGTTCCATTTTGTGAGAAACAACTGATCAGAACAGCCTAAGAAGGGAAACAAAGAAAGATCTTGCTTAAATTCTTATGGGTGTTTGTAAAACACTTCCTACCCACAGTGAGAACATAATTAGGTACAGACTTTCATTAAGGTCAATACTGCTGTAAAAGTTACCAAATAAAGAAATTCAGCTGACAAGAGCCAGGCAGTGCCCAAAGAGCAGTCATTAGATACCAGCAAAAAGGCAGAGACTGAGCCACATGAAAGCTGCCTTCACCAGGTCTCTTTCTATGATCTTGAAGTGAGTGGAAGAAATAGAAAAGAGTTACACATGTAGCAACCTCATCCATATGATAATCACCCTTCAAAGGTACCCATATTCTGGCAAATATCTCCAGACACATGGCTCTATTTTAATCTGAGACAACTAATTTATTGAACACCTATTATAAATTTGGACATATACATACATTATATTATTTAATACCCTAAACTCTGTGAGCTAAGTAGAATCAGTATTATTTTCAAAAAAACAGAATCAAGGAAGCTGAGTAAACTATTCTATGCTATTCATCTAGTAAATGGTAGAACTAATATTTGAACTCAGAGCTTATGATAGGAAACTGAATTCTAAAAGTAAAGAGATCATGTAGGGAAACTCTCAGGTTGCAAAGAAAACAAGAGATGGGCAATGTGCACATATCTATGTAAAAATCTTTCCCTCTATTTTATCATAAAATCTGGACTCATGCTGGGGGTGCAGTTCAGTGGTACAGCATCTGCTTAGCATGTATGAGGAGGCCTTGGGGTCCGTCCCCACCGTGTGTGTGTGCGTGCGCGCGCATACACACACACACACACACACACACACACACACACACACAGAGTCTAGACCCCAAGTGACTAACTTACAACATAGTATTGGCTGGGAGTCAAAATCTCTTCTTAGAATTCACCAGAAATATGATTTGACCTCTGAGGAGAGCTCAAAAATAGGAGACCCCAAGAAGCTAAAGGCCTCTAAAGGACAGGATCTTTGCTCCATCCATGCTCCTCAGTCATGGACTGCCTGACACATAGAGCCAACAAAGAATTTGCTACAAAGATGCTGCAACCCCGCCAAAGTGAGAAAGCAAGTTCCTTTTTGTTCTTTACATTCTGATGAGGCAAAATTTCATAACACCATGGTGCACTGGGCGTTTGGGCTGAGCTAGGCATGCATGAAGGTACATTTTTTTTTCGTTCTCTTTTAAGAATACAGAAGAGCTATATTAATAGTGTATCAGGCAGGGTTGGAAAAAATCATTTATAATTCCATGACAGAAAACAATGGGTAATTCAAATACATAATACCTTATAATAGGCCATCCCGTTTTTGTGTACAACAAATTGCTCAAATGTATAGATGGAATATTCACTTTTTTGTGCCCTTTTCCTCTTACACTTTAAGATCAGTGTGAGGAAGAATTATCTTGGAACTCTTTTGTAATCAGACTGACACAGAATAATGGGCTAGATGATCTTTTTGCTAATAAAAGCATTTATACCATAAACATTTATAAGATAAATATCCTCCTTTCTGTATACTGATACAGAAAAATGAGGAAAGAATGGTTTTCAGAGAATGCCACAGTCCCTAAATATCATTTTTGGGGAAAAAATAATGGCTCTTCATGGCCTCACCTCCTTTTAGAGCTTCACATGCCACACTTTTCCCACCAGACAAAAAAATGTCAGTGGGGTCTCCAGAAATGTACCTTCCCTAGAAGCTGGAAAACAATATTGTGAGACATTAGCTCTATTTCTCCAATTCCACCACCCCTGAAATGGCCTTTACCTTCCACAGGGGATGTTTTCAGTATATTGCAGAGATTCTGTACACCTCCATAGCGGTGATTGATCTCATTCACTCCATCAGTTGAACGCAGCTCCATGAGCTTCCTCAGTTCCATTAATGTGCAGCCAAACTCCCTTTCACGACTTTCGGCTATTGAGTTGGCCGGCAAGTTATGTTCTAATGGGTTCGTCATTTTGCTTGCGGTTACCAGCCCCTCAAACAGAGAAGATGAGGAGTTTCCCTTCAACCAAGCAGTGTCTTCTGCCTTCTTGTCCCCACTTCTTCCTGCTTCTTGCTTCTCTGGGGGCCCAGTCAGAATATAGATTGACTATATCTTGTGCAGTAAGCTTCAGGGTAGCAACCCCAAACCTAGATCCTTTCTTTTGTAGGAAGCCTGGCAGTGAAAGGAGGAAGAGAATGGGGGAACAGAGTAGAAGGCGGACCTTGTGTCACGATGATTAGTGTCCCCTGCGTGGTGATGAGATTGGTTGTCCAGAGTAGGTAGGTTCCTAGTTTAGACTGACTTGGCCAGAAGAAGGTGTAAACAGGATGTACATGTTACCATGGAGGCAACCTTAGCAACAACCAGCAACTGCGATGGTAGAGTGGCAGCAGGAGGAGGAAGAGGAGGGCTCCTTGGATACCGATGACAGCTGGATCTCTGGAATAGACTCAAGATAGACAAAAAAGAAACTATTAGAACAGCCATGAGGATCCAGCATCTGCAAGGCAAGCTGTACCCACTCCAGCACAGGGTTTAGGTGACAGTTGCTGTTGGAGCTGAAATGAGAGCTGAGGCCTGAACTAACGGAACTGACTCAGGGAAGGTCTTGTTCCCTGAAAGGGCCCAGCAGCCTGTAAACTGCAATGCAGAGAAGTTATTTCAGATATACCCCACTCTTCAGGTCTCAGTCTTCTGAACCAAGCCATACAAACCCTACAACGTTAGAGACTTGGAAATAAAAGGATATGACCTCTATTGACTCTAATGCTTTCTCTATTTGAGGGATCCACTACAGGATCCTTTAGTCTGGGCTTATCAGACTAAAGAAACTTAGGAGGTGAGAAGAGGTCAGAAAAAGGAGATCAGGCCCAAGTGGTCCAGACGGTGGCTTGCCAGTCTGCTACCCTCTGCCATACCTCATGCCCTTCCCCACTCCCAATGCGGATATTTACAAACCAGGAAGACCACTTGATAGAAGATGCCCAAATCTTTTGAGGAAACTTTCAATACTCAGTCTTTAGTTATATGGAAATTAGGCAGCTAGTGGCAGTTGTTAATAAGTCAGACATCAAGTTTGGTTCTTGGGGCTAAGCCCCATCTCTCCTCCAAGAGGTTTTTGTGGGGAAGGCGAGAGTAACACTGGCAGTTTTCGATACAGGGTATAATTTTTTTCTAAGTAAAGGGGACAGAAGTACCTCTGAGAAGAAAAGATAGTGAGTTTGAAGTCTGTGGATGTTAGAGTTTCTCCAGTGTGGGAAGGATAAGACAGCTATCAGCTCCACTAGAGCATGGGGCCCCAGCAAGGTCATCAGGAGGGACAAACTCACTTGCATGTGACTGAGCACCAGAGGACTTCAAGTCCACACAGTAAATATGTCAGAGGAAGGCGGCATTTCCCCACCAAGAAGACAAGTGTTACCTCTCACACAGCTGACTAAGGTGTGGGGAGAAGATACGTGTAAGTGAGGGTACTGAGGGCTGAAAGTAGGAAGAAGTTTGATTCTGAGCCCTGTGCTCAGCTTCAGGCAGGGGCTGGCTATGTGTCATGCAGGAGCCATTGCCTCATATCAGCCATTCCAACACGGAGGGTGTCTTCTGGAGCGCAGCACCAGAATATGTGGAGCCCAGTCCTATTCAGTCATCCCCACTGACTTGCATTTAGTTGCCAGGAGGTAGAGAGGAATTCTGTTCAGCCTGTCTAATAAACAGATGACATCCTCACTTCTACGAGTTGAAAGAAACATAAGAACCTTCCAATAAAGATTTGATTCTTTATAAATTACTTCTTCAAAATCACATGTGGCCAAAGTCTCTGCTGATTCCAACCAATTCTGTTCCCCATAGGTTCCTCTGGGACGAAGGCTGTTATTCAGGCCTCTGCAAGGTGCCCCTGTAGCCCTCCTATCATAGATTTTAAGACTGCTCTGCCTTACAAAGAGTTAAGCAAGCAGTTGTCTGTCTGTTTTAATATCACACTCTCTTTTCTTTTTAAATGTCATCAGGGAATCCTGGGGAACAAGATCTGAAGGCAGTGGGTCAACTACCCTTTATTTAGACTGAATCAGGCATATTGCACTCCCTCCTGATCCACAGCCGGGTAGAAAGAAGGGTGAGTACAGTACAATAAAGCACCCTGAGAAGCCGGGCGCGGTGGCGCAAGCCTGTAATCCCAGCACTTAGGGAGGCTGAGACAGGAGAATCGCGAGTTCAAAGCCAGCCTCAGCAATGGCGAGGTGCTAAGCAACTCAGTGAGACCCTGTCTCTACATAAAACACAAAATAGGGCTGGAGATGTGGCTCAGTGGTTGAGTGCCCCTGAGTTCAATCTCCTGTACCAAAAAAACAAAAAAACAAAAAACACCCTGAGAGAGACTGGATGGGGAGAGGCCACATTCACATACCTTTAATACAGTATATTGTTATAATTGTTCTATTTTATTATTGTTAATTTTTTATTATGTCCAATTTATAATTTATAAATAGATATGTATGTATATGAAAAAACATGGTATATATAGGGTCCTGTACTTTCTGTAGTTTCAGGCCTCCACTGGGTATCTGGGAATATAGCCCCTGCCAATAAGGGAGGATGATTGTACCACAGGGTTTTCTCTTCCATTTAGCTTCTCCTCAAAGGCTGGAACGAGTGGGAGGGACTAGTGCAGCCAGAAACCCATCTTGACCCTTAACCAGAACTCCCTAACTTTTTAAGAGGAAGTCGGGGACAATGCTGATAGAACAGGGAAACAGAAGATTTTTACCTCTACCCACTACAGTGTTTGCTCCATGAAGACAGGGACTTCTACCTGTCTCATTCACTGCTTTATCCCTAGCTCCTGGGAGAGAACTCCTGGGAGTTGAAGCGGGCATTCAACTCAAATTTTGTTGCTGTTGTTGGATGACCAGTAGCAGATTCAGAACCAGATTTGCCATCTTCCCCTCAGTCATCCTTTGGGCAAATCACTTAGCCTTCTTAGGACTAGTTCCTCCTACTTTAAACTGAGAGGAGAATCAGCCCTACCTTTTCACATCATTTTAAGAAAGTAATAAATGGGATTATTGACCAAAGAAATTAAATTAGTGCTTCAAAATTTGGAAAGATATTCAGTGTCCAGTATAGGGCACTCAAGTGATGGAGGAAAGTTTAATTTGACACAAATTAACTTCTGTTATATTAGAAAGCAGAAGGGCAATAAGATCCACATGCTTCTTCATATTTTCTTGCCAGGAACCCCTCTCCCACACTCAAAAGAATGGAAAATTCCAAGGCATCTTCTTTAACAATCAATAGCCATTACCTGGGTTATGACCATTAGCATATGTGTCTTGAAGTCTCTGGGAAATAAGAAGGGTGAATTCCTTACTTTGAACCTCTCCACAGAGTACCAAAGAGGAGAGATTTTTCTACTCACACAGGCCAACAATGGAAAAGGGCACATAAATTTAGACTATGTGGGGCTAAAGAACGCATGTGAGCCAGGCACAGTGGTACATGCACAGAGATTCCGGAGGCTTAGGCAGGAGGGTTGCAAGTTGGAGGCCAGCCTCAGCAATTTAACAAGACCTGGGGATGTAGCTCAGTGGTAGAGTGTCCCTGGGTTAAAGTCTCAGTACTAAAAAGCAAAACAAAACAAAGCAAAACTTTGGAAAAGAATGAAAAGGTTTGTATGCTCCAGGTTGATCTAGAGACACAAACACAGTAGATTAAGTATCCAGCTGTGGGCACAAAGTCAAAGGGGCAGTGTATGGCTGGGAGCCTCAGATTTGAGGTGGGATCTCTGTAGAAGTTTTGTTATAATGAGGCAGCCTGTCAGGGTGTCCATGCTTCTCTCTGAGCTCTCTAGAAAATGAGTTCTTTGCAACTGCTGAGCTTGCCTGGGCCCAAACCTTATTAGGCAACTGCCAAAGAATAATCTGGAAGTGCTCACGCCACTTTAGCCTGGGAGGCACTACCTCTTGTCAGGTCAGGATTAGTCATTTGCCTTGGGGCATTCTGGGTAAGGTATGTCCTCACCCCCCATTTCTGGCATTTTGCAAACCTAGGGGATGAGAGAATACAAAGTGCAAACTCTCTCCCTTCCTCCAGGGCAAGGAATCATATTACTTTACATTAAGTCCTTTTAACACCCCCCTAAAGGTCTGTAACAACAAATCCTAAAAAAAAAAGGTCTGTAACATCTGCTCTGTAATTTGTAGATGTCATGCAAAAGCACTGTCATATGCATTCTAGGTAGAACAGCTGTGACGCCGGCCTCGCAGATGAAGCTGATGAGGGCAGCTCTTTTTATTCATTCAACTTTATTTAATTTTTTCCTCTTTTAAAAATTGGTATATTACAATTACACATAATATTGGGATTCATTGAACTGCCTGGTACTCTTTTGACACATTACTCCTTAGTTTTCTGATAAAGGCCCTTTAAAATGCGGGCATCTCTGGGGACAGAGAACACTTGCTTCCCTCTGGAGGAAAGGCTCACCCTTTCCTTAACTCCCTCTCTTTCAGAGTTGACTATATCACATCCCAGGGAACAGGGAAAATAGACCCTTTCTGGCCTCCACACACGTGGAGCTTCACAGGACTTCACACTTCCCGACAAGCCAACCTGCAGGGGTCCCTAGCAAGTTCTTGAAATAAGGAACTGCTAGAGATAGCAATCTGATTCCCTAAGCCCCCCAACCATCACTAACAGCCAGACACTCTAAATTCCTCCAGTTTGGTCCCCGGAATCCCTTACTCTTGGAAGCTTTCCTAGGGTGCTAAGCAAGAGATACATCCCCCCTCCTGTGAGGGAAGGAGTAACCCTGTGTAGGTCAGAGTACATCATGTTGGAAGATATGGGGAACTCACCCCCTGAGCCTCCTGTGAAGGGAGGTGATCTGGTGAGGCACAGGAAGCTAAATGTGTGTGGAAATAGGAGAGAGAAGAGGTGGGCCAGGGCGGTGGCCAGGCCTTCAGGCTGGTGCAATGCTGCAGACAGACCTGACCGGAATACTAAGTGACTCTAGTCAACTCTGGCCTCCGGCTGTGTGAAGAAGGGGAGCTTGCTGCTCAGTGGAGCGGACTTGTGTGCCCTGCCCTGCCTCTTCTCTGGACCAAGAGCCTCTGCTCAGGGGCAAGTTGGTAGCAGCATTTGGGGACACCTGGCAGAGTGTCAGCATCTGTCAGGCAGGACGTGAGGAGTGAAGGAGGGAGGCCCTTAGAGGAGGAAGCAGGCTGGTCCCACCTGAGGACCTGATACCTGGAAGCTCCTTCTCGGGCAGCACCCTCAGCCTTTTCTCTGTCCCAGAGTCTTCCTCATCCCAGGGGAGGTAGGAACAGGGTGGTGGTGGGGAGAGGTGAGAAGGGAGGGGACAAATATTTCTTGAGCACTTACAATGTGCTAGGTGCCATATGATATATTTTATGTGAAAATCAGTGAGAAGTTAAATATATATTAATATAAGCATTATATAGTGCCCGGGAAAGTGGCTGATATGTAGGGGTTGGTCTGCACACAGTAGCTATTATCATTTTATGTATACTATGTTACTCACTAACAACCCTATAAAAAGGACAGATATCCTTTCATAGCAGGGACTAGATTCAGAGAGCCAGAATTTGTGCCCTAGTCTGAATCCAAAGCCATCCTGCCTCAAGTACAAGACATATACTCTAAGAAAATGGGAAAAAAATTTTAAAAAAAGCTATACAATTACTTCCTAAACCTTGATGAGAAGACCCACATAAACCCATCAGGCCCTTGTTCAGGACCCCAAAAGGCTCTGAAATAGGTTAGGAAAACACCTATCTCTTTGGGGCAGGTATACAGATAGACCCACAGCTTATCAGGGACAGACACCTTCCCTGATCCTTCTCCCTCACCCTCTGCCCCCCAGGACCCTGAACCAGAATGCACTGGGATCTAGACTGGCACAGCTCCAAGCACATGCGATGCCTACCTGGAAAAAGCCCAGGAGTGGGGATTGGGTTTCCTCCATATTACCTATCATGTCATGCTCTTGATCCTGTGATTCCTCATGATCTGGGAGAAGCACAGACAGATCCAGCTCAGGGATAATTCCTGAGCATCACCGGGAGTTTGTTAAGCTTTTGTCTTTCTCTCAGGCTCTCCTCTGCTTCCCAAAGAGAAAACTGGTGAGATGGCAGCAGCCTGAAACATCCCAGGCCAGCCCTTTTCTCTGAAGCTAGGAAGCCCACCCAGAGGCTGTTCCGCATCCCCCCTCATTACAGGCCGTTTATTTCCATGACTCAGATTCCAGCCCACCCTGGCAAGTGCCTATCACACAGGGCTGGCCGCCACCCTCACTGTGGCCCTCACATCTTTCTTCCCTGCCCATGCCCGCCCTGCCCTAATTTCTGCTCTAATGCCTGTTGCTTTGCAGAACTGATCTGAGCACACACCCTCCTTTGGAGGCATGGGAAGAAGGTCAGAGGCAGAGTGTGCTGGCTCAAGTTCAGGTGGTGGGTGGCACTGCCTATCATCAGCACCCAACAGCCACACCCATGCCAGGAAGCCAAGTGAGGACTGGGGCACCAAGCAGGCCTCTGCACTGACCACAGGATGGCACTCTGTGGCCTGGCCCGGGAACCTGATGTCAACACTCAGCTAGCCCCTAGAACCAAATCTTCTGGTGGGCGTCCCTTCCCCAAGGTCTGGATTCTGGTGCTTCCTTCCTTCTTGAATGAGAACACTGTTTCCTGGTTAGGAGGGGTGTGCACAAAGCTGCCTTACAGCCTCTCCTTCTCCCCAAGTCTACTCTGAAAGCATCTTCTTCCATTGAGCTGTAGAAATGCAGTCCTAGAATCAAAGTAACTATTTGGAGAAAAATGTGTCAATTCTTTTTTTTTTTTTAATATTTTTTTAGTTGTAGGTGGACACAATATCTTTTTTTATTGATTTATTTTTATGTGGTGCTGAGGATCAAACCCAGTGCCTCACGCATGCGAGGCAAGCGCTCTACCACTGAGCCACAATCCCAGCCCAAATGTGTCAATTCTTGACCCCTAGATCTCAGGAATCTGGAATTCACCTCTCCTTCTCAAAGAAACCACGAACTTCTAGTTAAACTCTATGCATCCCGTGGACCCAGTTATCTACTGCTGGGTGCATCTCCCAAAGGAATTCTCCTCTAGGGCTTGAAGGCAGCATGTGTAAGGATATTCACTGACTCATTATCTGTGAAGATGAAGTTGGAAGCAACCTGGGATCCATTCTCCCAGTGATGGACAGGTAAGACATGAGAGCTAGGTAACATGGAGCATTATCCAACAGTTAGAAACACAGATTAGATGTACACATGACAATACTGCTGATTTTAAAAACACAGTGACTAGTGAAAGGAAAAAGATTTCACAGCTTTTACAGAAATTTAAAATACATGCATCTAAAGCAGTGCTGCACGTTTTAAGGATCGTATTTAAGCAAAAAGATATTTTAGCACATTAGAATACTGCTCATGGGCAGAGAAGGGAATGGAAATAGGATATGGGTAAAGAGTAAGCAAGAGAGGGGTCACATATGGACCTGTGATAATAGTGGACCATGACTGACTCAGGCTTTTGCACTTGAGGTCCAAAATTATAAAAATGAAACACACCTCTCAGTCTTAGAGTGGCTGCGTTTTCTAAGATATGACAATGTTGGCAAAACTTATCAATTCTTGCCAGATGCCTTCAGTAGGCAAGGAGAAGGTAGTTCACAGACAGGACAAGATTTCTCTAAACAGGATACTAAGAGTTGACCTGTAGTTGATGGCCTGCTCCTGATCACATGGCCTTCTCAGCTCCAACCCTGGTCAGAAACCCCAGGATGCACCCAGATGAAGACAGGAAGCTTCATAGTGTGTGGGAGGAAGCAGGAATGTGCCTGAGAGGTCAGTGCCACCGCTTCCTCTATCCTAAAACAGCATCAATATTATCAAGAGGAGAAAGGGGGCCTGAGGATGTAGTTCGGTGATAATAGCTCTTGCCTAGCACGTGTGAGGCTTTGGGTTGGATCCCCAGGGCTGAGGGGGAAAAAAAAAAGAAAGCAAAGCAAAGAAAAAGAAATGACAGTCCCTTGGGCCCAGAGCCACAGTGAAGATAACGTCTTCCAAATAATCTGGGTCACATTGGCCCAGGTCACTTCTGTGTCCTCCTGTGGCTGTGTGTGTGTGTGTGGGGGGGGGTGGTCACAGCAAACTTCAGCTAAAAAGAAAAGTACAGGATGAAAGCAACACTGACCACATCCTTCTGCTGGTGGTTAAGGAGGACCAGAGTGGGTTTCAGGAGGGGGTGATGGTGTCATCCAGGAGGGCTAATGTTTAATACAGGGGAGCTGGCAGCTTCCCGCACCCCTCGCACTGGATGGTGGGAAATTCCCAGGATCAGGGTTTTTCAGAGTATCTGCTTCTCACCCCTAAGAACTGGGACAGGAAGCTACTAGGCCCCAGACAGACACAGACCTTGGGCAGTGACATACAAGTATTCAGTATGTCTTCTCTCTTGGACAACATAGATTGCCTTTCTTGGGGCTGCTGTGGCTTTTCTACTTTTTGGTTCCAAGGGAACAAAGGGGCTTTTTAGCAGCTGGATTGGATCCGGGGTTATTTTTAGAAACAAATTTCAGCAGAATCATGTCATGCTTGTGGAGAGGGAGAGGAGGGTCAATCTCCCTTGGCTACGGGTGGCAGGACCTGGCTGCTCCCAGACCTCAGGCTCTAGGGGAGCCCCCGGGGACAAGGGAAAGGCTGCCTGACCTCAGATTGAGATGTTCACATCTCTCCTACCCTAAGGGCAAGCTGTGGACAGTTGTTTTGTCCCCAGGGGCTCAGCAGGAGAGGAAGCAAGGCCCCAGCACTCCTCAGGGTATCACACAGTGGCTCTCATGCCTGGGCAATGCTCCCATTACCCCAACCACTTTATGACAATCTCAACTCACAGGTACAGAGACAACCCCCCACCCCCCCACCCCTTTGACTGTCTCAGTCTTTTCTTAGTCTAGCTATTTTCTGGAAGTAACAAGCAAATGAGCAAGTGAAAAGATGACATTTGTTAAGAAAGAGAGTTGGGACACTCCATAATAACCTTTTATCTCTCTGCCCCATTTCACTCTTTCTTGTCATACATGGCACAGACTGGAGCCACTAGGCCAGCCCAGGGCTTTAGAGAGTGGACTGACCTGATCACTCTGGAGAGTGGATTGCACCCTTGTGCAGTGCTTTGGAGAAGGGGTGGTCAGGTAAAAACCTATTGCTGACCCCTCCCAGTTTCTGGTTGAGAAGAGTTGGGGCAGGGCCTGGGAATGCACGTTTCTAACAAGTTCCTTAACAAGGTGAGCTGATGCCACTGGTCCAGGGCCCATACTTTGAGAATAGAATACTGCAGAGGTTCTGAATCATTTCTGCCATCAACTTCTTAAGAATCTCCAAGACCACCAGGTAGCATTGCTCTGAGAATCCAAATCAGAGGTCAGAGCCCTGCCTCTGTTCCAGGCCGACAGGGGAAGGTGCAAGAAGGCCTTGTCACTTCTGTCCTCTCCTCTCCTCTTCTCCTGCAGTCCTGGGATGGGACACTGACCTCTGTTTCCTTTATCCCGGGGCAGACCCTTCTCAGGAGAACCATGAGCCTCCCAAGGAAAGCCCACTTCCTTTCAGACCTTGAGAAAATAGACTCTAGAGGATGTCTCTCAACACGCTTGAAACAGCAGAAGCCCAGGTTTATTCAGAAACTTAAAACAAGCTCCGCCGTGAGGCTCAGAGGGCCGCCAGTCCCTTCCAGGTTCAGGTGGAGCTAAGTCCAACCCACTCCTGTTTCCTGTCTCCACAGGAGTCAGAGATGGGTGGAAACAACACCCAGGTGCGGGCCCAACAAAAGACAGCTCTGCTCACTTCCCTCTCTAGTGTCACTGCCCCCGCCACATCTGGACTCCAGGCTGCCACTTTTCTGCCAACCCTAGGGCCCCAGCAGAAGGGCCAGGCCCACCGCCTCCACAACACCTCCCAGGGAGCCTGCCCACTGCTCCCAGGCCAAGCGCCCGGCCGGCTGGCAGAGCACAGCAGCTGCTGTTTTCCAGGCTGGCTGACAGGCTGTTATAAACACTCGTTTTAGGTTGCTATGGAAAAGTGAGTGTGCAGCCTGGCTACGGTGTAGCTATTTATGTGCCTATGATGGCAGAGCGGTCTGTTTTTATTATTTCACTTTTAAAGTTTTCCTTTCCCAGCCCCCTAAAAAAGCTTTTAAAAAGGAGGGAGTGGGGAGCGACCAGGACTTTCTCAGGATCGAAAAGAGTAGCCAGAAAATAGAGCTTATGTCTTAAGCCAGGATGGGGAAGAAGAGGCACACGGGTGAGCTCCTTTAAAGAAGGGAATATGTACCCTCAAATGTGACTGGTGGCTTGGGAACTGAAGTCCTGCCTATGCCCCTGGCTTATCGAGGAGAAAGGCTCACACCCAGGTTCTTGTCACCTTTCTTCCACTTCTAGGGATGACAGGGATAATGCCCCCTTTGTCTCTTTCCTGTCCAGGCCAGGGCCCCACCTCAGCATGCAGATACTAAAGGTTCCTCCAGGGTTGTGGGAAGAGAAGCTCAGGCTACCACCCCTGCCCTCAACTCCCCTGGGCAGCAGGGTTACCAGCAGAGCCTGGTACATCAGTGGAGGTTTGCAAGGAACAACCTCTAGGTGCTCCTGAAGGGACAAGTCCCCCCACTTGCACAGAGAACTTTCATCTCATTCTCATTCCTCAGGGAGCTTGGGGGTAAAGGGATAACACATTTAAGATGGCAGCCAGGATGGTGAAGATCCCTAGCCAGCACCAAGGAGTGTGTTTCAAGGTTCAGATGCTGAAGATGATTTAAAGCAAGGCTGATTCCTCCTTAGACATGCATGTCTCCATAGCACCAGACATGTGGGAATGGCTTTTGGCAGAGGAGGTAAGGAGTGGTCAGAGATCAGTTTATCTCCATCTACTGGATGGGACACTATGGCCCTCAGCCCTGACCACTCTCCCAACCCAAAATAAAATAACCAATAAGAAAAAAAGTCATAGGAATCTCAAGTGGGGCAAGAGAATGGAAGTCACTAGCATAGGTGTAACATACATATAACTAATCTGAAAGTGTGTCTTGACTTTGACGAATACGCTGTAGGCTGCTAATCGGTTCATGGTGTATAAGAGAACCACTTTTCCAGAAATAGACGTTTAGAATTCAAAAGATGATGCAGGACTTTATCATCCCTCTTTCCCCGCCTTATTCTAGCTCCTTCCTGATTGGTATATATATTTTTTAGGAGAAAGAAACCTCCCACTACTGATGGGCAAATTAACTAGATAAAAATAAAATTAGGGTAGTGTTCAAAAAGAGCAAACCCCATAGAGTGTTCCAATTCCTTCCTTCTCATGAGATAACTGAATGCCTCCAAGACACCACTGTGGCTCAGAAAGCATACAGAGAACCCTGCGGGGAGGAGAGAGAGCAAGAGAAAGGGAAGGATGCCAGTGATTCCAGATGATTCCAGGGGGGAAGCAACCTCGTGCTCCCCCGGGAGAGGTCAGAGCCCTAACTGACAGCCCCAGTTAGCTGATAAAGTCTTGTTGGAAAAATCAGAACTTGGGACAGATATCAGTCTTGGCAGCACCTTGAGGTCAAAAGAGCAGAGCAGGCATCATTTCTAAGCCTGTCAAACCAACTGTCATCAGCACCCCAGTTCCTGTAGGGCAGGGGAGAAGAAGGGAGGAGGCAAGTAAAGGATCCAGAAGGGACAGAGGGGAAATTGTCTTGGGGACAGGGGAGCAGGCTGGCAGAAAGCCACCAACTATGAACTAATGTTCCAGATGACCAGTGTGTCTCTCCTAGGTCCAAGAGCCTCTCAATTCCAGCTGAGTGGCTAATACTTAGAAATACATACAAAAGCAAACAGAGATGCAGACACATCTCAGAATCCCAAGGCAGACCAAGCTTCCCAAAATCATGAGCTATGAAAAACATCTATTCAAAAGAGCTCAGATCCATGGTGATGGACATGGAGTCCATTGTTGCAAGAGACAAAGGACAGGCCTGTGAGGTGACTCAGCCCCAGCTGGTCACTGTTGATTGAAGGCTCTCAGGGGAGAGAGAGTGGAGGGTACTGTGTATTTTTCTTCTGAATGAGCAGAAAGGCTGTATTGCCTATTAAGCCCAACCTCTGCCCAGGGCCTGGCTTACCATGTGGAATTAATGAATGAACCATCCTTCTCGGCTCCAAGGAAAGCATGGATGTCACAGAGGGGGACCCAGTCTCCAGAGACCATCAGTTATAAGTCTCAAGCACTGCTCCTTCCGCACTTCTCTTCTGAGCCTGCCCTGACCGAAAGGAAAGGATGCCCCCTGCCTTGTTCTCCAGGACAGACTCCTAAGGTTTTGGTGCAGGTATGTGGGGGCAGTGGGTGAGTGTGTGTGAAGTGTCACTGCAGGGGATCCTTCACTCTCCAGATAGAAGAGGCAAAGGAAAACAGGACCCATTCCATTCCAAACTCCCCCACACAACACAAAAAAATTCTTTTTTTTTTTTTGTATCAGGGATTTAAAACAGGGACACAACCACTGAGCCACATCCCCAGCCTTTTTTATATTTTATTTTGAGACAGGATCTTGCTGAGTTGCTTAGGGTCTTGCTAAGTTGCTGAGGCTGGCTTTGAACTTACGATCCTCCTGCCTCAGCCTCCCGAGCTGCTGGGATTACTGGTGTGCACCACCGCTCTGGGCTCCACATAGCATTTTAAACAGTATCCCGACACCTCCAAGGAAAACCTGAGAGAATGGTGGGGGGGGGGGGAGGTCTGTAGGAAGTGGCAAAAAAGGATGTTTTCCAGATTATTTTATTTCTGAAGTATGAAGTTGTCAGGAATCATGGGGAAAACACCCAGTACCACTCTTTCCACCCCCTCATTTTTCTTTCTCTATACCTTATTCTCAAGCCTTTGTCTTTATTCTTGCATACCTAGGTATTACCCTCTCCCGCCCCCCAGCCCCCACAATCATCTATTTCAACATCTCATTCACTCTTATTCTTTTTTCCCAAATCTCCGGGGACAGCCTAATTGGATGGAGTCCTCCTTCCCTACCTGGATAATTTCTAATTTCAATCAGCCCTGAGTCCACCTTGGCTCAAATAGTGGAAGGAGCAGGCTGTGCTGAGATGCAAGTCAGGGACTTTTGGGACCAACAGAGCTGGCACCAACACAGGGCCAACTATGTCACTGGAGGCATGGATAGTGGGCTAAAGACACATAGGGTGGGACCCTGTGACCACACTGCATTCCCTTAAATCCATCTGGAGCCTATCTGGCTAAGTCAAATATTTATACAGCATCTAAATATGCTGGAAGCTGAGGCAAAAAATACATATATATATCAAGAATTTAGAAGTGAAGAACTTCTAAGAGAGGGAAGAGGAGGGATATAAAAATGTTCCTATGAATTAAAAACAAAAGTCAGGGTTTAGTATGCTCAGCCAAGCTCCCAGTCTAGCAAAATCAGAGAAGCAGCCTGATAGAAGAAGGGGCTGGGAGACTGACAGATAGAAAAGGCACCACCCAGAGCTGTAATCGGACCCTGGCTCCTTTCAAAGCTCAGAACGAAGCTCAAAGTTCAAGCATTGGAGAGGATAAGCTGGTCCCATCCAACTACAAACTTTAAATGGCTCCAATGGCCCACCTGTGTTCCACTCAAGCCTATAAAACGTGGGTAGGGAGCTGAGCGTGGTGGTGCACAACTGTAATTCCACAAATTTGGGAGGCTGAGGCAGGAGGATCACAAGCTCAAGGGCAGCCTCAGCAACTTGGCAAGGCCCTTAGCAATTTAGCAAGACCTTGTCTTAAAATTAAAAAATAAAGGTGGGGGAAGGGGCTGGGGACAAGGCTCAGTGTTACACACTCCTGGGTTCAATGTCTGGTACCAAAAAAAAAAAAAGAACTTGGGTAGAGAACAGACACATGAAGGATCAAGTCCAACTCTCTGGTGACAAGGTGTCTCTTCTAGTTCTCCCTACCCTACAGGAGGATTCTCAAAGGGACCAAAGGAGGAGTAGCAACAGACATCCTAACGGAGCAGAGAAATTTCCACAGGTATTCACACTATACAAGTCTACTAGAGGAAGCTTTCTCCGTTTTTCCCTGGCCTCACACACCTTGACCAGCTGTTCCAAATTAGCAAGATCTCCCTCACTAGAGAACAATCCTTTTCAGTGTAGGGAGGGGACCATGCCCTTAGAGATTCAGTTGCTGAGCCCTCTCCCTCTCTTTCTCTCTTTCTCTCTCTCTCTCTCTGAGCTGCTGGGTCGAAAGAGAAGCTGAGGACAGCAGCCTGCTCTCCCCTCCCTCCTCAAGTCCCCCAGCAGGCAGCAAGGCCCTGGAAACTTTGCCGTCTAAGGCTGTGGAATTCCACCAGGCTCCTGCAGTTAATCATCTCAGCTCTCTGCATTCCCAAGTTGGGGCTTTAAAAGGTAGCACCAGAGCAAGAAGGACAAACACGTTGGGAGAAGAAGGAAAAAAGAGTTGATGGAAGGAAGTGCTCGCCACTCTCAGCCCAGGTCTTCTGCATAACTTTGAGGAGGGGAAAGATTCCAGAAAGGAGCCC
This sequence comes from Xerus rutilus, assembly GCA_028644305.1. Taxonomy (NCBI): domain Eukaryota; kingdom Metazoa; phylum Chordata; class Mammalia; order Rodentia; family Sciuridae; genus Xerus; species Xerus rutilus. Next base: position 61,288,354 of record CM053410.1, read on the forward strand.
CCAAGTAGCATAGACCACGATCCAGAGCCCTCTTACAAGTTCCGAGCAAATGCTGCCTGCACGGCACCCTGGTCCTACAAAGAAGTTGCTCCCATTGCCAACCTATTCATAAAAGATTGCCTGGGGGCTGCTGTGTTCTTTGAAACTTTCTCCTTTTAGCAGATCTGAGAAATCTGTTCTGCTTTGGGTTGGGGGTGGAGGGCAGTGCTAGAGAGTCACAGGACTGAGTCCAAGGCTCTGGAACAGTAACTTCTAAGATGGTACAAGTGGCTTCTTAGGCCAGGTTGCCATGGTTTCCAAGAGGACAAACAGGTTTTGCCCTAAAGGGGATAGATGAGAACTGCATTTTCCTTCCTATGGGAATACTTTCAAGAGCCAAGAAAGGAGGGGGATATGGCAAAATGAGAAGGTTGCAGAGCAGGGGGAAGAAGGCGGTCAGCTTTGACAGTTTTTGTTCTTCTTGTGAGCACTGGGTGGGAAGACCCCTTGGTGAGAGGATAAGGCCCCATTCACAGATGAGATTCACCCAGGAAGTTCACTGGAAGAGGAGCACCTCTCTTCTACATCAGCTGTCCACCAGCCAACCCAGAGGCAAGGAATAGAGGCCAAAACTGAGCTGCTCTGGGAAAATCTCAGAGTTCTGTCTACAAGAAGTCAGGTGAATCAATGTGCCCAGAAATGATAGTACTGTTCCCCAGAACTGGGGTCTGCCCACTGCCCACCCCTACATTAGCATCTGTACACTGTTTTCCCAGGTGTCCTGGTTGGTCAGGACACTTTCAACTCTTGTTCCCAAGGAGCCAGATGGGTAAAACAGTGTAAAGTGCCAAGATGCCACCATGTCCTCCCAGCAGTTGTCAGCTGAATGCAGCCACCTGGCTGAGGAATTCCCTTTAAGACTCATGGGCTGCTCTCCACAGTTTATGAGAACCTCCTTGGATGCTTCCTCCTGAGCTGGTGCCAGTTGGGCTGCCCCTGGAGAAGTGGCTAAGGAGACAGCTACTCAAGACTCTGCTACCCTCCAAAGCAGGAATTAGGGCACCATCGTGGACTACGTACCACTTCTGCCTTTTCAAAGCACAGGAAACCTGGGTCTGCTGCCAAAAGCCAGGAGGTAGGTCAGACTTCATCACAATTCACCACTAGTAAATGCACCAATAAGTTCCTGGGCTTTTCAGAGAGCAAGTCCCTGCTTTCCTCACCAACTATATCAAACAACTCTTAGAATCCAAGAGCCAGCCTTTTAGGGGACGTTGGGGGAAAGTCTAATAAAACCACCTGATTTTATCTGTAAGCACCTATGAACCAAACACTGTGCCAGACATTAGACAAACAGGCTATGCTATCTAGATAGGATAGAGGCAGAGGCAAATGATGCAAAGACATCTGTATCAGGTGTCAAATGAAGGGTAGAAACATCTCCCTTTCCCATTAACGTGTGTGTATCCAATGCCTCTGGGGTCCACACAGTAGGTCAGCTTGTGGCTGTCAAGCTGCTGCAGCAGAGCTTACTCACAGAATGCACCTCTGCATAGTAGGCTCAGCCCTGTGGTCTGGGCAAAGAGGAAGCTTCTAGGTCTTTCCAGAGTTGCTACATACAGTTGTGTAGGCTATGCCCTGAACCTGGATACCAGATAAGGAAATGGTTGGGAGATGAAATTCACCCTAAGTTTTACTGTATGGGCCAGATGACCATGTGCTATATTCACCTTCTAAAGGCAGCCAGGCATGTTGGGACATGCCTGTAATCCCAGTGACTCAGGAGACAGAGGCAGGAGGATTGCAAGTTTGAAGCCAGCCTCAGCAATTCAGCAAGACCCTGTCTCAAAATAACATTAAAAGACAGAGGAAGCTGGGCGTGGTGGCACATGCCTGTGATCCCAGCACTTTAGGAAGCTGAGACAGGAGAATCACGAGTTCAAAGCCAGCCTCAGCACCAGGAAGGCACTAAGCAACTCAGTGAGACCCTGTCTCTACATAAAACACAAAATAGGGCTGGGAATGTGGCTTAGTGGTCGAGTACCTGGTACCAAAAAAAAAGGATGGATATAGCTTAGTGGTAGAGCATCCCTAGGTTCAATCTCCAGTACAAAAAAAAATTTTTTTTTACTAAAATCTTTATAAAGGTGCTTTATAGGATAGCAGATACATCTATCAACCCAGTACATTTCCTGGAACCACCAGACCCTAAGAAATATCAGGAAGAAAACCAGAAGTGGATCCAGTTTGACCAGAGATACAACAGAAATGGGGCTGAAAATGCCAAAGCAGCCAGCTCTGTGAGCCCCCTGGCCCAGGCCCACCGGAACTCTAAGGCCAGAGCTGCCTGTGCATGGTGATAGCTCACAGGCTCTCCCACGATGGTCCTTCCCAATCTATTCTTCGTGAGCCTTAGTTTCAGCTGGAAAAAGGCAATCACTGCATACTGAGGTTGAGGATTAGTACTTCCTTCCTGTGCAAAGGCCCCTTGCCACTGGATGAAGATGAGCTGTAACTGGAAGCTATTGGGTGATGGAGGGAAATTGCTTCAGGCCCTCCCAGTGCCTCTGGCCACCTGGTTTCTATGCTTCCCATCCGGGGTCTGGTCCTGGACTCTGTAATTAGGAAGGCACTGGTACTCCCCACAGAGCATTCTAGAATCTCAAGCTTGCAGCTACACCTGCGCCATCTGTCTGCCTGAGTTTCCTTGTTAAGTGGCATAAGCAAGACTGAGCAGAAAGGTGGAAAACTGTCTGCGAAAGTAAAGAAGTTTGTAGGAAGAAGTCATATTGGGTTAATGCTTCCCAGTTTTCAAAGGATTAGGACATTTGGTCTTTGTGATAATCTCTTTAGATAGTTGGGACTGCCGATATTACTCCTTTTACAGGTTTTATAACACATAGTCTTAAAGGTGAAGTGACTCACCCAGTTAAGGCCATGAAAACACAGGAAAAGACCAGAAGCAGCTAAGGTCTACTACACGCTCCCAGGTCCAATAAAAAAAATGGAGCAGGGCAGGTGGTGCATGCCTGTAACTCCAGTGACTTGGGAGGCTGTGAGGCAAGAGGATTGTCAGTTCAGCAACTTAGTGAGACCCTGTCTCAAAACAAAAACCAAACAAACAAACAAAAAATAGACAAACAGTGCCAACAGAACAGAAAGGCAATCTGTATAAAATCAGACCTGTCAGGCTTTCAGGCCCAAACCAGGACACTGGAGCTGGGGATTCCTGTCCTGATGACCTCAGAGGATTAATATAGGTTTCTCTTACTTCCTCCCAGAGGTGACTGTGAGACACGCTGAATGTATGTGTGATGTCTGTGTGTGTCATCCTGATTGGCCCTGGACACCTTCAGGGTACAGACTGCGGTTTAGGTAAAGGCTGTGCAGTTCCTGGGACACTGAGGGGGTGTAAAAGGGAGAGACAGAGAGAAAGGAGAATCACAAAAGGTGCGGGGAAAAGTCAAAAGAAGGAAGAGGGAGAGTCTTTCCCTTAGGGAATTCCCAGTCCAGTCTAAATAAAGAACAGAAGGCACACCCATATTAAGAAATGGTATAGCACAGAGAGAACTTCTGAAGGGCACTGAAGGCAAACAGAAGACTTGAAATGACAAAGACTAATAAGGGGGAAAAAATGTAAATAAATAAAAACAAACAAAAATCCAGAAACATTAAAGGAGGAAAAAATAAAAAGCTACTCTAGAGCCTCTAGACTCCTCTAGAAAACAGGATCCCTGGGGTGACACAATAGGTTCTTTCTTTCTTTCTTTTTTTTTGGTACTGGGGATTGAACTCAGGGGCACTCGACCACTGAGCCACATCCCCAGCCCTATTTTGTGTTTTATGTAGAGACAGGGTCTCACTGAGTTGCTTAGCACCTCGTCGTTGCTGAGGCTGGCCTTGAACTCGCGATTCTCCTGTCTCAGCCTCCCTAAGTGCTGGGATTACAGGCTTGCGCCACCGCACCTGGCTCACAATAGGTTTTTTCCCAGGGAAGATGGGCAAAGTCAAGGTCGCGTTCCCACATAATCCCTTCTCCCCAAACAGCACTTCTGTATTAAGGTCCATGTCGTGCATATTAAGTACCAACTGAGAAGAGACTCCTGGAAGGTGAAACCTGGAAGAGGCATGGGAGCAGAGTTTACAAACAGCACATCCTCCATGCCTGCCCCCCACCATCTGGGACTGTGGCCCCCTCTATGTCCTGCTTTAAGGAAAGAATAGGCTGTTCTCCCCATGTGACAGCCAAGATATGCTCCAAAAAAGTCTGATTCAAGACAGAAGAACCTCCATCAGCAGAGCAATGGGTAAAGGAAGTGCCCTCTACCTCCATACAATGGAATAATTATGCAAGGAAGGAAACTGATACACACTACCACAGGGATGAACCTTGAAAACATCATGCTAAGTGAAATAAGCCGGACCCAAAAGGGCAGATGCTGCAGATTCTATTTACATGGAGTACCTAGAATAGACAAATTCACAGAATCAGGAAGTAGAGAGGAGGTTACCAGGGCCTGGACAGCTGTACCTATCAACCCGGCTTCTTTCCTTGGGCCACAAGACCCTAAGAAATATGAGGAAGAAAACCAGAATTGAATCCAGTTTGACAAGGGGGACAAAAAAAAAAAAGCAGGGCTGAAAATGTGGAAGCAGCCAGCTCTGTGAGCCCCCTGGGCCCAAGCCCACCTGGACAGGAGAATAAGGAGAGGAGGGTTTTGGTCAGTGGGAACAGAGTTTGTGACTGGGTTGTTCACACTGTGAATGTACTTAATGTCACTGAACAGTACATTTTAAAATAGTAAAAAGTTACTCAGGAGGTTGAGCAGGATTGCAAGTTCAAGGCCAGCCTAGACAACTTGGCAAGACCCAGCCTCAAAAATAAAAAAATAAAAAAGGGCTGGGATATATAGCTTAGTGGTTCAATTACCAGTAAACATTAAGAAAGAGGGGGATTAAAAGAATAAACTTTATATTTTGTATATTTTATCACAACAAAACATTTTGGGGAGAGCAAATACAAAAGAAGCGCTGGCCCAGACGGGTGAGAAAAAAGTTAGCTTTCATCTACTCCACTTTCAAAGTCCCCCCAACATCAGCTGAGAGGACGGACACCTGATGAGAACAGTTACAGCTAAGGCCTTCCTGAAAGGCAAAGTTTCCAGATTTTCTGATTACCTTCTAACTTATCTCATTGGACACCTCCCCAGCACACACACACACACACACACACACACACACACACACACACCAACAACCTGCAGGAATTGGTACTACTGTTTCCATTTTACAGAGAAGAAAACTGGTCAAACACCTTGCCTAGGATCACAGAGAAAGGAGCAGAGCCAGAACCTATGTTTGGCAAAGGCCGCGCTTTCCATAATTATTAATTTTGAGGTGCTTTCCAGGCAGGAGTCCTCTCTTCCTGACGGACTAGTCACCTCAAAGTATATAGTGCAGTGGTCAAGAAAGCACAGGCTCTGTGGATGTTGGGCCCACACCCTAGATCCACCATCACTACCTATCTGACCTTGGAAAAGTGAAAAATGTCTCTGCTCCTCAGTTTTGGTATTGATGGAATGGGGGTAATAATAGTACATATCTCACAAGGATTTTTTTTAATATTTATTTTTTAGTTGTAGGTGGACAGAATATCTTTATTTTATTTTTATGTGGTGCTGAGGATTGAACCTAGTACCTCACGCGTGCTAGGTGAGCACCCTACCACTGAGCCACAACCCCAGCCCCTCCCACAAGGATTTTGAGATAATTAAATAACCCACGTAAAATAACATAGTGCTGGCACATAGTGAGCACCCAAAAGTAACTACTGTTGTTGTTACTGGATTCAATCCATTAGCCCATTACACCTGTCAGGTCTAGAGCCACTAAGGCCTGCTAAGAGACAGAGGGTCATACTGTACTATGTTCACAACCATGGAGTTCCTGACCAGAGGAGGTGAGTTTTAGATTGACCCTACCTCTCTTTACCACACCATTTCCCAGAGACCCAGTTTGCAAACTTTAGATTGGAATCAATATTGATGCCTGTTTAATTCATTCTTAAATAAATATGAGTGCCTATTTGAGACCCTGTTTTAAGTAGAGATCCAAAAATAATAGAAGCTATCATTTTTAATGCCTGCATGGCACCTGGCACTCTTATATATATTATATGAAATTACAGAGATTAATGATTCAGAGTGACTAACACGGCAGCTATTCAAGAAATGGTAGCAGTTTTTTTTTCCTATTGTCTTCATTTATGTTTCTTTCTCTTTTTTTTTTGGTACTGGAGACTGAACTCAGGGGCACTCGACCACTGAGCCACATCCCCAGCCCTATCTTTGTGTTTTTTGTAGAGACAGGGTCTCACTGAGTTGCTTAGCGCCTCACTGTTGCTGAGGCTGGCTTTGAACTCGCGATTCTCCTGTCTCAGCCTCCCAAAGTGCTGGGATTACAAGTGTGAGCCATCGTGCCCGGCTTTCTTTCTTTTTTAAAAAATATTTTTTTAGTTGTTAATGGACCTTTATTTTATTTATTTGTATGTGGTGCTGAGAATCGAACCCAGTGCCTCGCACATGCCAGGCAAGCACTCTGCCACTGAGCCACCGCCCCAGCCCTTCATTTGTGTTTCTTTTCTTTCTTTTCTTCCCTTCTACTAGCTTGGAAGTTATATTACAGAGGTCTTTTTGTTTTTGATTTTGTTTTTTTGTTTTCTAAGTCTAGAAATCTTAACATGTATGTTTAACTTAAACTTCTGATAATATTTTCAACTTCCTCCCAAACCATGCAAGGACCTCAGACACTTAAACGCCAATTACTCACCTTACCAAGGGTTTTAATTACAGCTTCATTTTTTATTCCTATATATTAGATATTGTTACCTTAATTTTCTTAACAATATTTAGACTTAGCTCTACATTTGCCATTTTATTTTCTCTTTACTCCTTGAATTTTAGACCTTCCTCTTCAGCATTAAACTACTGAACTATTTTCTTTAGGAATTTCTTTAGTTGGGGTGGGGGTCTATTTGTCTCTAAAAGGCTTTATTTTGTCCACATTCACTGATGCTAGAATTCTGTATCAGCAGTATTTTATCAGCACTTCAAAGACATTTTTTCCACTATCTTCTGGCTTTTTATTGTTGATATTGAGAAAAAGACTTATCAGTCTAATTGTCCTCTCTTGAAGGCAATCTACCTTTTGGATTTACTTTAAATGTATTTATCTTTGGTGTTTTCCAATTTCATTATGGGTAAATTTTATTTATCACTTGGGATAAATTAAGTCTCACAGATAGGATAATTGTATTTCATCAATTCTTGAACATTGCTTTTTCAAATATTGTCATATTCCTATTCTATTTTCTCCTTCCAGAGCATTAGTTAAATGTCTGTTTGGATCTTTTTACTCAATTCCATGTCCAGGAATTGGCAAATTATAACACATGGGTCAAACCCAGACTGCTGTCTATCTTTGTAAATGAAGTTTTATTGACACAGCCTCGCCCATTACTTACATATCTTTTATGGCTGCTTTCACACTACAACAGCACAACTGAGCAGTTATGACAGAGATCATATGGGCACAAAGCCAAGAATATTTACTCTTCATCCTTGACAGAAAAAGTTTGCTGGTGGGGCGTGGTGGTGCACGTCTGTTATCCACGCTACTCAGGAGGCTGAGGCAGGAGGATCACAAGTCCCAGGCCAGCCTCAGCAACTTAGTGAGATGTTTTCTTAAAAAATAAAAAGGGAGCCGGGTACGGTGGCGCAAGCCTGTAATCCCAGCACTTTGGGAGGCTGAGACAGGAGAATCGTGAGTTCAAAGCCAGCCTCAGCAAGGGCAAGGTGCTAAGCAACTCAGTGAGACCCTGTCTCTACATAAAACACAAAATAGGGCTGGGGATGTGGCTCAGTGGTCAAGTGCCCCTGAGTTCAATCTCCAGTACCAAAATAAATAAATAAATAAATAAATAAATAAAAAATAAAAAGGGTTGGGGGTGTAGGTCAGTGGTAAAGCACCTTTGGGTTCAATCCTTAGGACCAAAAAAATAAATAATAATAAAAAGTAAAGCATGTAAAGCAAAATTAAACAATATTTCTTTAGGTATGCATATGTTTATCAAGGGAATGGTGCATTAAAAATTCAGGATAGTGGTTGAGATGGGTGATAGAGAGATCAGGGATAGGAAGGGTGCATGGTGAAGGCAATTTAAGGGTAGGGATCTCATTTTTGTCTTGGGTGGTAAGTTCAAGTATATTCACCACGCTATTAAAATACATTAAAAACCTATACAAATAAATTACAAAAGTGGAACATAAGCCAATAAGGAAAATGCATTATGAACCACAAATTTTGATTCATCCAGTTTTGTGCACCTAAGGAATAAGGCATTAGAGCTAGAAATAAGAGAAAAGAGAATAGAAGAACTAGAAAAGGAGATTCCACTATTTCTACCTGCAAAACAATTTAACCTGCATGACCCAAACCACCAAAAGGCAGCAAGACTCTTTCAAAAGATATAAACCTCTGTTGTCAATCCCATGATCTGAAATTGCTGTTGAACACGTCGTCAGTACACTGCATTTGAACATATTAGCCTAAAAGGAAAATGCCAATGAACTTGGAAATTCTGACTTGGGTGTGGTGTGGGAGAGCAGCAGTAAAGGCAGGCAGGGCTGATGGCTGATCCGCAGCACTCCCTCCTCTAGGGACCCGAGCCACGCCGAGCACAGCGGTGGGCGGGAAGACTTGGGGTTGGCCTGATCTCCCGCTCTGGGTGGGGCTGGGTAGAGGACAGTCATTACATTTCACAACGGATGGAGGCTACAAGTTAGCAACTGGGGCCACAAGCCTCACCGCGCATCTTCTGGGATCCAAAATAAAACAGCCTGGGGCAAAACCCAAATCCCTTCCTTCCGAGACTTCCTGGGCGCTCCATGGAACCACTGCAACCAGGCAGGCCCGGCGGCTGTGGGCTCGGGTGGCCAGAAACAGCGGCAGGCGCCCGGGAGTTGCTCTGCGCGGGGCCTTAGCCGGCCGGGCGCGGGCGGCTGCATTGCGCCGCAGCTTCGCCTTCCGCTAGCCTGGCCGCCCTCGCCCCGGGCGGGCTTGGTCCGGACCTGCTGTTCCCCGCCCTCGGCCGACTCCACCGCGGACGCCCAGTGCAGCTGGCTCCCAGCGCTGCCCCAGCCCCAGCGCGGGAGCAGCTGGGGAAACAAATGCCTAAGCGGCTGAGGCCTGCTCAGCCCAGACGCCCAAAATAAGGCGGCTGGCTCCACCCTGGCAGCAGCGATTGCTCACCATGGGGACCAGTGACTCACTGGGGCCCTGCCAGCCTAGCGGTCCTCTCTCTCCCCACGACCCTCATCCTCCCGCATCCCACTGCACCACGCCCTGAGGACACCCGGGAACCCTTCCAGTTCCTTCCCTTCCCTTCACCTGGCCTCCCTTAAACAAACCCCGTGATTTCAGTGGCTCAGCGACTTCTCAGTAGTTCCCTGGGGAGAGTCCCTGGCTGCCAGGACCCCTGGGAACAGGGCCCAGCGCCAAACTTCCCACACATGCATGCTTACTAAGCGTTGATTAATCAAGGGATGCATGATGTCAGAGGACAGAGGCAAATAACTGAGGTGACGCTGGGCACTGTGGCGGGCGCCTGTAACCCCAGCTACTCGGGAGACTGAGGCAAGGGGACCGCGAGTTCCAGGCCAGCCTGGACAACATGCAAAGACCCTGTGTCGAAATAAGTAAAAGTAAAAACTGGAGTGATTCTGGGATGTGAGCCTGGAAGACTGTGCATCAGGTGGAAGGGAGACCGTGATGAAGATGAGGTCTTCAAAACTGGGCCTTAGAACGTGTACAAGGGAGTGGGCTTAGTAGTCCTTGCTCAGCAGCCAGGAAGGGGAGGCAAACTGGAGAGCATCCCTCTGAGTATATGGGAAGCCTGAGCCCCAGAGCAGAGTGTGACTTACCCGAGGAAGACACCACCAGTTTCCTTGGCCTATTTCTCTAATCTATACACAAAATTTTCTGGTCTGTAAAATACAGCCCTTTTAACTTAACAGAGAACTTGTTTGGATTCCAAATGGTTCCCTGATTATCAATAACAATTCTTTGTGGTGAGGAGCAGATGACAAATGAGGCTCAGAAGTTAAATGACTTGCTGAAGGTCACACTGCTAGCTAGTGGCTTTGTCAAGAGTGTAACTCAATTAAGGGACACTTTTTAGTGCTCCAGGATTCCCAGATTTCTCACCCACCGTGAGCATATTATTTACACTTATAGATGGGACTCACCCATCTACACTGTAAAGAACCCCCTCTACTCAAGAAAGAGGGCTAAAACTGTATAGGAGCTGGAGAAGTGGCATTCTAAACCTCAGGGGGACAAGCAGAGCCAGGAGAGGCTTCCGCACTCAACAAGCTTCATACATGGTTATCTGTGTATTTGTAGGCACTCCATGGTGCACAAAGCATTTTCACATACATTATCTCATGTGATTCTTGTTATAATTCTATAAAGTATTTAGAATTATCTGATATTTTAAGGCTAGTGAAAAAGCACATCCAATAACACCCTGTTCCTGTTGCAGGACATTCTGGATTAACCGTGTAATACTGAAAAATCCTCTATGTTCATGATGGAAATGCAAAGTATCTCTCTCCATTTTCCTCAACTATCTCCCTAAGATGCTCAGGAAAGCGGGACACAATGGCGCACACCTGTAATCCCAGTGGCTTGGGAGGCTGAGACAGGAGGATGGTGAGTTCAAAGTCAGCCTCAACAATTTAGCGAGGCCCTAAGCAACTCAGTAAAACCCTGTCTCTAAACAAACAAAAAGGTCTGAGATGTGACTCAGTGGTTAAGCACCCTGGGTTCAATCCCTGGTACCCCCTGCCCCCCAAAAAAATGCTCAGGAAGGAGGAAAGTGGAGGAGTGAAACCTCTTTATGGGCCAGGGGGCAGACTTTAGGCACAGAGTAGCCCAAGCCTTCCCCAGAGTTGCACAGCAAGGTGGTGCCAGTTTGTGGATGGACCCAAGAATTCATGTCCCAACCCTTGCTCCTGCACTGAATGTGTACCAACATTGCTTGGACAAACCTGTACCAGCCATAAAAGACACCACGACTCTTTGCCACTCTTGAGTTTATAGCAGCAGTTGGTATAATCTCCCTCCAAGACGTTGGCACCCAAGGCTGTCATTCTGAAGCATGCTAACTGCTGAGGTATAAAGTAGGGTACTACAAGCATAAGTCTGTGTGTCCCCATCATACACATTAGACACTGTACGCCCTCAGGCCTACATTTGGTAGTCATCTTTTGGCTGCTGTTAGCCTCCCGATCTCCCTAAATCCTTTCTCTCTGTTCCTCTCTGCTGTATTCTTGGATGGTTCTTTTTTTAAAAAATTTCCTTTCTTTAAACTTTGCTGCAGATGACATACACTCAGCATATCTTTATACATTTACATGTAAAATGTTAAATGTAGGAAAGCCTCATTGTTCTCTCCAAGGCCAGCGTGAGACTCCAAACATATCAGGAGGAGCTGACCTCTCTATCAGTAATGAACAATGCCACTTGCAGGTTTATGGGGGGGTTTTATTTAGGGTTTGCCACATCTTCTTCCAAAAAGCCTGGCCTTGAGCTGAGCCTAAGGAAAAGCCACTGTGTGCTTTTAATTTCCACATCAAACACAAGCTGACCTGCTCATCTTCTCACACCTTCATGTGGGATCCTGAAATAGGGAGGGTGGAAAAAACTTCCCAGAGGCAACCCAAGTGTTCTAAGCCTTCTTGCCTCTCTGATCTGTCATCCCAAGCCCAGACTTCTGCACCCCGCCCAGGCTGGCTCCAGACGCCAGCTTTCAAGGCACAGGCTGCAAGCATCCGCATCATTATTTCCCTTCTAAAACCACAGACCTTTTGCCTCTAGTTTCTGCTATTGTTGGCTTCATTGGATAATGCTTGGGATTGACTTGTGACCAATTCCTTATAATGTCAGAAAATGCTCGTGACAGAGCATTGGGTAGGAAAAGATGAAATCAATAGTTCCATATTCAATGTGTTCCCACTTTCGTTCCAAAAAGGTATATACTGCAGGACACAGTGGTGCACTCTGATAAGCCCAGTTAACTTGGGAGGCTGAGGCAGGAGGATAACAGGTTTGAGGCCAGCCCAGGTAACTTTGCCAGACTGGGCAACTTAGCCAGATTATCTCAAAATAAAAAATAAAAAGTGCTGTGATGTGTAGCTCAGTGGTAGAGTGCTTGCCTAGCATGTGCAAGGTCATGGGTTTGAGCTCCAGTACCAAGCACATACACACTAAGCCAAGAATGGCGGCATGTGCCTGTAGTCCCAGCTAGTTGGGAAACAGGCAAGAGGACTGGTTGAGCCCAGGAGTTCATGGACAGCCTGTGCAACATAGCTAGACCCTGTTTCTTAACACACACACATGTATATATTCATTCACATATCTAAAAGAATAAACAAAAATACACTCAAATATTAACTGTTTTATCTCTGGGCTATTAGAATTTTATTTTTCTCTGTACATTTCTGAATTTCTCAGACTCTCTAGGATGATCTTGGGTAGAAGCAGCTCAGAGCTTAGATTCTGGAGTCTGAAAGGCATGGTCTGAATTCCACATTCCCACTTGGTAGCCGTGGGAACTTGGATGAAGTATTTTATCTCTCTGAGCCTTGGTTTCTTTTTTTGAAAGGGAGGACAGGAATGACACCTTCCTTATAGGGTTGTCAGGAGGAGGAAACGAGGTCGTGTGATTTTAGCATCTGGCGGCAGATATACAGTAAGTACTCAGTGAATGTTAGATATTTTTATGTATTACTTTTATACTCAGGGGGAAAATAAATATCCTTAAAAAAAATAAAGAGCCACTTTACTAAAAATTCACCACTTGCATTAAAGGACACTTAGAAAACAACAAAACCCCTCCTGGAAATGTAGTGTCTCTGAAAGCAACTGGAACAAGGATAACCATAAAGAAAAGTAGGGTTTAGATGTGTCCATGTTCAGATGAAAATGGGGAAATACTAGAAGGTCAGAGTGTCAAACAAGGAGCAATAACCATGAGAAATGAGAAATGCACAGTTGGTGAAAGAAAACACAGATGGTGGTTTTTTGGTTGTTTTGTTTTGTTTTCTTCTTTCAGTGCTGGGGATTGAACCCCAGGGCCCTCTGCATGCTAAGTGCTCACTCTACCATTGAGCTAGACCCCTGGCTCTGGATGATTTGTTAAGAAACAAACCCCGGGCTGAGGTTGTGGCTCAGTGGTAGAGCACTTGCCTCACATGCGTGGGGTACTGGGTTCAATCCTCAGCACCACATAAATAAATAAAAAATAAAGGTATTGCGTCCATCTACAACTAAAAATTAAAAAAAAAAAAAAAAGAAACAAACCCCACAAAGCTCATTAGATCAGACCACAGAACAATTGATCATACTCTACAGCAACAAGCAGAAGAAAAGCTCCTAGTCCAGAAAATAGGAAGAGAAGAGTCTGCGGGTGGGGTCAGCCCAGGATGCTCTGGCAGCTTAGGGTATCAGAAGCCTTGTTGCTGAGGGTGCAGACGGAATGATAAGGAGCTCGGTGAGAAACAGCCCTGGCTTAAACTAGGGCTCAGCGTAGGAACCGGGCCAGTGCAGGAAGCTCTGAAAGGCAACTGTTTACAGAAATAGGTACACAGGAAAAGCCAAGCAAGTGAACAGGGAATGTGCACTTCACCGATCCCAGTGTATCTGGGATCCTGGATCTCTTCACGTTGATTTGAAGCAATTTCACCTTTCAACAGCCTGGCCTGCTTTGTGCCAAAGAGGAGGTTAGATACCAGAAAGAAAGGCATCACCGCCACGGCCAAGGTTCTCCAGTGGAGCCTAAGCCCTCCTCTCCATCCTGGAGGAAGGCCACAAAAAGTTATACAGGGAAGCCACAGGGGACCTCCCAAGTGCCCATCATGGGTCTGAGGAAGGGGATAGCTGAAGAGAGTTTTCTCAGATAAGGGTTCAATAATTCTGGGAGGCCAAATCCCAAAGCAAAGTCTCCCAGGGCACTGACTGCTGTTTCTTGTCCTACCCGTTACCAGTTTCCCAGGAAGACCCTCCGTGTTGAGCAAGAGAGCTGGCTCCTGGGCTGTCACCCACTCCCAGGTACTCTAAACTCTGCCCTTCAAATTTTTATTTTCCCCATTCTAGATCTGCACAATCAAATGCCACAGCGACTAGGCAAACACCAAAAATAAATGAAGTGGACTAAGCATTAAGCCACAGTAGAGGGGACTATGGCACAGGAGAAATTACATGCCTATTTGAATGGGACAGCAGTTACTTAGCTCCTGCTGACCGTTGCCATGGAAAAAAGGTAGGCTGATATCGTCAGGGCTTCTGATTTTTGGAAAGAAGCAAGAAATCTGGATTTCAATGTGAAATCTGCTTACTTTTAAATTTTGGTAACCAACTATAATTAACCTGCAGGGTTGTTTGGGTAGGAGGAAGCAGAGAATTTTAGAGTTGAAATGTCCTTGAAGTACATTTAACCCAAACTCTTCATTTTATACAAGAACAAACTGAAATGCAGAAAGGTTCAGTGAGTTCCCAAAGATGATAGAGCAACTTAAATGGCTCATATTCCAGGTCTCCCAACTTTTAGTCTAGAACTTGTTTCTACAGACCACGCTGCCTCTCATTAGGAGGCCTTTGCAAACATTCAGGCTCATGAGATGATGAGGTGTTGAAGAGGGATGGGGACCCTGGGAGTGGATAAACTACTCAATTTTAAAGAAAATTTTCAACTTACTCATTTATCCATCCATCCTTCCACCCATCCATCCATCCATCCATCCATCCATCCATCCTTCCTTAGCTGATCATCATGTCGTGAGCTGAAGACAGTGTTAAACACTGGGTACACAGATATGACTAAGGCACTGCTCCTTCTTTCAAGTAGCTCACAGGCTGGTGAGTGGGTTTGGGGGAAATGCTGCATCCCAGCAACCATGCTGCTGTAGCCTGTTCACATGAACTCCCAACTAATATTCACACCACTTTTGTACATCACTTCCTGTGAAAGCATCTGTCAATGCTGGATGCTATGCCTGAGAAACTGGGCAAGGACTGTACAATGTCCTCCACTCTAAGTCTGGAGTGTGGGCTGGGGTTGTGGTTCAGTGGTAGAGTGCTTGCCTACCATGTGTTCGATTCTTAGCACCACATATACATAAATAAAGTCCAGGCACTGGGTTTGATTCTCAGCACCACATATACATAAATAAAGTCCATGGACAACTAAGAAAAATAGAAGATGATATTAAAAAAGAAGGAAAGAAAGAGTCTAGAGTGTGATCCACAGGAAATAAGAGCAAGATTGAGCCTGATACCAAATCCCCTTCCAGCACAGTGAAGACAAAAATGGTTTATGCATTATCTTGGCCAAACTGCAACTTCATGCCAGCTGGTGTCTGTGGATGTACCAGAGGAAGCAAGGGAGGTACCAGTGTGGGACTCCTCTGCCTGTTTATCCAGTGGTATGCTCAACTCCAGTGGCAGCTGGAAGCATATAGTGATGGCTCCCTTGGGCCATCATGGCTTCTACAAAAGTAAGGAGTACATTGTCACCCAGTCTGACTCCCTCCATCAACAAGCAATTTCCCAGCATCGGCTCTTACAGCACCTACTCCTGGGAGGAAAATACAGGGCAAGAGCAAACAATGGAGATGGTTGTACTTCTCCACTGCACCTTATTTTGCCAGGACTCTTCTTGCTCAACTATCAAACAAAACCCTAAAGTTAGCACCTAAAGTGGGTGAGCTGTCACATGGGAATAATGAAGTCCCCAGTGCACAATTGCAGGTGCTTTGCGAGAGAGTTGCAGGAGGATAGAGCCCCTTAGCCTTTCAGTTACTGGGGAACAATGAGCTATGGTCATTTTATAAATGCACTGAGTCCGAAGGTTAGCGGGGAGCAGGTGGGCAGGCTGATGCCTAGATTGATGGAGAAGGGAGAAATGGCAGGATAGAGAAAAAGTTAAAATTTGATCAGCAACGATGATGGGCCAGGCCCTCAAAGCAGGTGTCACTCTTTAATTTGCCCACGGTCATGCAGCTGACCAGGCAAACTTGAACCCTCGCACCTGACTTCTTTATACTTGTGCTCTTCTGTAACTCCAGCTGCAGAAATTGCGAAGGCCAACAGGGTGATCTGGGACACAGGGAACTGCTGTAGAGAAAGGCACTGGAGGGGATTCAGGATTTAGTAAACTCTGACCCTTGGGGCTGAAAACCCAGTGGGAAATTAGCATTCTTTTTTCTATCAACATAGGACCTCAGGATCCTATTTCCTACTCCCAGTAAATGGATTTTCCAGTGTTAGGGAAATCTCCCTTCACCTGCTTCCCTTACAAGGCCAAGTGTTCTGGGTCAGATGTACAAAACAGGAAACAGGGATGGAGGGTCATACTTTCCTTTAGACTTTTTCACATTGAGGGGTTGTTTCCTATCACTCTCCATTTAAGTAACCTTTGGGGGTTAGAGACCAGAAGCATACCTAGAGGGCTACCGCACTGATTTCAATAGGCCGTTTTCCAAGGCCTAGTGAACAATCCTTTTCCCTCTGACTTTGGGGAGCTCAAAGTGCAGAAGTCACTAAAGCAAAATCCACTCAACAAATTTTGTGTGTGTGTATGTGGTTTGGGGGATTGAACCCATAGTCTCACATATGTAGATGAGCACTCTACCGCTGAGCTACATCTGCACCTCTCTTTCATTTTAAGACAAGGTCTTATGAATTGCCCAGATCACAATTGAATTTGTGATCCTCTTACTTCAGCCTCTCAAGTAGCAGGGATTAAAGGCTCACGCCATAGTCCCTGGTTTAACTCAACAAGTTTTTGTTGTTTGATTTTGCAATATTAGTGATGGAACCTAGGAACACTCTGCCACTGAGATGCATCCCCAGCCCTTCTTATTTTTTATTTTGAGACAGGGCCTTGCTAAATTGCTGAGGCTGGCTTTGAATTTGTGATCCTCCTGCTTTAGCCTCCAGAGCTGCTAGAATTACAAGTGGGTGTCATGATGCCCAGCTTTCTTATCTGTAAAATGGGGACCATAACATAGTATCGTTAGAAGCAGTGTTATCAGGATTAAAGATAATGAACATAAAATGCCTAGCACATAGCAGGATTTGAACATTTGTGGTACTATTTTCTAGGTCTACCTGAACCTACAAATTCTGGAACAACTTGTGTGTCCTCTTATTTAGGACTTCCAACTAGGGTAACCTTTGTTCTAGAGACAGTTTGGTGTGCTGATGAGCACGAATGAATTTGAATCTGCCTTAGGTCAAGGCATTTCCCATTTAGAAACATCCGCCTCCTATGGCCCCTGTGGAACAGGTAAGTCTGGGTGGCCATGTTTGATTGGGCTCTACCCAAATAACTGGAGCCGGGGTGGATGGCAGTTCTAAACTGGAATCAGAATCTCTTGATGTTTGGACTGAGACTCAGAGTCAAGCAGAAAGGCCACACAGATGGCAGAACCTTGCTGCTTGGGTCCTGTGCATGTGGACAAGGGCACAGGGAACCCATCTGCGAAAGAGGTGTGGTGAGCCCCTGGGAGAAGGCACGGCACAGGCTGGGCTGTCCTCCCATGCCTAAGGGCTGGGAAATTTCCCTGCAGCCTTTTTTTCTGGTACAGGGATTGAACCCAGAAGAGCTTTCTGATTGAGCTGCACCCTCTGTCCTTTCAAATTTTTTATTTTGAGACAGTGTCTCAGTAAGTTGCTCAGGCTGGCCTCGGATTTGCAATCCTTCTGTCTCAGCCTCCCCAGTTACTGGCACTATAGGTGTGCACCACTGCACCCAGTGTCCCTGCAGCCTTCTTATAAAGCCCTCTCCTACTTGTGACTCCGGCTTTTTTGAGTAAGCTTCTATTCTTACCAGCTGATCTCTAAGACAAATCCTGTACCTGTCTCAGAAGGAGGTTGTTGTGACATAATTTGAAGGCAGCTGGCATTAAGTCGACATTCAATAAAAGCTGTCGAATCTCTTCATATTCTTGTCACAAGTCACTCAGCAACAGAAAGAGGAAATCCACAAATAGGCTAGACTGGGGTTGCTTCTCAGCCTTTTGTTTCATGAATATCTTGATTATTCTATAAAATGAAGACTACGGGCCCCTTTGTTGGCTGAATATTAAATAAGATAACCCAAGTTTAACACTGAGCGTATAACTAATGAATGTTGGCTCGGATTATCATGTCGTGATCACTACGTGAGATGTAACAAATGCTTTAGGTCTTGATCTAGGCAGGGAGGGAGGACAGAGCAAGAGCAGGATCTAGAGTGAACTGTCAAAGAAGGGAGAAAAGTGTTCTAGAGACTGGTCAAGGGGCTGGGCAGTGGAGAGAGGGGATAGAAATAGTGGGGGCAAGCTTCACATAATATCTAGCATTTCAATGTTTATGCAATGCTTTCACCTACAATGTCTCATCTGTCTGTCACAACACTACAGGGCACAGAAGGCTCTGTTACACACATTTTATGGAAGGAAAAACAGACCCGGCAAACATGTGTACAGACTGGACCATCCAAAGCTAAATGCACTCCTTTATATCACACTGCCTCTGAATGGGCTGGAGGGGGAAGCAAGGGTTGGAAGAGAAACTGAGGGTTTCCCTGCAAGTTTATGTTTTTGTTCCTGGGTACCATCTGGATCCCAGTGATGTGATGTCTCTGCCCCATCAGTCAGAGGTTCCAGACGTGCAAGTGTGGGGCTCATAAAGTCAGGCAGCACTGGGATGCCAACCCGAGAACTGCATCCACCAGGCAGACAAACACTGCCTCAGCACCACGCCCTGGCCTACTGGACAGGGGGCAGGTCCTTTGCCACTCAGGCCACAGTCTCATTGGCAACTCCAGGGCTGCCTAGCAATAGGGTCTGACACCCCTTCCCGGCTCAGACGTGCCTTACCTTCCCAAAGCCAGGAGTCAAAGGTGCTCTCTGGGGAAATGAAGGCAAATTCCCTGGAACAGTGCCACAGTCAGGTCTTGCTGTGGGTCCCCAGCTCCGGAAAAGCTTCTCCAAGGTGAAGGTCAGGGATTCTTAACTCCTCCCGGTCTCCTGGATACCGCTTCTCCCCGCACCCTAACATAGTGGCTGCCATATGGTCGGTACTTACTTCATGTTGGTTGAATGAATAAATGAATAGATGAACAAGCAAATGAATGACAGATTGTCATTGGCAATAAAATCGACCTGTGTTGTTACATTATAGCGGCTCTGCCTTGTTGACTCAGACCCCGAATCAGAGCTGGGCGGCCAATCTTGGCTTAGTCAATGCCAAGGAAGAAATGGAGATAGGAGTGCTTCCTCTCCTCCCACAGCACTTCCTCTGACCTTCCTTTCAGAGGAGCCACACCCTGAGGAAAGGGCAGGGCCAGGGAGACCCAGGCAGGAGGAAGCCTCTGCCCACCCCTTCCCAGGACTTCTGCTTCCCCTAATTGCCTTGGTGCTCGTCATGTGCGCGTGTGCCTGTGGGTATGGAGGAGCTGTGGAAAGGAGACACCCAGCTCCATTAGGAGCTACCCTGGGAAGAGGGCGGTGCCAACAGTGCTTCTCCTTTACATTTTCTCTAATGACCTTGACTATCAACAACAGCAACTACAGTACAGTGGCTCCACAGGTTCTAGCATCTTTCCTCCCAAGCCCTCCTAGCACTTCTCTACCCCCACCTCACTGTATCTGGAAGATCATCTCTAGAGACAGGAAATGGTTCTCCCTGTCACCTGGGGAAGGATGATGTGCTGATGGGGTGAAACACCCTGTCGGATTTGGAGTGGCAAGAACTGGGCTGCAGCCCCAGCTTGGCCTCAAACTAGCCCAGTGTCCTGGGCAAGTCTCTAGGTTTCCATTTTCTCACTTGTGAAAGGGAATTGGACCAGTTCATCAACTCTGTCCACCTCACATGCTGTGTGGCTCAATAAAATGAGCTGCCCCCAGCCAAAGCCTGGTGACCGGCCTCCCCATACAAGGTCACAAGCTCCCAGAAGCTGGGTTGCCAGCTGTGCCTGTCCTTGCATCCTAACAGATGTCCTACCCGTGCTCCCCACAAGAAAGGCTGTTGTGCAGACGGCAGGGAGGAAACATCAAAAATCATCCTAATGGTCCATGGGCGCCAGGAAAGCAGGCAGGCGGTAAGCCACTGCTGAGGCCAGATGCCATCCCGCCCGCGATACCCGCGTTGGCTCAGACAAGGCTGGAGGCGTTCCAGCGGGTGGAAACAGACAGCCTCCTCACCTGCCAGAGCATCTGCTTCTCTACCCTGCCCTCAGCAGTGGGGATGCAGCAGCACACCCCTTCCTCCTCTCTCCCCCCACTCCATTATCCTAGCTATCGTTTCTCCTTCAAATCCTGCTTGGCCTCCACCTCCTCCGAGAATCATTTCCAATTAAGCCCTGCCAAATTCTGATCTCCCCCTTCCCAGGAACACCTCTTCCGCTCCCAGCCATTCCATCAGGGGCTCCCCACCGTCACTCGGTCATGTGTCCCTGTGCCAAGCATGTGTTCCTGTTCTTGTCTGACACTTGATAGGAGGAAGATATGGGTTGGGTGTTTCCTGTTTCCTTAAAATTTCCTCCATCCTCAGCTGCCAAGATGGGAAGCCAGACCTTCAGGACACAGGCACAGTCCCCAAAGAGATGGATGGTGCTTTCTTCTCTACCCATGGGCAGACACCCTGGCCAGCTTCAGGAAGGCTAATGTGAGAATGCCAATGGGAGTCTGGACAAGGGCTTCCCAATGTGATCACCTCAAGGACCCAAAGTCTGAATAGCGAGGGAGGGCAAGCTGGCCCATCAGTTGATAGCTTTACCCAATTTCTCTTAACCTAACCCATAGTTCAGATAAAAACATAGCCTCTCCAGCCCACAGAATTGACTGCAGTCCCTGATTCTCAATGTCTAATACTATTACCATCAGGTTGAACCATATGAAATGGCCTTTTATAGGTTGAAAGTGGTTGCACATTGGCAATTTCATATGGCTCAATCTAATAACTCCTTGAAGGGTCATGTTCCCTAGAAGACAGTAAACTCCCTAAAGTTCTGGACTTTAACCTTTAGCCATTTTTTTTTTAAGTTTCTAAATTAGGACATAGCAGAATTATAGCCCTGAAAGGTATGGAGTAAGTACTTCCTAACTGAAGTTCCTGGTAGGGGGAGGTGGGGAACCTACAACCTCTCTGTCCAAAGACAGATCCATTTTGGTCTCTTCTGGTCATATTGAGTAGAAGATTAAACTTTGCTGCAAGTTGTTACATGGTGCTTGACTCTATGATAAAAGAGTGCTTTGGGTGTTTTACCCCTTTGTCTTCAATAGAAGAGGGTCTTGATCAGAAAGAAATGTCTGTATGCCAAAACTTGATTCCTTGATTTCATGCTACAGTGAAGGAAATGAGGGCCCAGAGATATCACCTGCCTCCATCAAGGTCATTCATCAGGCGAGAGCCACTGTATCTCCTCCTAGTTCTGTGTTCTCCCTGTCCACTCGCTTTCTAACTTGATGGCTCCTGCTCTATTAGGCTCCCTGACAACTGACTGAAGGATCAATAGCCCTCTCCCATGTGGAGAGTCCTGAGTCAAGCCAGGCCTTAGCCCAAGGTTTCTAGGGAGAGAGAAGAAGAGGGGGGCGGGGGGCGGGTAAGAGCAGCCCTGGGAAACCTGAGCTCTCTCCAGAGCCAGGACCTTTGGGTCACTGACAGTGTGGGTAGGTATGCCAAAGGGGGACCTGAGAGGCCTTGCTTAACCCAGGCAGGAAGGCTCCAGGTAGGCATGGCCAGGTTCCCTTAGACACAAAGATTTTGAAAGGGACACAAAAGACTGGTCATCGAATACCTCTGGGCTGCTGGTACATTTCTCCTGTTACTACCTGGAATCTCTCCTCAAAAGGTAGGTGGATGATTCTGGAAGCCCTCAGTCCCTAGGCTTCTTTACCTCATCCATGGCACAGTGGGTAAGTGCCTGTCATGCACTGCCCCAGCCCAGCTGGCCCCTCTTTCTACAGTGGGGAGGGAGGGAAGACATCCTATGGGCCACCACTGTGTCAGGAAGGTTCCTCTGTGTGCTCTACAGGGACTCCCAGCAGCTCAGAGCTTACAACAGATGCTCCTGCCGGTTGAGGGGTCTGGAGATGGGTGAGAGGAGCCAGGAATCTAGGCCTTCTCTCTCTATCTTTGTATGTGACGACTGCCAAACCTGAAATGTTGAAAAACAAAATGGTAAAGTAACTACATACTCTTCACTTAGATTCACCAATTGTTATCGGTGCCCTCTTTCTTGGTTGTATGTATTATATGTATTTCACACATACCTTTTTTTTTTCAGTACTGGGGATTGAAGCCAGAGGTCCTCTACCACTGAGGTACACCTCTAGACCTTTTTATTTTTTATTTTGAGACAGAGTCTTGCTAAGTTTCCCAGGCTGTCCTAGAACTTGGAATATTCCTGCATTAGCCTTCTGAGTCGCTGGGATTATAGGCATGCACCATCACGCCCAGCTATAAACATACTTTTGTTGAACCATTTAAAAATAACTTGCAGACACTTTGCTCCTAAATAATTTCTAGAAATAAGGATATTCTCTTGCTAAACCATGTTATTGTTATCATACCTAAAAAACTAAATAATTAGCCAGGCATGGTGGCTCAAGCCTGTAATCCCAGCACTTAGGGAGGCTGAGACAGGAGAATAGTGAGTTCAAAGCCAGCCTCAGCAACGGGGAGGCGCTAAGCAACTCAGTGAGACCTTGTCTATATAAACAACACAAAATAGGGCTGGGGATGTGACTCAGTGGTCAAGTACCCCTGAGTTCAATCCCCAGTACCAAAAAAAAAAAAAAAACTAAATAATTACATACCATCTAATTTATATATTAAAATTTTTCTGGGCTGGGGATGTAGCTAAATGGTAGAACACTTGCCTGGCATATATGAGGCCCTGGGTTCCATCTCCTAGTAACACACACACACATACAACACACACACACAATCCTGTTTGTCCCAGGATGCCTTTTGCAAGTACTGCCCTCTCCCCAAGGATCCAATTAAAGTTTATGAATCACTTTTACCTAGAATGTCTCTTTAGGGTTTTTTTGTTTTGGGGGGGCGGTTTGCAACTGAGGATTGAACTCAGGGGCTTTCAATCACTTAGCTACATCCCCAGCCCTTTTTATTTTTTATTTTGAGACAGGTCCTTGCTAAATTGCTGAGTTGGCCTTAAGTTTGGCGATCCTCCTGCCTCAGCCTCCTGAGTCACTGGAATCAGAATCCTGCACCACAGTGCCCAGCTCTTTAGTTTCTTTTTTTTTTTTTTTTTTAATATTTTTTAGTTGTAGGTGGACATAATATCTTTATTGATTTATTTTTATGTGATGCTGAGGATCGAACCCAGTGCTTCACACATGCGAGGCAAGCGCTCTACCACTGAGCCACAATCCCAGCCCCTCTTTAGTTTCTTTTAATCTAGACTGGTTTCCACCTCCCACCCTGCCCTGTAGCACAGAATTTTTATGTTTTTTTTTTTATGACATTCATTTTTTTTTTTGAAGAGTCATTGCTACTATTTAGAATGGCTCACATTCTAGATTTCTTTTGTCTCTTCATAATTAGATTCAGGATAAACATCTCAGACAAGAACATGAATAGTGTGGTTGAGCTGCCCCTTTTTTTTTTTTTTTTTAATATTTTTTTTAGCTGTACATGGATGCAATATCTTTATTTTATTTATTTATTTTCATGTGGTGCTGAGGATCGAACCCAGTGACTCCCGCATGCGAGGCAGGTGCTCTACCACTGAGCCACAGCTCCAGCCCCCCTTTTTTTTTTTTTTTTTTTAATGTTTATTTTTTAGTTGTAGGTGACAGAATATCTACTTTTTTTATGTGGTGCTGAGGATCGAACCCAGTGCCTTATGCGTGCTAGGCGAGCATGCTACCACTGCGCCATAATCCCAGCCCTGAGCTGCCCTTTTTTAAATATATTTTTTTAGTTGTAGGCAGACATAATACCTTTATTATTTTTTGTTTTTTATTTTTATGTGGTGCTGAGGATCGAACCCAGTGCCTCACCCACGCTAGGGGAGTGCACTCTACCACTGAACCACAACCCCAGCCCACCTCAGCCCGTGGTTGACCTTCTTCATGCAGAGTTTACAGGGGTTCTACTGTTGAATGGTCCCACCTGGTTAAGGTGGAAAATACTGGGTCTTTCTGTTGTAAAGACAGATTTTGTTCCTTTTGTAAAAAGTGATCTGAAGCTGGGTGCAGTGGCCCAAGCCTGTAATCCCAGTACTTTGGGAGGCTGAGACAGGAGAATTGTGAGTTCAAAGCCAGCCTCAGCAACAGCAAAGCGCTAAGCAACTCAGTGAGACCCTGTCTCTACATAAAACACAAAATAGGGCTGAGGATGTGGCTCAGTGGTCAAGTGCCCCTGAGTTCAATCCTTAGTACCAAAAAAAAAAAAGTGATCTGAAAATAATAATAATAATCTGGCAGGTTGGGTGTGATGCATACCTGTAATCCCAGCAATTCAGGAGGCTGAGACAAGAGGATTACAAGTTTGAAGCCAGCCTCAGCAACTTAGCCAGGGCCTCAACAATTGAGAGAAACCCTGTCTCAGAATAAAAACAAAAAGGGCTAGGGATGTAGCTCAGTAGTAAAGCGCCCCTGTGTTCAATCCTCATTACCTCCTTCCAAAAGACCAACCTTTACCCAGTAGTTTTATCATGCATTAGTGAGCCTAGCCCGATCAGTTACTATACGGGAGGCTGAAAACTGGTCAATTCAAAGTTCTGACAGGAGCAGGAGAAATAGGAAGAAGTTGGCCAAGGGGTATAAATTTTCAGTTAGAAGGAATAGTTTTTGAGATCTACTACACAGCATGGTAACAAGAGCTGATAATAATGTGAGGCAGATTTCAAAATGGCCGAGAGCAGATTTTAAATGTTCCTACACCACACACAAAGGATAAAAATATGTGAGGTGATGGATATGTTAATTATCTTGATTTGATCATTCTATAATATATACAAATATCAAAATATCACATTTCATACTCCATAAACATATGCAATTGTTTGTCAATTAAAAATTGAATTTTTAAAAAGTTCTGTCATTACTTCTACATTTGATTAGTTGGCATTTCTGTTAAGTTTTCCTTCCCTGCTCCCCCTGCCCTGTGAAGCTCTTGTGTGTGTGTGTGTGTGTGTGTGTGTGTTGTGTGGTAGTGGGGATTGAACCCAAGGGTGCTCTACCACTGAGCCACATCCCCAGCCCTTTTTATTTTATTTTGAGACCAGGTCTCATTAAGTTGCCCAGGCTGACCTTGAACTTGTGATCCTCCTGCGTCAGCCTCCTGAATTGATGGGATTACAGGAGTGTGGGCCACCATGCCCGTGTCCTCCCTGCCCTGTGTTAATTCTCAGACTAAATTCATGGAATCTTTTTTATTCAATGTGTTACAATCTATAACCTTATCTTTTCTGATGCTCAGCGTGTCCCACATTTGACTGGTGGGAGCCCCATTAAGCTGGCTCCTGTCCTCTGACCCGAGTACACTCTAGCTCTCTGGCACAACATGGTTCCCTTGTGCCATTCCAATCTTGGACTTGAAATAGGGCATTTTTCCAAGCAGCACTGGTTTCTAGGCAGGCGCTCTACCACTGAGCTATACCCCCAGCCCAGTTTCTTTCAGTGAGAAGGGGTACTTAGAAATAAAAACCCAGGTACTAGGTGTACCATTACTTCTAGATCCTTTTGGTAGAAGGACACATGAGATAAAGAACCATAGTTTTTCCTCTTCTTTCTCCATCCCTCTTCTTCCATAGTAAGACCCTGACTTCCAGAAGTCTAACTTTCAATGTAGTTACTTATCTGATCTATCCCATAATAAACAAAAAAGTTTCCAGCTGCGCATGGTGGCTCGCACCTACAATATCAGCACTTGGGAGGCTGAGACAGGAGGATCATCTGAGCTCAAGGTCAGCCTGGGCAAGAGAGTGAGATCCTGTCTCAACAAACAAAAACCACCACCACCAACAAAACCACAGTTTCCAATTTATGACACCAATACCATGACCAGTGACATACTTCCAAAGGAAAGTTTTTTCTAATCCTTAGAATATTTATTCCACTAAGAACAGAATCATAACATTGAGAGGAAAAGTTACTTGAATTAATTCCTTCCTTCCTAAATTGTTTTTGGCTAGTCATTCTTTCTGCTGTGATCAGCACTACGATTTATTTTTTTCTTTCTTTTGGATCTAATTTTAATTTTTGAACCATGTAAATATCTTAATTGAAACTGTTTGACAAAGTGGAATAGAAAATTCTTACTCCCATCTCTAGTCACTCCTTATTCTACTCCTCTCCCATTCACCCCTATAGGAAACCATTTTAATTGATTTCCAGTTGCTTTCTTCTGTGTATAGGTTTGCAAAAAAATCATATTTCTCTAGCTTTCTCACGCTAAAAGTGGCTTATTATAGACACTCTTCTGCATTTTGCTCTTTTTGTTTAATAACGTATCCTAGAAATCATGTCACATCAGTTCACAGGGCTCCTCCTCACTTAGTTGGCTGCACAGCACTCTACCATGAGGATGCACCACTGTTCATTCAATCAATCTCTTACAGGTGGGCATTTGGATAACATCCTATGACTTAAAGCAGGGTGCGGTGGCACACACCTGTAATCTCAGCAGCTCGGGAGGCTGAGGCAGGAGGACTGTGTGTGCAAAGCCAGCCTTGGCGACTTAGCAAGGTCCTCAGCAACTCAGTGAGACTGTCTCTAAAAAAAAATATTAAAAAGGGTTGGAGATGTGGCTCAGTGGTGAAGCACCCCTGGTACCAAAAGAAAAACGTGAGGGGGATCACCCTATGCACATATCTTTCTCTATTTGTGAACGTGCATCTTTGGGATGAATTCCTAGAAATAGGAATGTTGAATAAATGTGCACACAGTTTGTTAGATACTATTGACTTCTCCTCTACAGGACTTGCACTGGTCTGCAAACGGAGCACTTGATTTTGCAAACTAAGTAGATTATGGTATGAGGTGTCCTAGGTCATGTTTCCTTGAACTTAGTGAAAGTCCTTAATCTACTAATAAAAACACCACAGCAAACCCCCCTG
>CM053410.1:61315628-61338089 GCA_028644305.1 Xerus rutilus
GGGTTGGAGATGTGGCTCAGTGGTGAAGCACCTCTGGTACCAAAAGAAAAAGGTGAGGGGGATCACCCTATGCACATATCTTTCTCTATTTGTGAACGTGCATCTTTGGGATGAATTCCTAGAAATAGGAATGTTGAATAAATGTGTACACAGTTTGTTAGATACTATTGACTTCTCCTCTACAGGACTTGCACTGGTCTGCAAACGGAGCACTTGATTTTGCAAACTAAGTAGATTATGGTATGAGGTGTCCTAGGTCATCTTTCCTTGAACTTAGTGAAAGTCCTTAATCTACTAATAAAAACACCACAGCAAACCCCCCTGCCCACCTTATGTGATGGCAAGAAGGCAAGAGGAAGGTGGTCTCACTGATCCCATATCAGTTCAACTTCTCCAAAGTGCCCCAGAGATCTGTGTATAAAACTTGGGAAACTAGCCAGATGTTGTGGTGCACACTTGTAATCGTAGAGGCTCGGGAGGCTGAGGTAGGAGGATCGCAAGTTCAAAGCCAGCCTCAGCAATGGTGAGGTGCTAAGCAACTCAGTGAGACAGTGAGACCCTGTCTCCACATAAAACACAAAATAGGGTTGGGGATATAGCTTGGTGGTTGAGTGCCCCTAAGTTCAATCCCCAGTACCAAAAATAAAAATAAAAAATAAGCCGGGCGCAGTGGCTCACGCTTGTAATCCCAGCACTTAGGGAGGCTGAGTTAAAGCCAGTCTCAGCAACGGTGAGGCGCTAAGCACCTCAGTGAGACCTTGTCTCTACATAAAACACAAAATAGGGCTGGGGATGTGGCTCAGTGGTCGAGTGCCCCTGAGTTCAATCCCTGGTACCAAAAAAATAAATAAAATAAAATAAAAAATAAAAAATAAAAAACTTGGGAAACTAGTATGCAGAAGTGATGAGGCTAAAAACTTGAGCCAGGGAGGAACTAGAGTGGGAAGAGGAGACCCCATCCCTTGATGCTAGATGTACTCAGACCTTTTTCCCAGCCCCACCACACACACACACACACACACACACACACACACACACACACACAATGCCTACCAACAGCCTCTTCCCTGGCCCCCTCAGCCCTTGGCTCTTGCTCTAGTCAGATCCTGGTGGCTTCCCTCCTCCAAGTTCTCTCCCTCCAAGTTCATGTGGGTTGAACACAGAACTGACTGAAGGTGGAGGCACAAGGAGAGCCTGTCGATTTTGTTTTAACTTGTGCAGAGGAAATAAGTCAGCGGAACAAGAATGGCTCACATAAGGGAAAGAGGAAAGAGGAGACAGAGAGAGGTGCTGGGAGAGGAAGCAGCATACAGAACATTCCACACAGCCCTTCTGGACTCCAGCCCCAGGCCCTGCCCATTCCTGTGACCTATAGAAAAGGGGAAATGATAATACCATTATGGAAAAACCATACAGAGGTTCCTTAAAAAATTAAAAATAGGGCTGGGGTATAGTTCAGTGGTAGAATGCTTGCCTGGTATGAGTGAGACCTCAGGTTCAATACCCAGTAACCCTGCAAAATTAAAAACAGAACTACTATGTGATCCAAAGGGGTATACATCCTAAGGAAATGAAATCAGTATGTCAAAGAAACATCTGCACTCATGTTTATTATAAGACTATTGACAAGAGCCAAGAAATGGCAACAATCTCAGAGTTCATCAGCTGATGACTGGATGATGTGGTATGCACACTCAGCGAACTACTATCTAGCCTTTAAAAAGAATGAAATTCTGTCATTTGCAACAAAGGAACTGGAAGTCATTTTATCAAGTGAAATAAGCCAGCACAGTAAAAACAAGTACCATATAATCTCACTCATATCTGGAACCTGAAAAAAGTTCATCTTATAGAAATTGAGGGTAGAATAACGATTACCAGAAGGTGGAAAGAGTAGGGTGTGAGATGAGGATAGATGGACCAATAAGTATTAAGTTGTAGTTAAAGAAATGAGATTCAGTGTTTTCACTACAAAGAAATGATAAATGAGACAGATATGTTCACCCTGGTTTGAACATTATGATGTGTACATGTATCAAACTTCACATGGTACCTATAAATATGTATAATTTTTACATGTCAATTATATATATAATGTATATATGTATACATGTCAATCATATAATGTATTACATGTCAATTATATATATATATATATAAAATTTTTTTAATAAAAAAAAGGGAAATGAGTGAATAAAGTCCACTTAGACTGGGCCCAGAGATTTTGCCTTTCTCATAGCCTCCCTGCCCCATAGCAACTGGGGGTGATACGAATTGAAGCCCTTCAAGGACCAGGGCACTAGGTTGGATGGGGAGGCCAGTCTGAGGGAGCCCTAGAGGGGGAAAGAATGCAGATGGCCTGAAGAATTCCTCCAGGGAAAGTCCAGACCAGGGTGAGGTATTATGCTGCATGATTCTTAAAGTCCTAGGGACTAAGGGTGAACGTATTCCTCATTTCCCTCCAAAGCTTAATGGATCTGCAATGTTCTACTCTAGATGGGTAGTGCTAACCCTTAATATGTGTTCTGGGTCCAAAGCCAAGAGCATTGAAAAAAGAGAAAAGGGAGGTTGTGGCAACAGGAGGATGGCAAGTTCAAGGCCATCCGGGGCAACTGAGCAAGATGCTGGGCAATTTAACAAGTTCCTGTCTCAAAAAAAGAAAATAAGGGGCTGGGATTGTAGCTCAGCGGTAGAGCGCTTGCCTCGCATGCGTGAGGCCCTGGGTTCGATCCTCAGCACCACATACAAGGCAATAAAATAAAGACATTGTGTCCATCTACAACTAAAAAAACATTTAAAAAAAAAAAGAAAATAGCTCAGAGGTAGAGCCCTTGCCTAGCATTGTGGGAGGCCCTGGGTTTAATCTCTGCACTAAAAAAAAAAAAAAAAAAAAGCAAGCCTGTGGGAATTTATTGGGGAAGGTCTGAACTGCTGACAGGTGGCACAGCAGGGGAGCTAGGGCAGTGCTGGGTTGAGCAGTCTCAATTCTCCCTTCCTCTCAGGACCTTCCAGAAAGTGAGAGTAGGGAAGAATATTAGGTGACCTCCCCCACACACTTTGCTGCTACCAGTACGCACACCTTGGGAAAATCCTAACTGCTTTACTTCTGCCTCCTAAATGGGCCTCCCGTGTTAGTTCTCTTCTGACATCAAAGACCACAGCAATCTGACGAATTTGACTGTACCACTCCCTCCCACCATAACTGTGGGGAGCAGCCTTTCCTGGTGCAGAGGGGAAACTAAATGCCAGGGGGCAGCTCCCAGTGATTGATTCCCAGGCTCTTCCAAACTGCCCCTTCTTTCTTTTCTTTTCTTTTTTTTTGGTACTGGAGATTGAACTCAGGGGTACTCGACCACGGGGCCACATCCCCAGCCCTATTTTTGTGTTTTATGTAGACACAGGGTCTCACTGACTTGCTTAGCGCCTCGCCATTGCTGAGGGTAGCTTTGAACTCGCGATTCTCCTGTCTCAGCCTCCCTAAATGCTGGGATTACAGGCTTACGCCACCGTGCCCGGCCAAAACTGCCCCTTCTTTCACTCAGGAAGTATTAACCAAGTGCCTCTAATGCCTCAGGCACTGTGCTAGGTGCTGGGAGTCCGACGGGCAAGCAAATTGTGGTTCTTCAACTTGACCTTGAAGCCAGGGGCAGAGAGGTGGTAAATAAAGGGGGAAGAGACTGAGGTCCCGCAGCACCCAGAAGGCAGGAAGCCTCAGCTCCCCAGCTCTAAATGCAAATTCTGCACCCAGTACTCAGACTAGGGAAGAGCCGGGAGGGTGGAGCCGAGCTAGACGAGAGGTGGAAAATCGGGCGGGGCCGCAGAGGCCGCAGAGAAGGGCGGGAGCCTCGGATTTGCTACAATACCCATCCTGCCCCGTAGCCCCCTGGGGGAGGCCTGCGCTGCGGGAGCACATTTCCGCGCTGCCTAAGACTGAGGGCTCAGGGCCACCGGAGCAGAACGGTGCTGCGCGCTAACTGGGAACGTGCTTCTCACGGCGATGCCCTCCCCAAGTCTACTCCCCAAGTCTACCAGAATCTACCCACTAGCCAGGGAACGGAAAATAGGAAGGACGCTGCAGGAATGGTGGGATTATGGGCCTCCACAATGGGAGGGGCGCGATTTCGGAGTTGCACCTCAGCAAGATGGTGGCAGGGAGGATTGGGGCTCCCTAGGGGAAGCCAAGAAAAGGCTTCCTCCCTACACCTTACCTACAGAACAAGGGCACCGATTCTGTCTTGGGACCCCTGCCCACTGGGGAAGGCCACATTCTCTCTGGATCAGAATATAGGTAGAGTAGAACTGTCTAGACTTGAGGTGCAGGAGAGATCAGTCACCAAACACCTCAAAACGAAAACTGGTTCCTGTTGCTTCCCTGGACCCTTTGTAGGTTTCCCTCCAAGTCTCCTGCTTGCTTCTTCACCAGTTCTCCCTGGGGCAGCTCCAGGTCTAGGACCCACTTCCCAGGGCACCATCTCCCAGGTGCCACCATACCTCCCATCCCAGAGCCTGCTCCTCTGCCACCACCCCCCGGCTAAGGAGGGTAACCCAGTTCACCAGCAGCCTGACCAAGTCACAGCTGCATCCTGCCATCCTCCTCAGCCCTCCTCACCCAAACCCTCCTGCAGCTCCCATCCCAGCCTGGAATGACCCTAGTCTCCTCACTTCCTTCCAGGTAATGAAGACCCAGAGCCAAGGGGGCTGCACGACGCCTCTAAACGGGAAAAGTCAGAAGCAGGGGCAGCTGGGGGGGCAGGAGGGATGTTCTCAAGGATGGACAGGGAGGATCTGAAGACTCTTGGCCAGGCACCCCACCCAGAAGAGGAGGTGTTGTTGTAAAATGGGATTTCATTTTCCCTCCCTCCCCACCGTCCTTTCCCCTGCCCACAGGGACAGTTGAGTGCCCGCCTATTTCTTCATCTGACATTCCCCCTACCAGGCCAGCAGGCGCCAGCATCATGTCTGCAAGTTATTGTAAGTCCAGCAGGAATGCCTAAGAGGGAGGTGCCTCTGGCTAGTGGAGTGCCCACTCCTCTCCCTGGGTGCGCTGGCCTCTCCCGCGTCCTCCACACCCAGCTGGAAGAGAGCAATGGGCACCCTCAGTGATTGAAGAGTGAGGCCGGGCTTGCCCTGGGGAATGATGCTGGCCAGCCTCCTCCACCAAGAGCAAAGCCAAGTATGTGAGTGTGTGACAGAGAAGAGGGAGCCAAAGGACAATCCCAGCTTTAATTTCTAGCTCTTCAACAAGCTGCTTAGGGACCCTCTTAAGGATACCGCTGGCCCACCAACCAGCTCCCTAATCTCCATCCTTGAAACTGAAAACTTTTCAACGTGGCCCCCTTCTTCTTCCTCCCCTTTGAGAACAGAGATGTGTGGGGCGGTGCCCTCAGAGACACTCATACAGTTGGTTCTGGACACTTACACACACTCAAACAACAGCGGTGCAAGGGAACTCCCAGCTTTTTCCACAGCTAATTATAGACGTGAAAGTCTGAGGATGTTTTGCAAGCAGCAGGGAGAAACTGCTGAGGTTTCTCTGCAAAGCCAAGGAAACTGAACGTGTGCACTCCCAGGTCTCCACCTCCCTAACTTCTCCTAGCCTACCTCCACCCATCCCCCCATTGCGCCCCCTCCCAGGCCCCCTAGCAGCCCCTCCTTCCTGTTGAAGATTTCTTACTGGGTGAAGATTTCTTACTAGGTGTTCTCTCTCTCTCTCTCTCTCTCTGGCTTTCGAGAAAGGCAACAGACGCGGAAAATATTTTTGCAAGAGTTTTCCATTCTGCGGCTCATTCCCAAGCCAAGGGGGAGGGGGAAGGCAGGAACGGATGTGGGGGGACAAATGCATTATCCAAGAGCTCAATTTGGGTGTGAAAACGACAGTACCTCATTTTCCTATACCCCTCCCCCCCCGCCCCAGGAATGACAAGAACTAGGAAAAGAAAAAGAAATCACTTGTTTGATTATATGGTTCTTCAGAACTGAGAATAAGAAAGAAACACAGTATTTGACCAATCTGTGCACACACGCGCGCGCTCGCGATACACACACACACACACACACACACACACACACACACACAGAAACCTCCAAACCCAGCCGCAGGAAATATACTAGGAAGAAATTCAAGGAGTTTTAGAAGCCATTGAGAGGAAAGAAAGTTTGCAAATCGCCAGTCAATTCATTCTCTGCAAGCCTACCTCTCCTTCTAGCAAAGATCCAGGTTTCTCCAAGCGGGACTCTCCCTCCGGGTTTCCATGGACGGGTTGGGCGGGGTGACCACCCACCGATCTCCCCAGTGTGGCAACCAAGCTAGAGATGCTGGCCTCGCGCTCTCGCCTTTTCAGCTATGGCCGGGGAGTGGGCTGGGTCTCCTCCCCCGGCCCTTCCAATGAGAAGGACCTTCCTGGAAGAAAATGGGTGCAGGGAGCTGGGCGGGCGTCTTGGATCTTGCTCTCTTCGGAGGGATGGTTCCCCAGGAAGTTCTAGCCTCCTCCCCACCTCCAGCTTTGGACGGTCTCAACAGCGGAGCTTTCTTAAGAAAATGCTTGTCATGGCAACAGCTCCAGCCACCTCGGGCCAGTCTCGGGCTCCCCAGCTCTCACCGAGCAGTGCGGGAGGAGAAAGGGGAGGAGCGGGAGCCTAGCGGAGGTGGGGCTTGGCGTCCAGCCAGACCATTACTCGCCTGTTAAGGTGGCCTGGCGGTTCGGCGCTGCGGCTGCTTCCTGGATTGTGTTAAGGGGGAATGGGAAGGGGACTGGAAGGAATCCTCTTCTCTCCTGGGGTTTCCTCCCGCGCTTGCTCTCACTTGTTGAAAGGAGCAGAGTAGAGGTGGGGTGGGGTGGAGTGGGGTGGGGGAGGGGGGGGTGGGGTGGCGGAGGTGGGGAGTGGATGTGGGTGGCGGTATTCAACCGTTGCTACGTGGAGGGGAAATAAAGGAAGCGTCTGCAGGCCCTTGGCTTCCTGCAGTTCTTACCGGCCTCTCAACCTCTTACTCATTTATACCCAGGACCAAGAAACCCAAGGTGCCTGTGGACGCCTATACCATCCCTGCCCAGCCTTCTGCCTCTGCCAGAATAAGGGGCTCTTTGAGGAAGGTGAGGGAATTGCTTGGATGTTCACACACGTACATGCCTTCTTACCCACATTTCGCACACAAGTCACATTTTGCTCCTCTTGTCCCTGTTGCCACCAAGGCATCCTAGTGCATAGAATGGCTGCCTGCTTTTGAGTTCCTCTGTATGGGGGCTATGCACCAAAACCTTTGTATCTACAGTATCATCGCCAACCTCACAGTGATCTTCAAAGGTAGTTATTATTATCCACATTTTGTAGTTGAGGAAATTGAGGATTGAGTGACTCGCCCAAGGTTACACCTGTGGTTAAGGACAGCCAGATTCAAGGCCAAAGATTCCAAAGCCCATATACTTTGCTGCCCTCCTATCGCACTGTATAGTACACATTTCTAATTTAATTTGCACACACACAGACATCCATGCACACTGATACATGGCCTATAAACTGTTAATCACACCCCCACTCCTACGCACCCACCAGCATTGTGCAACAGTGCCACCCATAGATTTTGCGTAGAGCCTTACGGCTTTCAAGTACAAACATGCACCATCAGCTTGTTCACACAACATATCTTCATTGACTGATACATTCCCACACCTACCTCAGCAAGCACACGCACTCATATTTATATGCTTATGGAAGGTGGGTTAACATCATCTCAGAGGTTATAGTTGCAAACTGTGCTATGAAGAAGGTGACCTGCCACAACTTCCCAACCTTTTCAACAAAGCTTTGAAAAAGGCCTCTTTGATCTTACCATCCTAACTCAACAACCTCACACACCTGTCCCCCTGGCCGGCTTCCTTCCCTGTCCCAGGATTCAGAGGAAAGTGGCTGCATGGAGAAGCAGCTGTGAATAAGACAGAACATCCTTCCTTATGTTCTATAGTTTGGGTCTTTTCTTTCCTCTTTATTTTCTTACCTACTGTGTCTGAACAACTCACCCACAGCCCGTTTCTGAGCAAGGGAAAGTTAAACAGACAACAGTAAAGAAACTATTTTGGAGCTGGGCGCGGTGGCACATGCTTATAATCCCAGCACTTTGGGAGGCTAAGACAGGAGAATCACGAGTTCAAAGCCAGCCTCAACAAGGACAAGATGCTAAGCAAGTCAGTGAGACCCTGTCTCTACATAAAACATAAAATAGGGCTGGGGATGTGGCTCAGTGGTCGAATACCCCTGAGTTCAATCCCCAGTACCAAAACAAAACAAAAAAAACTATTTTGGAATAGTCGTGCTGGGCTCAGAACTCAGAGTTCTTCAATGTGGTATGGAAATTGCCTGTCACAACTATCTTGGGAATCAAATCCAAAATAAGCCTCTGGTCCCCAACCCAGCCCAGTTGGAGGCAGTTTGCAGGGAGATTTTACAGCTTGGGGATATAGCTCAGTTGGCAGTATGCACAAAGCCCTGGGTTCAATCCCCAACACCACAAAAAAAAAAAAAAAAAAAAAAAAGTCAAGAGATTTTAAGGTCACCCTGTATGAAAAACCCTGTATGGAAAACCCTCTGCGGATTGTTCTCAAGCAGTCACTTCCTTCTGGGACTTGCCCTCAAGGCACTCAGAGGTGACCAAAGGTGACATTTGTTCTCTGCTCTCCAGCTCTTCCATTCCTTTGGTCCCTCTCACCTCCCCAGGGCACTTCCTTGAAAGATAGAGAAGGTACCTTGTTAAATTTTGGTAGGTCCTACCAAAATGTCAACTCCCACAGCCCAAATCAATTGTTTTGTTGGGGAAGACTTGGAAACGGAAAGGAGAGGAACCGGCTGAACAGAGCTTCAGATTTAATGGCTTGTCACAGCTCCCTGCTGGAAGGCAATAACTTGACATTTTAGCACCCAATGAGTGTCAGTTGCATCTTTATCATGAGAAAGCCAGTCTCTGAAATGGCTCTTTAAATATATTAAAGTATATTTTAAGGTCGTCTGCAGTGGCTGTGTGGAGGCACTGCCTAACCGTTCAGTAAACTTGTCTTGAGGGAATAACAATTTAGGCCAGATGTGTGGTTCCATTAAAGGAAAAACGTCTACTCTGGCTGCCTGGCCTGTGGGGGCTGGGAAATGATGCCCGTCCATAGCTGCTTATTATTTGAAAGGCAAGTTCCTCTCCTCAGACTCCCAAGGTTCCAAGGAGACAGGCTTTCTGGGAGAGGTGCTATGGAAAGAGTCTCTATGGCTGTCCCACCTTTGGCTGGGATTTATGGGCAGGCCAGGGTTATGAGTTTCCTTGGGGCTATAGATCCTCCCTTCTCTCAGAGCAGTGCTCCCCACTGGCTGGCTGAATGCTTGTTGGCTGGGACCCACAACCCCAGCTCCCTATGAATAGGTGAGAGGGATGCAAAAAGTGGGCCATCATGATCCCAAATGGGACAACAACCTTGTCTCTGTAGCTGAACCAGCCACTGCAACCTGTGTTTTCTGGAAACCTAGAAGCCTCCAGTGCCTTGTTTTCTTCCAACAGCATGTTTGAGGTCTAGAAGGGGTAAAAATAAATCTATCCATAAAAATAACCACTATGTGTGGGAAAGTTGAGTTGCCCCTCTGGGGCAAGAGAGAGGGCACTGTCTCTGCAAGTTCATTGTCAAGATGTTCTCATCTTTCCATTAAAGAGAATGGAGTCTGCACTGCTATCCCTCAGGTGTTTGTTGGGTTGGTTTTAGGACTGGGGAGTGAACCCAGAGGGGCTCAATCACTGAGCCATATCCCCAGCCCTTTTTTGTATTTTTATTTAGACATGGGGTCTCACTAAGTTGTGGAGGCTGGCTTTGAAAGTTGTGATCCTCCTACTTCAGTCTCCTCTGGGATTACAGGCTTGCACCGCTGTGCCTGGTCCCCAGGTGTTCCTTTGCTTCCTAAGAGCTCCACCTTGGGTTCTTCCAGCCCCCTCACCATTTTTCTCCATCTCCTTTGAATGTGGACTGCACACTCTCCTATTTGGATATCCACTGTTTCGCCTCCTCCAGAACAGCAAACATCCTGGTTACACCGGGTCTCAGGGCTTCCTTAATAAATGGTCTTCCTCCCCCTGGTTAAGAAGGGGACTACCATTTTTATAAGAGGCCCTAGCCCCCACCTGACTCAAGCTGAGCCAATTGTACCCTTTCCTGGGATCTTTGAAATTAAGATTGAGGGAAAAGGCTTGGTTCCAGCAGTGAACACAGCTAAGTTGTGAGGTTCTGGAAGTGTTGGGGCTATTTCCTGCCACATGGAAGAAGCTGAAAAGAGAAGGTCACAGAGGCAGAGAAGAAAGCTGAAGAGTGAGAGCTGGCAGCCTTGGAGTCAGCAGTACCTCACATCCTTGCCTTTCCTACAGATGAGTCACATGACTGATCACGCATGTGTATGCTAGATGAAACTGGGTTTTTTGGTCATTTGTACTAAGTAATATAGGACTGTAATGTGGAAAGTAATATGGAAACCCTTTGAATGGGTACCTCTATTTAGATATACTCATTTCTGTGCATTTATCCATTTAGTAAGTATTACTGAATGCCTGCCACTCAATTCAATATTTATTGAATGTTTAGTGTTTCAGTATCCACTGGGCCTAGATGAGGTATAGAGATAATAAGCTTATAGTTTAATGGAAGTAAGGAAGATAAGTTCATATCATGAGTAGTCACAGAATACAGTTAGAATATAATATAGAATGTAGTTCTTGTTGGGTGCTGTGGTGCATACCTGCAACCTCAGTGGCTCCAGAGGCTGAGGCAGGAGAATCATGAGTTCAAAGCCAGCCTCAGTAAAAGTGAGGTGCTAAGCAACTCAGTGAGACCCTGTCTCTAAATAAAACACAAAATAGGGCTGAGGATGTGGCTCAGTGATCAAGTGCCCCTAAGTTCAATCCCTGGTACCCTTCCCCCAAAATAATAATTATATAATTATTCTTTTTTTTTTTTTCTCCTCACTGCCGGGGATTGAACCTAGGGGCACTCTACCACTCAGCTACCAATTCTCCCCACCCCCCTTTTTTTCCAGTACTGCAGATGAACCCAGGAGTGCTCTACCACTGAACTAGATCCCTGGCCCTTTTTAATTTTAATTTTCTTTATTTTTATATTAAGTTGCTGAGGCTGACTTTGAGCTTGCAATCTTCCTGCCTCAGCCTCCCCAGTTGCTGGGATTGATTATAAGAGTGAGCCACCACACTTGGCTTTTTTAAAAATTTGAGACAAAGTCTCTCTAAATTGCCTAGACTGGCCTTACACCTTCAATCCTCTTGCTTTAACCTCCAAAATTGCTGGGAATACATGTATGTGTCTCTTATCCAAATTCCTGACTTACAAAGAAAGTAACTTTGAAATGACCAATGTGCTTTTTGTCCTTAGATTCATTTTTTCAGGCCTTCTCTGCATATAAAACCAAATTCCTAGCTGGGTAGGGTGGTGCACGCCTATAATCTCAGTAACTTGGGAGGCCTAGAAAGGAGGATTGCAAATTCAAGTCTTAGCCTCAGTAATTTTGTGAAACCCTGTCTCAAAATAAAAAATACAAAGGGCTGTATATGTAGCTCTGTGAAATAGCCCCCTTGACTTTAATCTCTAGTACCACAAAAAACACAGAAATAACAAACAAAACCCCACAAACTCTTTTGCTCCATTTATTGAAACATTTATTCTACTTTATAGAATGAAATGATGTTGCCTGATTCTAGAATTGTAAGATAAAGCCAACCAAGATCTTTAAATTAAATTTTTTTTTTTTTTGGTACTAGGGATTGAACTCAGGGGTACTCGACCACTGAGCCACATCCCCAGCCCTATTTTATGTTTTTTATGTAGAGACAGGGTCTCACTGAGTTGCTTAGCACCTTGCCATTGCTGAGGCTGGCTTTGAACTTGCAATTCTCTTGTCTCAGCCTTCCAAAGTGCTGGGATTACGGGCTTGTGCCACCGCGCCCAGCTTTGTTTTTGTTTTTGACATATATAACATAGTCCTTGCCTTCCAGAATCCTCTGATCTAGTGGTGAAGACACATGAAAAACAGATAACATGGCTGAGGGCTATATAGCTCAGTGGTAGAGCACTGCCTAGCAAGCTCAACTTTGATCCCCAGTACCACAAAAACAAAAAACAGGTAACAACAGACCAAAGCATGATTCAGTCTAAAACTTGGAACCAGATGAAAAACTCAGAGAAACTTTGAAAAAGGCTTCTTAGAGTTGGTGAGACTCCAGCTAAACTTTGAAAATTCTTCTTAGTGTTTTTCTTTCTATCCTCCTACAGAACAGAGAGTGATGGCTGAAGGCAGGATAGACAGAGGCTTCTAATCAAGTAATATCTAGTCCTGTGCTCTTTGTCTGTCCTTATCATATATAGCCAGGGAAAGGGGTGTGATGGGGAAGAAACTGCACTGAAGTAGACAGAGCTTGGGAAGCTAATTTAGCTATAGGCTTAGGAAGCTAATTAAGCTCTGCCTAAGGTTGGGACAATAGTGAACTCCAACTCAAGGACCATGAGTAAGAATGTTAGGCAGAGGTACCAGGTGGAAGTACATGGACTTGGCCTGGGCTACGATGCCAGAAGATAAGTAAGGAAAGCCTGTAACTAGACAGGAACACAGCCCGAATACATCCACATGTACAGTCCTCATGTACAATCAAACCAACAAATTCTACTGGGCACAGTGGCACATGCCTCTAATCCCAGTGACTCAAGAGACTTAGGCAGGAGAATTACGAGTTTGAGGCCAGCCTCAGCAATTTAGTGAGACTCTTAGCAACTTAATGAGAACCTTTCTCAAAATAAAAATAAATAAAAAGGACTGGGATGTAGGTCTGTATTTGGATTCAATCTACTGTTAAAAAAAAAAGTGCTAATTCTGAAGTCCCTTCAGGAGGACTGATTGATTTAGGAGGAAACAGGGACCAGGGAGGGATGACTCTGCTCATGGAAGATGATAGTGACTTTAGTTGGGAGGGTCCAAGAAGGATGAGGATGGATAGTTCTAGCTGTGCTCTTATGAGAAAAGCAAATCCAGCAGCTGCATCAGCCACAATGGCAGTAGCAAGTTGGCCATTCTCCTCTGCAGGAACCTTGCTGGGCCCTCCACAGGGAGCCTGGCTTCCAGCTCACCCCTTGGCCAGTGTGGGTGGTCATCTACATTACAAGCCCTGTTTTCATTTTTTCCACTTCCTGGGATTCCTGTGGAGAAGGCTGGAGGGGACAAACTTTATGGAGATCATTAGAAAATATGCCTGAATCTGCAAGAGTGGGTTGAAGAATTAATCAAAGGATACTTTCTCTGCTGGCTTGAGGAGCTGGTCTCAGAGGACCACCTAGTCACTGTCACCACAGGGATCTTTGTGGCCCAGTTTTGTTGGATTTTTTGTTCTTTGTTCCATTGCTGGTTTCATGCTCTGATTCTAGCAATAATGAGGTTTACTGGGGGTGCCAAGAGTTCAACTTTGCTCTTCGATCTCAGGTCCATGTCCTGATAGAAGAGGATTGGAAAAAAAATTGAGCTGGAGAGCGAGAGAAGGTTTTCATAGGAGAAAACTGTGCACAGGACTGTGTGCTCCTGGAGGGAAGGGATGGCCTCTTCTTTGTCTTCGCATCCTGTGACATCCACATCTAGGACATCTGGTGCATCCTGTCAAATGAGGAGTGCATAATTTCATATGGAAAAATCAGAAGTATCTTTTGATTTTGATGATACGCAGAAGCAGTTCGATTTACTTGGGAGCATAATTTACTGTTCAAATTTCATTCTGCTTCAGTTGTTTTGGAAGCTGCGGTGGTTTGGGTTTCATTTCACTTTGAACTCATTAACTAGGTTATTGTTTTGTTTTTAACTCAAGTTTGGTTCATGATTTGTTTTTCTAACAAAAT
Source organism: Xerus rutilus (assembly GCA_028644305.1). Lineage (NCBI taxonomy): Eukaryota > Metazoa > Chordata > Mammalia > Rodentia > Sciuridae > Xerus > Xerus rutilus. Next base: position 61,329,530 of record CM053410.1, read on the forward strand.
ATTTGTCTCTCATTTGTTTCAGGGTACAGCAAATTAGTGCCATTTAAAAATAGTTTTTGGTTAATGATTGTGCTCAGTAGAGCTGAGGAAGTGAGTGTGGAGGGAAGGGAATAAGTGAGGATTTTTAAATTTAATTTTTAATCCTAATTAGAGTGTCAGCAATGCCCTAAGTGCTCATTAAGTTTCAAACGAAGATCAAAAGAAACCCAGTGGAAGAATCCTTCCTGGCTCCCATGCCTGTCCCATCTCACTTGCCCCTGGTTCCAGAGCCTTTGAAAACCCTCCTGTGCTGCAGGACATGATGAGGTAAGTCTGGAATCCCAGCCACTCAGCAGACAGAAGCGGGAAGATCTCAAGTTCAAGGCCAGCCTCCGGCAATTTAGCAAAACCCTGTCTTAAAAAAAAAAAAAAAAAAGTGCTGAGGATGTGGTTCAGAGGCAGAATGTTCCTGGATTCAATCCCCACTACTGGAAAGGAAAAGAAAGAAAGAGAAGAAGCCGAGCGTGGTGGCACACACCTGTAATCCCAGCATTTTGGGAGACTGAGGCAGGAGGATCGCAAGTTCAAAGCCAGCCTCAGCGATGGCGAGGTGCTAAGCAACTCAGTGAGACCCTGAGTTCAATCCTCCATGCCAAAAAAAAAAAAAGAATGGAATGGTCATATCTTCATCTACTTGAGTTCACTTGAGTTGCTATAACAAAACTGAGCATGGGTAATTTATAAACAGAATTTTTTTTTTTTTTTAATAATTCTGGAGGCTGGAAAGTCCACAAAATGCAACAGATTTGATGTCTGAGGAAAATTCACTCTGGTTCAGAGTCGCCTTTTTGCTGTGTCCTCACATGCTAGGAGGGTAAAGGAGCCTCCTCTTTGTTCTGTTTCTGCAGTGAGGGGATGGCACCCAGGGAATCCCAGAGTCCTGCACATGCTAGACAAGCACTCTACCGCTGAGCACATTCTTGGCTAGAGTTGGAGTTCCTTCTTGTATCAGGGCACTAGTCACCTCCTGAAGGCCCCACCTCTTGATATTTTTACATTAGGGATTGGGTTTCAACATATGAGTTTTGGGAAGAGCCACAGCAGGCCATGAGATATATATATAAACTAACACTACCCAACAACTGTCTGCCGCTCCCTGCTCCCTTCTCTAAGTCTCCCCTGACCTCTGGGAAAGGAGGCACCCTGTGCTTTTGCGAAGTCTCCCAGTCCATACCCTTGCCTCCAAGCACAACTGCATGTGGCTCAGTGAATGGAGATCCCTCTGAGAGGGAGATGCCTAGGCTTCTATTAGAAGAGGCAAACTCTTCTGAGGGTCTGTACTCAGTCCCCATTGTGAATTCTGATGGGCCTCCACCAGAAAAAAAACAAAAAAGGACAAGAACTGAGGAATGGGACATTATGATTTTCCCTGGCACCCATGCCACACTGATATTTGTGGCCTAGTTTCTACCTTAGAAGCACCTTCACCTACTGGAACTAAAAGTGGAGATGAGAGAGAGAAGTGCCTGCCAGGACATGGAGGTGAGCAGGGCTGCTCTGATGGTTGCTCCAACATGGCTTCATCTGCCTTCTTGATTTCTTCTGAAGTCTGGTGGTTGGGAATAGGAAGAAAGTTTGCTGTAGGCAAGAAAAAAGCTAATCCCATGTGTGTCCTATGGGAAGGGGTGGCTTATCGGAGGCATGTAAACGGCTGCAGGCAATGTTCTATGTCTGGTTTGTTGAGTAACCTTTTGCAAACTGCTCAGCTTCTCTAGGTTTGGAGCCTGAGAGGGGATGCCATGGGCCGCCCCTCCTGTGGTGGTAGAAACCTGGCTAATTCATTTGAGGGAAAGGCTAAGGGCAGCACCTTGAGGCAAGATTATTGGGGTAAGTTAGAAACAGAGCCAGATTCTGAGACTGTGGGCTCCTCTGATGAGAGAGGCCCTCCAGAAGTCATCTGTTGTTTCCCTGTACATTCCAGGCAGATGTGTCCTTGCCATTACCTGAAAAGTACCTGATTCTGGATCAAGAAAGATTTCTGGAAAAGATGACTCAATAGGCTTGTGTGGACACACTATTTTCCAATGGGCTGCAGCTTCCCCCTTTCTGTGAGCTCCAGGCTTCTACTTCTGCACTTTGTGTTGAACACAGAGGTTGCAACAATCCCTATGATCCATCTCGAGTGGACCACCTGCTTCAGGATCACAGGGCACGATTTACCACAAGAGGTCAGAGTGGCAAGCTATAACTCCAGGCCCTAGAGTTGAAATTTTTTTTTTTTTTTTGCACTGGGGATTGAACCCAGTGGCACCCCACCACTGAGCTACATCCCCAGCCCATTTTTGTTTTGTTTTGTCTTGTTTTTGAGACAGGATCTTGGTAAGTTGCTGAGGCTGGCTTTGAACTTGTGATCCTCCTGCCTCAGCCTCCTGAGTTGCTGGGATTACAGGCGTGCACCATCAAGCCCGGCCCTTTCTATTTTTAAACTTTGAGACAGAGTATCTCTGAGTGGCCTTGGACTTTCAATCCTCTTGCCTCAGCCTCCTAAATTGCTAGGATTACAAGTGTCTCCCTTTGTGCCTGGCTAAACTGTGACTTCTGCTTGGTAAGTACCCCAGTGCAGCTAATGTGATATCCTCTCGCTGAGATAATCAACCCAACCAGAAGCTTTTTGCATAATAAAGGCTAAGGAGTAGTAGACACAAAATAACTGTGGCTCAGATCTGCTTGTTCAGTAGTCCCATAAGACTCAGCTCAAGTGCCACCTCCCCTGAGAAGATATCCCTCTCCCAAACCCAGATTAGCTGCTCCTCGGGGCTTCCAGAGGCCTCTGTGTCAAGGTGCTCACTGTGTACTATGATAAGCCTCTATGGATCTGCCTCATTCCCACCAGACTCCAGGTTCCTTGAGGGCAAAGGCATTCTACTCATTTCTGTATCTTCAGTAGCTGGCATTTTACTTGGCATAACAGGTGCCCAAATAATTGTTTTAGCAAATATGAAAGAATGAAGCAATGGTGCATAGATGAATGTAAATTGCTATAGATGCCAGAGGGCTAGGGTTTACTTACGAGAAGAAACATCTTGGCTGGGGGACCTGTAATCTCAGCTACTCAGGAGGCTGACGCAAGAGAATCAGAAGTTCAAGGCCAGCCCCAGCAACTTAGCCAGACCCTGTTGCAACAGAAAAAATAAAAGGTGCTGGGAATGTAGCTCAGAGGTAAAGCATCCCTGGGTTCAATTCCCAATACTGAAAAAAAAAAAAAAAAAAGGAAAAGAAGGAGGAGAAAAGACATCCTAATTATGTTAAAGAATTCCAGAGCCAGGCAGGCCAAGAAATCTATTTCCTAGAGGTTTTTAAAAAGGAGCAACATGCTGGTCGGTGCAGTGGCGCACACCTGTAATCCCAACAACTGGGGAGGCTGAGGCAGGAGGATTGCAAGTTCAAAGCCAGCTTTGGCAATTTAGCGAGGTCCTAAGCAACTCAGCAAGACCTTGTCTCTAAATAAAACAAAAAAAGGGCCGGGGGATGTGGCTCAGTGATTAAGCGCCCCTGGGTTCAATCCCCAATACCCCCCTCCCCCCTAGAAAATAAAAAGCAACATGGGCAACTCCTGTAGGGTCCTCACCCTGGGGAGTTCTGTCTCCTTTCACTTGACTATATCCTACTCTTTTATGCTCAAAAAGGAAGGAAGGAAGGAAGGAAGGAAGGAAGGAAGGAGGGAGGGAAGGAGGGAGGGAGGAAGGGAAGGAAGAAAAAAAGGTTCTGAGGATGTAACTTAGTGGCAGGGAACTTACCTAGCATTCACCAAGCCCTGATTCGATCTCCAGTACCACAAAATAAATAAATGAACAAGCAAACAAACAAATAATAAAGATTAAAAGAAGAAGAACAACATGCCATCTGCCTGGTTTAGGCTAACCTTGGGTTCTGTCAGGCCTGGGCACAGGGCTGTGGATTCCTGACTTCATTGGAAGCCATAGACACCAAGCAAAGGAGTGAAGAATCGGTCTAGCAGCTCTCTCTAGAAACTGACCCTCTTTCTCCTTCACTTTACTCAAGAGTCCGCCTGTGGCAAGGCAAATGTTGAAATGCTCATTAACCTTTGAGACAGAAAGTCTTGAATTTATCCTACCATTGATCATATACTTCCAAAATGCCAGGTCTCCTGCTAACGGTTTTGGTTGTGCTATTGTATTTGAACTCCATATCAAAGGGTACCACTATCTTCATTTTACAGATGAGGAGACTGAAAGTCATGGAGGCTAGGTAACTTATTCAAGATCATTCAGCTGGTATGTAATACTACTCAGTTTCAAACCTCATTTTCTTACTTTAAAGTCCACGAGTTCTCTTATAAATACTCTGTTCCCAGGCTCCATAGATGTTAGACCTCTGGCTTTCCTCCATTCCTACCCCCTACCTCCACTTGCCCTCTCTTGTACTTAACATCTTATCTGCTGTTTAAAGGTTATTATTGTTGGGGTTTTGTTTTGTACTGGGGATGGAACCCAGAGGCGCTTTACCACTGAGCTACATCTCCAGTCCTTTTTTTTTTTATTTTCAGACAGGGTCTCTCTAAGTTGTTTAGGATCTTGCTAAGTTGCTAAGGCTGGCTTTGAACTTGCTGTCCTCCTGCCTCAGCCTCCCAAGTCACTGAGATCACAGCCATGCACTAATGTTCTTGATTGCTGTTTAAACTTCAAAAAAATAATATATTGCTGGTTCTGGCCTCTTAATGTATACTCAGTCCCCATGAAGTGAGAGATCTTTCATCTCTGGCATCTGTAATGGGTTGACAGCTTCTGCAGCCACCTCTTCAATCCGCTTTTCTGCTTTCCCATTCCTTCCATCCCAGTCTGTGGCCAGGGTGACTTCACCTTCTCTTGTCACACTGTAAGCAAAATGCCCTCAATCTGGGCACCAACATTATTTCTATTTTCACCACAAGTATCTCAATCTCAAGTCAGCAGATCTCCTGAATTATGAAAACTAGAATTTTTCAAGTAGTTTTCTACCTCTTTTGGATACCCGGGAGAGATGAAGTTTGTTTTTCTAAACAGTCTTCATTTTTCTTGAACTCGCACATTTCCTAAATGCCTTGGGAGTAGTAAAGTCCAGTGCACTGACTGCATGCCTCTGTAAGGTTGAGAAGCAAGGGTGCATAAAACTGAGCTCTGGTTCTTGGAGAACCAGGAGTTTGTTAGAAGTTCCTCAAGTCATCTATCTGTTTGTTGTTTGTTTGTTTGTTTGTTTGTTTATTCAGTGATGGGAATGAAACTGGGGCCTTGTGCATGTTAGGCAAGAGATCTATCACTGAGCTACATCCCAGTCTTTTAAAAATTTTATCTTTGAGATACGGTGTTCCTGTGTTGCCCAGGCTACTCTTAAACTTGTGATCCTCCTGCCTCAGCCTCAAGAGTAGCTGGGATTGCAGGCGTGCTCCACCGTGCTCATCTCATCTATCTGTTGAAATGAATCATCTAACCCTGATACATACTTTAGTGGTTGACTAGATGCTGCTGATTCAAGATAGGATCCACAGTGGTCATTGGTCATTGGTCATCTGGTCTGCTTCTGGTAGTAGGACTCTGATTTTGTGGGGTTTTTTGTGTTTTTTTGTTTGTTTTTTGTTTTTTTGAGAAACCAGTGCTCCCTCTTGCTAAAAACTTACAGTTCTGAAGCAGTTGACTCCTCCTCTGGCTCCAGGAATGAGTGTGTCACCCAAACCAGGCAATGAGACTCAACTCCTACTGGCAAGATTGATGCTTAGTAGGGAATTACAGCTGGAGTTGCTGGAGCCATCTTGCTATTTCCTGCCTGAGAGTGGAACAAACATAAAAGAAAGTCCAGCTATGAACTGGACAGAGATCAATCTCGGTCACATCCTATGGGTTCTTTTATTTATTTATTTTTTTGTACTAGGAATTGGACTTGGGGCACTTATCCCCTGAGCTACATCCCCAGACAGTTTTTTATTTTTTTATTTTGGGACAGGGTCCCACTAAGTGACTCAGGGCCTTGCTAAGTTGCAGAGGCTAGCTTTGAACTTGCAATCCTCCTGCCTCAGCCTCCCAAGCCACTAGGATTATAAGCATGCACCACATCAACCAGCATCCTATGAGTTCTTTATGCAGCCAGGCATAATATACACATAAATTTTGCTAAAACCAGTTGTAGTTGGGTTTCTTTTTATTTGTAGTAAAAAAAAAAATCCAGACTAATATTGGATCCAACGCTCATAATCATTACACAAACAACAACAATACCACTGCCTCTTCTAGCCCCAGGGAACAGGAGTGACTTTCTCTTCCTCTCCACATCTGTTACACCTTGACATTTTTTAAAAACTTCTCTTCCTCTTTAGGGTTGGAATTTGGAATGACCTGAATTCATGAGGGCAAGCATGTGAGAGTGTGTGGACAGTGGAGCACACCTGCAGACTTTATTGTCCTGATAGTGCAGGTGAAGCCTTGGGAGAACCCAGAAGCAAAGGAAGGTGCTTTAGAAGCCTGGTTTGGGGTGGCCCCAGGCTGCATTTCACCCCAGAAACAGCTCTAAGAATGTTAGGTGATTAAGATTGGGCCAGGGAAGTAGCGGGTGATCAATGGTGTGGGCCCACAGGCAACTGTATGTGCATCTTCCTGAAGAAGAGCTGGCCAGCCCTGCCCTTTGATTCCTGAGATTGAGGAATTTTTTCTGCCTCAAAACTCCAAGATACCTGGAGTTTTTTTTCCACTGAGAGAAGCAGAACTGTGTGAATTACCTCCACTGTGTTTGTCCCTTCTGCTCTCCTTTTCTTCAGCTAGAGATTCTGAACTTTATTTTATTTTAATTTTTTTGGTACTGGAGATTGAACTCAGGGGCAATCGACCACTGAGCCACATCCCCAGCCCTATTTTGTGTTATATGTAGAGACAGGATCTCACTGAGTTGCTTAGCGCCTCGCTGTTGCTGAGGCTGGCTTTGAACTTGTGATTCTCCTGTGTCAGCCTCCCAAAGTTCTGGGATTATAGGCTTGCGTCACCACGCCTGGCTGAGATTCTGAACTTTAAATGTGAGGAAGAACATCCTAACCAGCAAATACTTGAAGGAAAGAAGCTGAAGAATGTCCCAACCCAGGCACAGCAAGGCAGCTATACCTGCCAGACTCTATTCTCCTCTTTGAGAGACCTTACCAACCAGACAGTGGACCAGAGCCGTTTGTTCCTAACTTAGTTGTGGCCAGATCCACAGGTGCCTTTCAATGTTGAGCTCTTCTGCATTTCAACTGTTCTCCCATTGACCACTCCCCACCCCCATGGACTCCAGACCACTGGGCCCATGGATGCCCCCCCGGCTATGTCCTGTTCTTGGATTCTCTGATAGCCAGCATCACCTACCTTCACATTAGCACAAAGGCGCTGTATTCTCTTGGCCTCTGTTCCTAGCCCACCTGATTTGCCTTGCCCAGCCTCAGTATCTGTGTCTACACTGTTGTCTCCATCTGATTCCACCTTTCCTCAGGGCACCAACCACCTTGAACTAAATCACTATCCTGGAAAGTCATAGGATGGAGGAAGAAGAGGTGACTGGCCCCCTGCAGGGCATATGCCTTTGTTCTGGCTGAGGTGGCCAGAGACCCCCTCACAAAGCTCCTCTCATGCCTGATTGACCATGGACACAGAACAGCACAGGTGGCCTGAACTCTGAGAGCCATCTACAGCCTGGACCATAAGCCCTGATCTCATTAGCCTAATGCTCTAAGCTAAGCTCCTTCATTCATTGAAAATATAAATTGCCCTAGCATCAGGTATGTGTCTTACTTTGTAGTAGCTGTAGGAAGAGTTATGAAAAGGCTGTGCTATAACTGAGTAAAAACTTACACCATGAATAATTAACAAACAACATAATAAAATAAGACATGGATGACACAAGAACATCCCAGAATGGTCTGTGATTTGTTGTTGAGTGGATCAGAAGGGAAGGGCTAAGGGTGGTAAGATGGGGGCACTGGGATTGTCAAAGAAACCCCATTGGGAGTTGACTTAGGCTTCGAGGATTTTAAGGATGTGGACCAGGTTGGGAAGTCTCCCAAGTCTCCCAAGGAATGACTGGAACCCAGACAAGGAGGCCTGAATCCCCCCAGAAAATCAAAACTAAAGCTGAACAGGCCTGCAATCCCAGTGACTCCAGAGGCTGAGGCAAGGGGATTCCAAGTCAAGGCCAACCTTAGTAATTTAATGAGAATGTGTCTCAAAATAAAAAAATGAGAAGTGTTAAAGGATGCAGCTCAGTGGTAGAGCATCCCTGGGTTCAACCCTCAGTACCATGGAAACAAAAACAAAAACAAAAACAATTCTTTTAAAGAATGTAGCTTAGTGGTAGAGCACCCTGGGTTGGGTCCATTACACCCCCACCTCTGCCACCAAATGAAGCTAAAGTTTCCTCTCAGGGGCAGCAGAAGATGAGAGAGTTGAGGAGAGAGAATGACCCTTATTTCTCCAACTTGGAGAAAAAATTAAGAACTTGGTTGTCAAACTAATAAGAAACATAGCTGAAGTCCTTTATGCAGATTAACTCATTTAACTCTTTTTTTTTT
>CM053410.1:61338589-61378046 GCA_028644305.1 Xerus rutilus
TGCAACATGAATTTTTAAAGAGCTCCTTTCATGCTGGGTGTTGTAGATAGAGCTCTGACACAGCAGGGAATTCCTTACATCAAAAGTTTCCTTAACTTTCTCCTGAAATTTTCCTTTTCCAGAGAAGCTTGGTGGCTAAAATGGGAAATGCTAGGTTTGCACCTTCCCCCCTTCCCTGCTGGGGCTGGTAGACCAGGATGGAGCTCAAGCACTGTAGAAGGGGGTGTTTGCCCCTCTAGCAAGCGGGGCAAACATTTAGCATCCCAGGCCATAGTGGCTGCTTCATCTTCTGTCTCTCTTCAGGAAGGACTAATTTAACCTGGATGGGAAAGCAGCTAAGGTCCCGGCTTCCTGGTAGCCCTCAGTTCTGCATGCACGTCGCCTGAGACCAGAGACCAGACTTGAAGCTGTGGTCATGGGATTTTCCCTGTTTCCTTGGGGGAAGAGGACTGTGGCCCAGAGAACTCTATTTGTGTGTTCTGAGCTATTAAACTAGACAGGCGTGGGAGTTGGTGGCCCAGGAGCCATGTCAGTTAGGGCAGTGGGGCTGGGCACTCTGCATTTTCGTCTTTGTCACTGTCCTGTGTATCCTTCATGGAAGAAGATGCAGATCTGCTATTTCTGGGTCCTTGGGTTATTACTATTTTGTGACTGTGCCCTTCTCAGAACTTGTCTATACTTTCAGATTGGAAGCTTTCTGAGGGCAGGTGAGGGATGTCTCTAGCATGGACCTCCCTTTAGGGGCCTGTGTCTGTCCCACAATCAGAAAAGGGGTTGTACATGCTTTCAGCTGATTAGGAAACCACCTTCATGCTGTGAGGCCCTGGGCTAACAGGAAGGTGAGGAGGGGGCATAGAACAAAATCTTCACACAGCTTCTTCTTCCACAATCTTCTTCCACCCCAGGGGTGTCTTTGGAAGATCTATCTATCCGCAGGAGAAGTCAGAGAAAACAGAGGGCAAAACCTCCATGTTTTTCTTCCATCACAATAGGGAGCCCCTGGTAAACTAAGCATTTAGCTAGACACCAAAATCTAGAAGTGGCAAAGTCCTAGATTCAAATGCACAGCCCTTTTATCTCTGATCCCCAGCTTGCCCGTATCCCCCGCCCTTGCTCCTATTTGGTGGGATTTTAGTAAGTTGGAAAAATAGCTCAAGGCCTCAATAAGAGATACCAAAACAGCTCAACAGACCCTTGCTGGTGGTTTTATGCCGTTCTCTGGCTCCTGCAAATGAATAATTCAGTTTGGCTGTGTAGGGAGACAGGTCAGACAACGGGCTCCATGCGCATAGGAGACAGAGCCGCAGCCCTGAGTGAGGCACGTTTCTAAACGCTCTGAGGAAGATAAAGAAATTGAAAGGAGAAGTGGGAGCCATGCCGGATGGCAGGCAGGGAGAGCTGGGCAAGGGGCTGCAGGGTAATGAGCTTCTGTGGAGCCTAAGGAGGACAGGTCACTTCCTGTGGAGACCAAGTAAGATCATAAAGCAAAGCAGCTGGCTGGAGCAGCAGGCTGACGGAGGGTGGACAGATGCCAGATGGGCGGGCCCGGGGTGGAAAGAGGAATGGGGATTCTCAAAGCAGAAAGAAATGAAAAGACCTTGAGGAGCAGGACAAAGAGGGTTGGCTGGACTGCTTGCCAGTCTCCAGCTTCTGAAAGTGACAGTCCTCAGTCTTTAGAGGAGGGGGACCCAAAGGGGACAGGTCAATTGTGCTGAAGAGAATGGGGAAGGGTGCAGGGAAGGAGACAGGGACTGGCAGATGACTGGGGCCGTGCAGGGAGAGGTTCTGCACCCATGTCTTTTGCACCGAGCCAGTCCCTGGGGGACTCCAGCGCTGACAGGTGTGTCTCCTTTTTACTTCTTATCCTGTGTCCACCCTCCCTCCCAGCCCACTGGGGACAGTGATGGAGGTTTCTAAGAATGGAAAGAATGCATTTAGTGTACAATTGTGTGCCACTTAATGACATTTTGGCCAACAAAGGACTGCGTGTGTGACAATAGTCCCATAAAATTATAATGGAGCTGAAAGATTCTGATTGCCTCGTGATATCACAGCCCAATGCATGGCCTGCGTTTGTAGCAATGCTGGCGTGATCAAACCTGCTGCACTATCAGTCATGTGAAAGGGCAGCACATACACATGTATACACATGTATAGTGCATAATACAGAATAATTGATAATAATGAGTGACCATGTTCTTTTAAATAGTTACTATGCTATACTTTTTATTGTTATTTTAGAGTGTACTCCTTCTACTTATAAAAATATTTTTTTTCCCTGTAAAACAGTATGCTGCCTTATGCTGGCAGCAGCTTCATACATCTGTGCTTACTGCACATCTTTCTCTCTCTCTCTCTCTCTCTCTCTTTTTTTTTCTTGTGGTACTGGGGAATGAACTCAGGCAAGTGCTAGGCAAGTGCTCTACCACTGACCCATAACCCTAACCTTTTTAAAAAAAATTTGAGACAAAGTCTCGCTAAGTTGCGGAGGCTGGTCTCAAACTTGTGATCCTTCTGCCTCAGCCTCTCAAGTAGCTGGGATTATAGACATGCATCATCACATCACCACATCTGATCTTGAATCTCTTCTTTTAAATTTTTTTTAGAGGTTGATGAACCCTTATTTTATTCATTTATTTATATGCGGTGCTGAGGATTAAAGGCCTCACACATGCTAGGCAAGTGCTCTACCACTGAGCTACAACTCCAGCCCCATCTCTTGATTGCATCCAAAGAGGCCACATTAAGTGATTGACCTGTACCACTTGGGTTTATGTAAATACACACTGCTATAGTCTTACAATGAGGAAATCACCTAAAGATGCATTTATCAGAATATAGCCTCATTGTTAAGTGATGTATGTCTCATGTCTCTACTTCAAAATGCTTTTTTTTTCTTGGCAGTCTTGGGGATGGAACCTAGGACCTCACACATGCTAAGCAAGAACTCTACCACTGAGCTACATCCCCAGCCCCAAACTTCAAAATGCTGAACCCTTCTCTGCCACTCACTCATGTAAGAACAATTCTCTCCCCATCTCCTCACCATTCTTTTTACATGCTCCCCTCATTACAAAAAAAGAAAAAAATATACTCTGCTTCACTTTTTCTTACTCTCCCTGGGATCAGGGCAACTGTTTCTTGCACGGAAAGGAGCTTGGTAAGTGCTCAACATTCCTCCAGGAGGCAGGGCTGTTTTGTGAGCTGGAGCTATTGTTACATCACATTAGAGTTTAAGCTTGCTGTTGTTGGTATCTTTAAATCGATGGCAATACATAAAGGCTTCATCTAAATCAATGCATGTATCTGTGGGTGTGACGGATTCATGGGGGAGAGATCCATTAGCAGCAAATGAAGAGCAGAAAAGGGGTGGAGAAGGAGGCAGCAGAGACCAGGGCCTGAGAACACTGCCAGGACCCAGGACAGGGAGAGAGATCCTTGGAATCTTGTCTGAAGCCTGCCAAGTGAGGCCCTTGGAAAGGCCAGAGGAAAGCAAGAATTAAGGAGCCAGGCACGGCCACTTTGTTCATCTCTTATCTCAGCCATGTTCCCAGCAGACAAGACATGAGCTGCCTGCACTTTCCAAGGACATCCAAAGCAGTGGGATGATCTGAATTAAAAGACTAAATGGGAGTGAGAAATTTCTAAGGGATGCTGCCTTCTCTTTCCCAGCAGAAACACGTAGCTCTTTGAACCGAAGCCAGATGAGTAGAGCAAAGCTCCTACCATTTGAATTTTTATGAATCTTATTACTATCAGTGATGCTATAAATGATTAATAAAGCATTTGAACTGGAGGTATTGTCCAGTGGAGACAAGGAAGGAAGGAAGGAAGGAAGGAAGATTAATATTTATGGAGTACGACATATATCAGGCTTTCTGCTTGGAGCTTTCATACATATTATCTCCTGTAGTTTAACCTAGTTGGAGGTTAACTCCTTGCTTCCCGCAGCTTCTCCCTGTTTACTACTCCTCCATCTGGGTCTTTGAAACACAGGATGGTATTCTATATGAGTTTCTGTCCCCAGGAAACTGCTGTCTGGGAGCCCCAGTATCAAGGGAATGAGCCATCAGATCTCCTGTCCCCTCATGGACTCAAATACTGTATCAGGAGTGAGGAGTCAGCTGGAGACCTGGGGAACAGGCTTGGAGGAGGAGCAGGAGGAAGAAGAGGAGCAAGAGAAGGTGAGGACTTGACACTTCTGGTCTTCTTTTCCAATCAGCACAGTGGTCCCTGCTCTTGACAGGCCCTGTGGGAAGGGCGCTGTGTCCCATCTCTCTTCTTTTGGATGCCAGCAGGGAGGCTAGGGCCCTGGGACCGAGTCCTGGCTCAGCCAGCCTCACTCACTTCTTTTTTTGTTGTTGTTATTGTAGATGGACACAATTCCTTTATTTTGTTTATTTATTTTTATGTGGTGCTGAGGATGGAACCCAGGGCTTCCCACATGCTAGGCAAGCAGTCCACCACTGAGCTGCAGCCTCAGCCCCTCATTCACTTTTCCCTGGAGCTCGGGAGCTGCTTCTCAGACCTCAGCCAGTTCTGATCTAGGCCTGCTTTGTACACAGTTGTGCCTGCCAAGTAGCAGGCATTCAGATATTTGTTGAATGAGTTTCCTCCTTTCTTCCCCTGGAGAGACATCCTTTCCCAGGAAGTTTATAACCCTCTGCCCTTGCCCTTGCTCCTGGGAGCAACCTGATGGAGAGATGAAGTTCTGGCTATTGTCACTTAGCTTCTTTGGGATTCGGGCCTCCCTGTAGGCCCAGCCAGCTGAAGTGGAAAACCTACATGTGCTTTTCTCTGTTGCAGCTTTGAAGGGTTGAGGGGAGGGTTCTTTTTAGCAAATTCCAAACATGGTCATCAAAGGCTGGCATCTCAGAGTACAAAGTTGCAGGTCCCAAGAAGGGAGTGTAGCTGGGAAGTAGGGGGCATGGCGAGGGTGTGGCGGGGAGGCTCCTAAGAGGTGAGGTGAGAGAGGAGGTGGAAGGCATCAAGGAATGTCTACCACTCAATGGGGTTGTTAAGGTGTCACAAATGTTTCCCCTCAACCTTACAAAATTTGTAGAGATGGCTGGGCAGGGGTGTAATGAAACCTCCCTCCTATAGGTTCTGTCCCCACTAGGGGGACATAGTGCCCGAATCTGCTCTATCCAGGTCATGATTTCTGAAGCACCCTGAATCTCCAGAGTCCAAAGATCCTCAGGCAGGAAAATTCCTGCAGAATCTTCCTCCTGGCCTAGGGCACTGTCCCTCTGCCGTGAGCACATCAGGTGCCTCCCAGTTAGCAAGCTGGTCAGTCTCCTCCAGGGTCAGTCTTCCTGTTGCCTTTTCCAGCATGTCGACACTTGAGCAAGGTTAAGTCCATTGTGCTGTGGAGTCATGAGCACACTCCTGGGCTTCTGGTGGCCATGGCCCTTGGCTTTAGCAGAGAATAACTCTTGGGTCCCAGTGCCAGCACCAGGGGCAGAAGCCAGAGACTGGACTGGAAGTTCTCCCTTTTGCTAATGGCAGTCTGGGCCCAGCTTCAAGGATCTGCAGGATCAGCTCTCTTATACGTGGCTGTTGTCCTGCATGGTGTCCCAGGACTGTCACCCAGAAGGAACATAGGTTAGATGCTACATGTTGATTCTCTCTACATGCTCCCCATTTTGTACCAAAATTCAAGGAATTAATTCTGAGTCACACAGTTTTCCTGGTTATTACCAATCCTGTCTCAGAGTCTCCAGGTCACCCAGCTAGTCTAGCTGAGAGGGACCCCAGGTTGGGAAGCTCTCCCTCAGGGCTGGGGTGGGCTGGATGCTTCTATCACATCAGCTCTATTATCCAGAGGAGTCCCCACGGGGCTGTCAGCTGGGAGCTGCTCTCTGCCTGTTCAAGATTGTTGCCTGGGCTCGAGGAGGGAAGTTGTGTCATTTTCATTAGCTTTGGCCCATGGCGACCCATTGCCCCGCTCCTTCTAGGGCGCTCCCTCTGTCTCCTTCTTGCACCTCCCTTCTTGGTAATTAACAGGGCCTGGGAGGGCATCCTGCCAACTGACGGCCAGAAGGCAGAGCAGGCAGCCGTGGCAGTGCAGTGCCAGCAAACGGACGGGCGATTAAAACAAAATGATTCATCTTGGGAATGAGTGCGAAGCGCTTTCCATTTACAGGAATCGGGGCTGGGCTCCAAACAGCCTTCGTGGGCTCTTTGGGGAGACAGAGTCTGGGCCATTGACCGTTAAGTAATGAGCTCCTCTGAGTGCTCCCTGCTGACTCGGCGGACAGGGGATCTGGCTGGCAATGTGGGCGGAGAGCCAGGGAAGGGGCAGGAGACCCAGGCTGCTCAGCTCTGTTAGGACAGAGGAAAAGCAGGGCAGGGCTCCTGTAGGTAGTGACTTTGGAGATCTGGAGTGGTCCTGGGCACCCTTGTTGATGGAGACCTCTAGAAGACCATCAGGCTGAGGTCACCTAACACTTTGCTCTGTCACCAGGGATTCTAGAAGCCACAAGGTGATTTAAAGAGCATTTGCTGAAGCAGCGCGCGGTGGCACACACCTGTAATCCCAGCAGCTCGGGAGGCTGAGGCAGGAGGATCACGAGTTCAAAGCCAGCCTCAGCAGTTTAGCAAGGTGCTAAGCAACTCAGTGAGAGACCTTGTCTCTAAACAAAATACAGAAAAAGGGCTGAGGTTGTGGCTCAGTGGTTAAGTGCCTCTGAGTTCAATCCCTGGTACTAAAAAAAAAAAGCATTTGCTGAATGTGCCAGTCACAATGCTGGACACTGGGGAGGTGGTAAACAATGAGGCATGGATCTTGTCCTCAAGGGGATTACAGTGCTGGGGCAGGTGGTTGGCAGACCAACAGAGGAGAGCAAAGACAACAGGTCAGTGATAGAGATGGAGAGTGGCCGCAATGCGTACCCTGAAATGTACCCATTTGCCTAGGGGGCTGAAGGGACCAGGAAGGCATCCAGTTGACTCTTGCATGGGGTCCTAAAGGTGACTAAGTTTTTTTCAGGTAGAATGGTGGTGGGCAGAGGATGGAGATGGAGAATGGCTACAATGGGTACCCTGAAATGTACCCATTTGCCTGGGGGGCTGGAGGGACCAGGAAGGCATCCCGTGGGCAGAGGAGTGGAGTGGGGTATTATTCCAGCTAGAGAGATGATCCTGAGAAAAGGACATGAAGAAGCCTGTTTGGGAAGTGCTGGAATCTGAACCGCCCGTCCTGGCCAAGTAGGGGAGGGAGAAAGGGGCAGGCCAGGTTCAGGGCAGCTGGGAATGCTCTGTTCAGGGTCTTGTGCCAACCCAGAGGCAAAGGGAGCCACTGAACGGGTTAAAGCAAGGATGTGATGCTGTCAGGTTGCATTTTTAAGAAACTAGGAGCCACCGTGGGCCTTTTCGACATATCGTGCAAGGCAGCCCACTGGAGTCTAAAAAAGGACATGAAACATGTATGTCAAATTGTTAGATTTTATTTTAGAAGGGCAGTGAAAAAATGGCTATATGTTATTTTATTCTTTGTACTTTAAATTTTTAAATTTCAGAATTAACAATGAGTTCTCATATATCCATATACTACAATATCATGCAGTGTTGAAGGTGAAATAAATATTATCATGGCAAAATACCTGTAATACATTTTTAAGTTGCAGAACAGCATGTATAGCATGGTTGTCTGTGTGTGTGTGTGTGTGTGTGAGAGAGAGAGAGAGAGAGAGAGAGAGAGAGAGAGATACTGCGGATTGAATTCAGCAGAGCTTTACCACTGAACTACATCCCCAGTCCTATTTTTATTTTTATTTTGAGATGAAATAAAGTTGCCCAGGCTGGTCTCAAACTTACAATCCTCCTGCCTCAGACTCTCAAATAGCTGGAATTACAGGTGTGCACCACTGCACCTGGCATGATTCTGTTTATATTAACAACAACAAATAAGTAAAATGAATCTGAAAGAAAATATACTAAACCACTAAAATGGTAAAGTTATTGTTGTGGGATGAGATTTGGAAATGGACAGATAGAAGGGGGCGACTTTTACTTTCTATTCTATGCCTGTTAGAATTGTGTGACCATTAATTATTTTTAAATAATTGTGTATTATTTTAAAAAAAAAGTTTGGTACAGTGGCATGCACCAAGCAAGTGCTCTACCATCGAATGGTATCTCCAGCCCTTATTAAATTTTTGTTTGGAGACAGGGCCTCACTAAGTTGCCTAAGCTGGCCTCAAATTTGTGATCCTCCTGCTTCAGCCTCCCAAGTTGCTGGGATTGCCAGTGTTTGCCACTGTGCTTGGCTAATGTCCTGCTTTTCAGTACCCCTTAAGCCCTGGAGTTCCTCAGAGTTCCAGCCTGGGCCCACTGCTTGGTTTTGTATGCTTTCTTTTGAGGAGGGCTCGTCCACTTTCCTTTACTGAAACTATGATCTAAATGCCGATGAAGCCCAGATCCATGTCTTTAGCTGCCATCTCTTCTTTTAGTGTCAGATGCCTGGATTGACATGCCTAGGAGACATGTGCCCTTGGGTAGTCTACAAACATTGCTCACTCAACATATGTCATCGTCTTCCCTCCCTCATGCTGACTGTTCTCTTTCTGGGTCCTGCATCTCAGATAATGGCACACGTCTTTCACTTTGACAATCAACTCCTAATTGGTCTCCCTGACGACAGTCTTCCTCCACATACATTTGTCTCTCACACAACAGTCAACGTGAAAATCCTCAAATGCAAATCTTATCACATCACGCCCTGAAAATCTATCAATGACTCCACATCACCTGGCGATTGAAGTCCAGACTTCTTAGCTTGGCACACGTGGCTCCCTGTACCTAGTTCCTCCCTGCCTCTCCAGCTCCTCTCATGTTCCTGTCTGCCACTGTGCCCCGTTCTACAATGGCCCAGGCTCCACGTGTTGGCGCATATGCTGTTTGCTGGGCTGGAACCCCTTTTGCCTTTCTTCCCAAAGCCAACCCCTCCTTCAACACTGAGCTCAGTGGGCACCTCCTCCAGGCTAGGAGAGGGGTCCCTTTATTATGTTCTCATTACATTATTTTTCTTACGTGTATTTATACATCTACCAAACAATTTCTACCTTCTCAGTTTTGTTGTGTGTGTCTGCCCTCTATATGCCCTGGAAGGCAGGGGTTTGCATGTCTTTATATAGTCACATACTTTTATGTCCTTGTACCTTTGCACAGTGCCTGGCATATAGTAGGTGTATAATAAATGTTTGATGAATCACACTCTGTTTATCTGCCCCTCCCTGCCTCTGTCCTACCACGCTGGAGGCCACCCCAGCACTCTGGTGGCAGCAAGCTTCATTTCACACTTTCTAATTCTCCATCAAGATTTCTGTTCTAGCCCTTGGCTTCTTGGGTCCAGCCCCTGCTCCACCTTTCTCCACTCTGTGCCTATCCCCAGGCTTGGCCCATGTGCCCCTTCTGGTGCTTTCCTCTTACCTCTTCTGCTTCTTCCCTTTTATTTTAAGCAGTCCTTGCTCTCCTTCCATATCATTCCAGATGCTTCTCTCCCACTCTTCTCCCCTAGAGAGCTGGGGGCACTCAGGGCAGTTCCAGCCCACTCCTGGCCCAGGTGTCTGCAGCAGGACTTTGTATAATTACCTTCACAATGGGGCCTAATGACTGTAAAGCGTTTTCATCTCAGCCCACACGATTTCGGATTTACAGCGACTCAGGCCTCACAGTGTTAGCTGGATGCACACCCCACCCGCCTCTCTGGAGAGTCTTCTGGAAGACGTACCTTCACAGCCCTTTAGAGAAGGGGATCACTTAGGCTAACAGCTTTTCTCTCTAATACTTATAAACATAAGAACCTAGTGTCACCCCTTATCTCTCGGCACCCCATCTCCATAGAGAGGACTCCATGCAGTGCACTGAGCCCACATTTGACATTTTATAGCTGAGTTTGTATCATGTGAGGAGTCTCGGGGATAGACTTGTCACTCCATCATTCACTCACACATTGATGGATCTCCTTCTGATGCCACTCACTGGAATAGGGACAGAGGATACGGATAGGGGATCACAGATGAGTGTACTCACTCTAAGACCTGGCAAATCTCATGGTCTAGTGAGGAAGACAAATCTGAAAACAGTTTTAATAAAATAAGTCCTTGGCAGAGGCCAATACATATCAATCGCTGCGGGAACGCAGTATGGTTAGGTAGGAAGAAGGTTTTACAGAGGTGACATTTGAGGAATGAATGGGAATTGATGAAGCAGTTGAGAGGACGGTAAAGTGGACATCTGTCATGATTTTTGCGGTACTGGGGATTGAACCCAGGGCCTTACACATGCTAGGGATGGAGCTCTACCACTGAGTTATATCCCTAGCAGTTTTTATTTTGAGACAGGATCTTGCAAAGTTGTCCAGGTTGACCTTAAACTTGGGATCCTCCTGCCTTGGTCTCCCAAGCAGCTGGGATTACAGGTGTGTGTTGCTATGCCCAGCCATCTGTCGTGTTTAGATTTCCCAGTATATAAGCAGCCTTCCTATTTCAGGGAGAACATCTGATCCCATGAGTCCTAGAGGAGGGATGATTTTACCTTCAACACTTGCTACACACACAGGAGCAGGGGCTTTGTGTTCCTGCTCTCCACATCCAAAGCAGCATGCACAGAGAGTGAGTGAGTCCTGGAATGTGAGCTCAGCCAATCTGATGTCCCCATAAGGTCTTTGGGGCTTGGAAGCTCCAGAGGGAAAAGGAAGAGACAGTAGGTGATCATTCATGGCAATAGTGGCCTGGTCTAGAGTCCTTGAGCATCAAGTATCTTCTCTGGGGGGTGGGGTGGGTGTTGAAGATGCTCCCTGTCATGTGACTAGGAGAGTTCCCTGCAATCCAGGCTCCCTAGTTCCTGACTGTGGGAGCTACTGCCCATCAACTTCTCATTTCAACCAGAAATTGGCCTTCTCAACAGGATCCCTCCCACGTTAGTTGTGCCAGCCTCTCTGCTTCCATCCAGACATCTTCCCTTGGGTCCTTCCTGAAACATCTACTCTTCCATGTCCTCAAGGATTGTGTGGATGATCAGTGGAAAGGTTGGCTACATGGATGATGTGTATGGAAAGAAAGGGTGGCCTCTGTCCTCAGCCTCTAGGCCACCAGGTGCTGAGAGGACCCACTGGATGCAGGACTGTGAACCACAGACTCTGGAATCTTCTTGGCAGTGGAACCTCAAGGGTTGATTGGCCTAAGCTCCCACTCAGAGAAGGAGTCTCCTTTACAAAAGCTCCTTCCGATGGGCACTGGCGTCTGCTTGAACTCACTACTCCATGGAGCAGCTTGTTCTTGGTGACACTGAGCAGGGTATTTGGTGACCTTCTCAAGGTCTCCTGTCACCCTGTGACTCTGCCATGGAGCTTCTGGTCATTCCTCCACATTCTGTCTTGCTGTCCTCCTCCTGGTTCCCAGGACTAACCCCAGGACAGCCTGCCTTGTTAGTGCTCCCTTGCCTGAGGTGCAGTGTGTGGTGGCACGGGTGGGCTCACCAGCCAGGCAGGGCTCAGAGGAGAGGACAGCGCAGTGCGGATGTGTTGGGGGCAGGGTGGATTTTTCCCCTATTTGGTTTTCATTTCTCTCTGCCTGCTTGGCTGGGCTGGGTAATTGGCACTGTGGGTGTGTGGGGGGTGGTAAGAGCTGTGTGTGTGCACACGTGTGTGTGTGTGTGTGTGTGTGTGTGTGTGTGTGTGTGTACAGCTGTGTGGGAGGACATCCATGCAGGAGGCTTCGAGACTGAGTGGCCTCTCCTTGCCCACTGACTTGGGCTCTCACAGTGCTCCCACTGATTTGGCCTTACAAAGTTTTCTCATGTTGACAGGAACAGAAACAGAAGATGCAGATAGGCTGTGCCGTTTCCTAGGCAACCTCAAAACACTGGTGGGGGAGGGAAGGGTGGGAACCAGAGAAGAGGGAGTGATTGGTCTCCACCACCCAGCTCCATCCCATCCCCCTCTCTACCCCTCAAAATAGCTCTGGATAAAATGTTGATCCAGTCCCAGTGCTCTCCTCCCTGGCCCACCGGGAAGGAGGTGGCACACAGGGCAGAGAGGGAGAGGGACGGCTCTGAACCTGCTCTCCACAGGAATCTGGCGCCCTTTGCCCTCCTTTCTAACCAGGGTGACTTGTGTCCCTCCACCACCCATCTCCCTTGCTTCCTTATCCTGGAGCTTTAAGGATCCCTCTCCCCATAACATCCCCCAAGGAAAACCAGAAGCTCCAATACCCAGGTTCTGTGCTTGAGAGAGCTGGCAGGGAATCGAGGGGTGGGTGTCTCCCCTTCCCCCCAGTCACTGAACCTTGGGACAGCTCCATTCCTAGAAAGCGGGAGTCTGAACTAATTTGGAGGCGGAAGACAGGCTGTTCATTAAGAACAAAAGACATTTATTAGTAATTAGTAAAACTGCCTCCCCCACCGCAAGATCCCCTCCCCAGTGAAAGTGCTCATAGCATCTGCCCTAGAAGCAGCTCCCAGGGCTCCATTCTGGATAGCCCAGGCCCTTTCCTGAAGTGTAGTCCTGGGGGATTTAATTGGTCCTGACACCTGACCCCTCTCACTTTGTTGCCAGGATTCTTTACCTGAGCATCAGGGAGGTTCTGGAGAGTTTCTGAGGATATCTTCAAAACCAAACCACCTGGATGCTCCCTTGGTCCTGCAATTACACTTCAGTGGTGGCCACACGGCCTGTTCTTGGCATAAACCAGACACTAAGGAAGGGACCCTGCTGAGTTCTCACAGAAGCCCTTCCTTGTCCAGATGTTGGATGTATTTAGGGAGCAGCCTGAAGACAGGAGAGGAGCACTGAGGGACTTTAAGTCCCCTGGGCCATATGTGTTCCCAGGCTCCCCTGAGGAGACAGTTTGGAGGCTCGAGTGGAGGAAGGGGTACAGGCTGGGAGTGAAAAGACCAGAACTTCTCATGTGGCTCAGGCTCTGACCAGCTGTGGATGGGAGGGAGACAGTCATGCTTCTGGTGGCCATGTCTTCACATGCTGGGTGCACAGTCCAATGAGCAATGGAGTGTAGAAAGGGACAAAGGAGCAGAAAATTTGCAGAGTAACCAATGGTAGCCGTGATCATGATCCCTTAGCTTCCCAAGTCTGACTCTCCTTTCTCCCTCCAGGCCTACCCAGCCCGTACCTCCCAGGATGTTTCTCAAGATCCATTGGCTTTCTGCTTCTGGAGAGTCAAAGGGTCCAGGAATGGTCCCTCTGTTTCCTCCCCATCAACTGCTTGGAGGTGCAGAGACTGACTCAGGGGAGTCTCCATCTATCTTCCCTTCATCCAGCCAGCCTTTCTGAGAGCTTTGCTTCAACCTGGCCATGACCCCCACCTTCACCTCCCCAGGAGGCTCCCTCACCCTCAGCTCCCTCCAATGTCCATTACCAACTCACCATCTCCTGCCCCAGCCCACTCCCAGGGGAGGAGGGCAGCTACCCACCCCTTCCTTCTGGCTCCGAGCTCCTCAGGCAGCCTACCCAAGGGAACAGAGACCACTGAGTCCTGAGGTTGCCCCCACCCCCGCCCAGCTCCAAGGAAGGACAAAGCAGCTTTGCGTGACAAATGTAAGATGCTAAGAACTGAATTATGGAGGGGGCCAAACGTCCAGCAAGAGGGAAGAGAGTGACGGGGGAGTGAGGAAGGAGGGCTCGGGACACCCAGGCTTGTTTCTCTCATCTAATTCTTGATTTGTTCTACTTTTTTTCTTTGTCTATTCTGGAATTTTTTCCCCAAATATTACATAAGCATATATGTAATATTGCTTATTTAAACATTCAAAGGAAAAGGATTTTCTTCAGATACCTGAAGAGAAAATGGGGACAATAAACAAGGGTACCTTCTCAATCTGGGTGCTGTGTTTTGGGGTATTTGCTAAGATCCCTATTTGGAGCGCCAATACCTTGGTTTCCACTAGCTGGACTTCTGTCAATGTGGCACTCATCAGTTGCTTGCCTCCCCAGGCCAGAGAGGCCCCTGGGCGTTTTCTGTGGCTGGCATCCCTGATAAGAAGTGAGCAGGCGAGGGATCCATGGTGGACAGCCACTGTTTGGGCTTCATCAAGTAGGTGGAGCCTCCAAGAATGCCACATGGGGAGGCCCAGAAAAGTTAGGGCAGAAGATGTTAGCAGAGGGAGGAGGAGGAGGAGGAGGAAGAGGAGGAGGAAGAGGAGAAGCCATGATCAGATGTGGTAAGAGAGGAGGTGCCAGTCCCACTGGGTGGGCAGAGGGGCAGTTCACATTGGGGTTTGCATATGTCTGGGCTGAGCATGAGGGAGCAGGGATGGGGATGTGAAGTAATGGGATTTCTAACTTCTAAAGACTCTGCTGGGAGGTTCTGGACACAAGTGTGGGCCATTAAACTAGGTGATACTGTCAGGGCATTCTGGGGCCAAGGAGACTGGATATCTCTGGAGCCTTTCTGCCCAGCTCCCTTTTACTCTTTTCCTAGGACAGGTGTAACAATTTACCACAAATGCAGAGTTTACAATAACAGAAATGTGTTCTCTTACAGTTCTGGAGAACAGAAGTCAGAAATCAAGGTGTTGGCAGATTGGATTCCTTCTGGAGGCTCAGAGGGAGAATCAGTCTCACGCTTCTCTCCTAGCTTCTGGTGGCTACCCACAATCCATGGAATTCCTTGGCTTGTAGATGCATCCATTGCAACTCCTTCCATCTTCAAATGGCATCTCCATGTGTCATCTCCTCTTCTTAGAAGTATAATGGTCATTGGATTTAGGCCCCACCCCCAAATACAGGATGATTTCTTCTTGAGAACTTCGATTATACCTGCAAAGGCCTTATTTTCAAATAAAGTCACAGCCTGAAGTTCTTTTGGGAAGACACCATTTATTCCAGTACGTTCCTTCATTCCACCCTCACACTGGAGCTCTGGAGGGGACAAGAAGATCTCCACAAGTCTGACCACTGGTCACAGGGGCAGGATGTTCAGAGGACACATCAGAATTGGATGGTCTGGCCCACCTCTCCACCTCCTGCTTATCCTGAGCTTCTTAGAAAGTTGCAAACAAAATATGATTGAACCCCATTCCCTAAGGGTAAGCAGGGACGGTCATCTACTCCAAAGAGAGGCAGATGGCTGGAATATTTCCTTGGAAAATAAATCACACCCCAAACTACTTTCCATTAGCTGGAGTGGTGTCTCCCTTGAGCCTACCTCAATCCATCTTGCAGCAGCTCATGTCCTTCCTCTGGGTCTGTCCTTGAGGTTGTGTGTGACAGCTCTTCCTCTCTGCCACTCTCCCATCACTCAGCCAGCATTCATCATCTTGCCCTGATTCAGGAGGGGATGTTTTTGCCTAGAGAGAGCATGTCAGAGGCACTCAGGAAGTCGGGATGAAACAACCCACCAAGATGCATGGATTTGGTATTTTCTGTATGAGCCATCTCAGCTCTCAGTTTTGGTCCCTCCCTGTGTCCCTCCTGCCCCAGGGCTGGCGACCAGCTGAGCTGGGACTCTCTCCTCCTCGCTTCACAGCCCTCAGTCATCCCCATCCACCACCAACTCTGCACAATTACTCTTCAGTGAAAGAGGATACGGGGAAGACAAGCTTCAGGTGGCATGGCCATCAGTCACTCTAACATGCTGGAACCAGCAATCACCTTGATAAATCGCCTCCAACTCTCATCACAAACGGGTTGCAGAAGCGAGAGAGAATTCAAAGTTTGGATCCCCACGGTGTCCATCTCTTTCTGGCAGGTTCAGAAGAAAAGAGAGGCTAGATTTTCTTCTTTCGAATGTGAGGGCACCAAGTGGTGGAAAGGGCAGGAGATACTGTAATTTGAGGGTTGAGCTGCTCTCATTCCTGTCTTGATTGACGGAACTAAGGTTATAGAGTTTAGGGGTCTGGTGGTTAAGAGCCAGTTCTGCCTAGGCAGAACCCCAGGGTGTGTAGGTCCCGGGGAACAGAAAGCCAAGAGTGAGGGGTTGTAGGGTTGCCACAGACCAATGCCTTAGCTGGAATGAGGATCCAGGCCCCAGCTGTTGTGTGTCCTTTCCAGAGGCATGAATTTCATCTGGGGGCTGGGCCTTTAGCTCAGTGGTACAGCGCTTGCTTAGTATGCATGGGGCTCTGGGTTTTACCCTCAGCACCTCTAAAAATAATTAGGAATTTCACTTAAACCCAACTGTTTTAGTCAGCGCTTTTGATGCTGCTATTAAAAAGACCCAACCAGAACAACTGTAGAGGAGGAAAAGTTTATTTGGGGACTCACGGTTTCAGAGGTCTCAATCCATAGACAGCAGATTCCATTCCTTGGGGCTCAAAGTGAGGCCTAACATCATGGTAGAAGAGTGTGGGCAGAGGGAAGCAGCTCATATGATGATCAGGCAGCAAATAGAAAGACTCCACTCTCCAGATACAAAATATATACCACATAGACACACCCCCAATGAACCACTTCCTCCAGCCACACCCTACTCACCTTCAGTTACCACTCAGTTAATCCTGTCAGAGATTAATTAGATTAAGGCTATGACTCTACCATTTGTCCTCCAAACCTTGCATTGTCTCATTCGTGAACTTTTGCGGGGGACACCACACATCCAAACCACCACCACAACAAACTACCATTACTTGGTGCCAGGCTTCGTACTGTGAATTTTATGTATTATTTACTCCTTACTATATATTGAGAAGTATGATTCATTCCATTGGGAAAATGAAGCTCAGAAAGGTTCTGTGCTCAAAGTCACACAGTAAGTTGCTGGAGACTGGATCCAGGAAGCCTTCCTTTTCTCCTTGGTGAAGGGCTAGCTGAGAAGCCCTGGAGTTGTAAGGTGGAAATAGGAGAAACTAGAAGGTGGAGAGCAGAACCCCTGTGTTGGGGCAGTGGGTAGGTTTGCTGATGAAGAAGAGGGGGCTCCCAGTGACTGCTGGGCACCCATGTGGTGGGGGTGGGAGTCTGGCTGAGTCACTGGAGTGGGGAACTGACAGATGCTGGAGATGTGGAGTTGGCGAGGAACAACGTGGTGGTCGTCAGGTGGATTGGGGCCATCTTAAGAGCTCCTTGCAGCCGGGCACAGTGGTTCAAGCCTGTAATCCCAGCACTTAGGGAGGCTGAGACAGGAGAATCATGAGTTCAAAGCCAGCCTCAGCAATGGCGAGGCGCTAAGTGACTCAGTGAGACCCTGTCTCTACATAAAACACAAAATAGGGCTGGGAATGTGGCTCAGTGGTCAAGTGTCCCTGAGTTCAATCCCTGGTACCCTGGTACCTGGTACCACTGGTCCGCTGAGGCCTGCGTTGTGTTTATGTGATTAGATTCACCCCGTCCTCCACTTGTACCCCTGTTGGTTCTTCACCAAAGCTACTTGCTCCCTTCTAGTCTTCCTTCCCTATGCGGATGGAGATGCATGTGTATTCTTGAAAAAAGATTCATGATATCATTTCATTAGTGTTTGTGTGTTCTGATTTTACAAGATTATTCCTGTGCTCTAAATCTCACTCTTTCTTTGTTCACCCAATAGCATTTGTTTAAGATCTGTGCATAGCCAGCATAGGGGTGGACACACCTGTAATCCTAGCTACTTGGAAAACTGAGGCAAGAGGATCAAAATTTGAGGCCAGTTTGGGCAACTTAGCGAGACCTTGGCTCAAAATAAAATAAAGAGCTGAGGTGTAGCTCTGTGGTGTGGTATGAGCCCCTAGCATGGGTTCCTCTCCCAGTACCCCCCCTGCAAAAAGTAAGCTGGATCAGAAGTTGGTTGGGAGATCTGAGTGCCATGTAACTACTTCTATGACCTTAGAGTGAATTTCTCTTTTGAGCCTTAGTTCCCCTATAGGCACCATGGGAGGGTTTGGTGTCTTCTTACTCCTAGCCTAAACTCAGGAGGGTGATGAGTGAAAGTTATATGTCCATTATCCATTTGAGAGGCCTTCTGGGTCAGCCTGGTCTTCCAGGAGAAGAAAGAAAGATGGAAAAGGTAGATAAGGCTGGGCACACAGCTGGGTGAACCTCCATTCTTTCCTTTTTGAATCCCTCCTTTATTTCTCCATGGCTCCCATTTAGCTTTACCCATTTCCAGAATGTTCAGTATTGAAGATGTAGGGCCCCACAGGGGAATTAGGCCTTTTTTTGGTGGGTGTGAATTTTATGTATTATTTACGTAAAAAGGGGAAGAGGAGAGAATGGCCAAAGGAAGATTAAAGGGCTTTCGGAATAATGGGAGTGACCACTGGAATTCCAGAAGACATGACTCATCTGAACCTCAGATTGGAAGACAGAAATATAGGGCAACCCTATGGCCTGTTGCCACCTCAGAAACATGGGTACCAAGACTTACCCAGGAGACCTTGCCATTTCCCCCCTGGAGATACCTAGTGAAGGAGGGGTTACTGGTAGAGGAGAATGATAAGGACTCAGATTACCCCAAGACAATGAACTGGGATACAGAACAAGCGCAGGACTGGTTGTGTTTCCAATCAGGATGCAAAATACTGGGAGAGGTTTAGGAAGTAGAACCTGCCCTGGGAACAAAAGTCTTCAGCTCCAGGAAGTGAGAAAGAGGCAGAGGCAGAGCATACCAAGCTGGGATCTGTCCTAACCTATTTAGGTCCTAAGAG
The DNA here is from genome assembly GCA_028644305.1 of Xerus rutilus. Classification (NCBI taxonomy): domain Eukaryota; kingdom Metazoa; phylum Chordata; class Mammalia; order Rodentia; family Sciuridae; genus Xerus; species Xerus rutilus. The sequence goes on from CM053410.1 coordinate 61,357,163, forward strand.
CTGCTGTGAGCTCAATGCTGAGCGGCTGGGTAGGATTATACGTGATCAGGGTTGACCATAGACTTGCTCAGAACTCCAGGAGACCCTTGAGGAGATAGGTCTGGAACTGGCTGGGCATCACTTCTGCCTTATTCTATAGGCCAACATAGTTACAGGCCATCCCTGATTTCCAGGGAGTGGCAATAGGTGGGCTGAGTGTCCAAGACCTCCTGGTCGTCTTCAGTCTTTCACATGTGCTGTTATAAAAGTCTACTCAGTCTTTTTCCTTTCCTGCCCCAGCCTCCAGCTGCTGACCTGCAGCACTCACATCCCTCTCATCTGCCTTAGGCACAAACCCTCCTTTAGGTCCCCTTCCAGGGCCACACCCCCTCCCCTACTCCCCCCACCTCACAGGGCCTCTGGACCCTTTCTTAGCATGACCTTTATCTCCATAAACCTTTCTCTTCCTCTCTCCATATGCAATGAAACCTTTCCTCTGACAGAACCCGCTCTTCATAGGCACTTTTCCAATGGCAATTGCTGCTTTGGTCATAAAGAAAGCTCAGCTTCCTCCTTGCTTCCTGCCATGACATCCATATTTTTCTTAAAATAGGACTTAATTGAAATTGAATTATTTTATAAAAGTCTCTCAATCCAAGTGGAGTCTGAAAATAGAGATGCATTAAGTTAATCAGTCAACCCATGTTTATTGATTGGAATGCCAGTCCTGTGAGGCGCCAGGCCTGTGACAGACAATTGGGATACAGTGTGTAACTGCAGTAGCTTGGATCTACAATGTCCCTCAAAGGACTATGCATATGTTGAAAGCTTGGTTTCCAGGCTGTGAAGCTATGGGGAGGTGTGAAATCTTTAGGAGGCGGGGAAGGAAGTTGAATCACTGGGGCTGTGACCTTGAAGGGGACAAAATAAACCTTTCTTCCTCAAAAGTTTATTATCTCCAGTATTTTATCATAGTAAAAGAAAGCTGACTAACACAGTTCATAAGCATAGGATATGAACAGAGTGCTAGCTTATACCAGACAATGAGCTCTTTGAGGGCAGGGGCCAAATCTTATTAATTTGCATCCTCAGAGCCCAGGATAATACTCAACAGATGTCAAATGCATGAGTGCATAAATTAATTAATGGTTGCATATTTGTCACAGATATAAAATTACTTCCAGAAAGCCCGTTTCTCCTAGTTTAGATGAACTGGAGTTCATATGAGTCATGTCAAAGTCTCTGGATGGCTTTGGGGATCAAGAATGAAGACTCTTTTAAAAATCTTTGCCTTCCTGCTTATCCTGGTGTCTTCCGTCCTGGATGATGATGCTCACAATTCTAGAGCTCTATGTGACCTCAGCATCTGACTCACAGTCCTCTTCCTCTGCACTGGAAGAGGACACACCCTGCTCTCAATCTTGGTAATTCAGTATCTGTGTAGAGCTGTTTCTTTTCTAGTCCCCGGATGTAACGGTTCTTGACCTCAGCCTGCTTTTCTCTGTGTGCTTGGCTTCCAGACACAGTCTCAAGATGACTTCTTGTATCCTATAGTGTCAAACTCAGTGTTCCCCTTCCCCAACCTGCTTGCTGGTGTTGAACAGGCACCACGTCTATGAGTCAGCATGGGGATCCCCACCCGTACTTCCCAGTCCAGCTCAAACACCACCTCCTTCATAGAACTTGCACTGATTCACCAACCAGATGTGATCTCTTCTTTTTCTGAAAGCCAGAGACTCTCACTAGTCCTTCTCCTTGGGTATTTGTCACAGTCTGACTTCTGTGGATGTCATGGCGGTCCTTGCCTTGTCTTCTCCACTTTGATGTAAGTTCTCCTGGGAGGCTATGCCTCCCTCACTTCCTGTAACAGCCTTTCATAACAGCAGCAAGTGCAGAACAGTGGACATATGTTATTCCATCTTCACAGCATCCCATCTTCTCATCTTCTAAGGAATCTTCCTTCTCTTACTTCTGTATGATCCAAGTGTGGCGGTGAATCATGGTGGCCCGCTTCCACCTCCACGGAGTCGGGCAGTGGATGAGGCTAGCTTAGGAGAAGACGTCATCCGTTGGCCTCTGAGATGGCTGCAGGGACGGTACACAACCTAAGCAGAACCAAGCGGAGCCTGCTTCTGGTTTGCTGTCTATCAGCGAAGGAAGGTTTCTTTCTCTGAGACGGGAAGCTGTAAGAAGGATGTAAATTGGAGTTGCTTGTGGCCATCTCACTGGGTCACATGGAAGAGGCTCTCTCCACTAGGAGAGAACGAGAGCCAACTCAAAAGAAGCAGAGAGGGAGAGAATCACAGTTGACATATTGGGGTGCTGACTTGGTGCCAGACCTTGTTCCAAGTATGTTGTGTAGATGATCTAACTTACTTTGTGTTATTATAGCCATTTTACAGGCAAGGAGACAAGGGTTCTGGGAAGTTAAACAACTCACCTAAAATCACCCACCTAAGTTGGTGGTGGAGTCGGGATTTGAACCCAGGCTATGGGTCTCCAAAACTGCCAATCTGTGCTCCCTTATATAGGAGTGAAGACGAACATGAAGGAGAGAGAGATGGGTTTACTCATGGATGAGCAAGTGTGAGAATTGACAGCATTATTTGAGCTCCTGAATCTAGCTGCGCCAGGAGCCGGCTGACTCATGGACTTTTTAGTTAAATACGCAATGCATTCCTTTTTTTGCTTAAAATAGTTTGTGTATCAGTCACAACCTCCTGGGTTCATTGCAGAATAATGTGTCTTCGAGATAGAGCCCTACTACTTCTGGATTTACATTCTGGCATTACCCTTTACTTAGCACCTAAACTTGGACAAATTACTTGACCTCTCAGGCACCTGGAGGTAAATGACTTGTCCTCTCAGGGCCCAGGCGACTGTGACTGGAGATGAGATTACACGTAAATGCACTTAACACTCTGCTAATACAATTTAAGTACTCAGTAATTGTTAGAGCTCCTCTTTTTCCTTTCCCCGTGTGCAGTAGCTGTTCAATAAGCATTTGTAGAATTGAATTAAACTCTCAAGAGGCTGCAGGACGTTGCTTGACTTTGAAAGTAGTTGGAGCTACAAGTCTCCAATCAGGAGAGCTTTTCAGCCAGAAGGGTGACCTAACAGCTCTACTTGGCCATTCAAAAAAGAAAAGGAAGGAGGGAGGAAAGAAAGAAGGAAGAAAGGAAAACAAAACAAGATTGATTCTGTTCTTCTCCTTCCCTGTCAACCCCATCGTCCCTGGCTTCTAGATCTCTCCAACAATAAAACAGCATCTGTCCCAGGTGGTCTGGACTCCTCCTTGCTCCTCTTCCCTCTTCTTTAGGGGTTCCATCCCTATCCACCCACTCACCACATCCTACAATTCATCTTCTAGGTTTTTATTTTTTTGAGGTGCTGAGACTTGAACCCAGAGCCTCACGCATGTTAGGCAAGTGTTCTGCCACGAGCTACACCCACAACCCTTTTATTTTTTTAAAAATTTAATTTTTATTGTAATTTCTCTGGCTGTACACAATATAGAGTTACACCATATGTGCAGTCATACATGAACTCAGGGAATTATTTTCCATCGCATTCCATCATCTTTCCTGCCCCCATACTTCATCCCTCCCTTCCCTTCCCTTTGACCAGGTTCTCCATTCTTCCCATGCCCCCTTCCACATTATGAATCAGCATCCACTTATCAGAGAGAACATTCGATTTTTTGGGATTGGCTTACTTCACTTAGCATGATGTTCTCCAACTCCATCCATTTACCTGCAAAGGCCCTCTTTTATTTTTTATCTTGAGACAGAGTCTCACTAAGTTGCCTAGGCTGACCTCAAAATTTCAATCCTCCTGCCTCAGCCTCCTGAGTCACTGGGATTATAGGCATGCACCTTGGTGCCTGGCAACTTCTAGATTTTTCTGAGACCTGCCCTCTTTTCGTTACCCTCATTGATGGGACCCTTGCACAGATGCAAGGATGTTTCCTTTCTGGATGTTTGCAACAACCTCCTCACTGGACTCCCTCCAGTCTTGCCAGCCCCACTCAGAACAGCCAGAAACACTGAAGTTCAAGGTGACCAAACCTCTCTCCACCTTAAAACTGCCTACAGGATAACAGGCAAGCCCTTGGCAGACACACAAGGCCCTCCTGGCGGCTGGCCTTGCCCGGATCTCCGTGGCTTCTTTCTGCTCTGCTATTTCAAGCCTCAGGCCTGCTCATGTGGTTCCCTCTGCCTGGGCTGCCTCCCCCATTCCCCAACTCTTACTCATCTTTTAAGATTGCGTGTTTGCTTCTTCTCCTTCTTCTTTTTTTTTTTTTTTCTGGAAACATTTACTGAGCTCCCACCCCTACTCCCTGGGCCAAGGGCTCCTCCTGTGTTCCCACAGCACTCGCACATTCACTTTAAGCAGCTGGTTTAAGAACTTTGAGACCCAGAGTGAGGTCTCACCCATGTTTCTAACCCTTATGCTCAGCCCAGTGCCTGGCGCTCAGTAGCTCCCACCCACAGGTGTCAGGAATGCTCAACGCAAAGGATCCAAAAAAGAAAAAGGACGGACTCCATTTCTTGTAGACTAAACTCCTGATTCTCATTTATTTCCCTGTTTGCTTTTCTTCCTCCCGAGATTGGGGGCAGTGCTTCCCTTTATGACAAATAGAATTTAGTGACTAGGGGCCAAGGCGACGGTTTCTCACTTCATAGAGTGGGGAAAGGTCTCACTTCTCCACTTTATGAAGTAAGAAACTCCACTAGGCAAAGGGAAAGGGGATCTTCTCTGGGATCCCGCAGGCCTGTCAAATCCTTGTGTCTTTGTGTAATTCTCCATGCAGCTTTGCATGCATGATACATGAAGTGGCAACCTTTGGCTACCTTAAAATAGCCCCTAGCACAGCTTTAAGAAGGATAAAGTTATTTCATTACAACTAAATATAGGCAATGGGTCTGTGCTGATGCATAACTTAGACAAATACATGTAAAGCCTTTGCAGGCCGGAGGATCTCTATCCCGTCACTGAGTTGATTGTAGCTGAGTTGAGACCGTTGTCTCTGGTGCTCCTCCCTCCTGCCACTGACCTTGGGCATCAGGACTCTTACTGATCCAGTGGGCAGCTGGGCAGCAAGAGGGCTGTATGCATGAATGTGCAACCCTGAGGCAGACAGGACGGGGGACCTGGGAGGGGGTGGGCAGGGCCCACACTGGAGGTCACACTGGGCAGCCTCCAGCTGCTCTGCTGGCGTTGCTGGGGTTTCATTCCTCTATAATTCTCATTTTTTCCCCTCTCAAATCTGTTTTCCATTAAGAAGCGAATTGTTCTCCTTTCTGCCTTTCTTCCCGCCTGGTTTCCCTGAGCCCCGCTTAGAGAACCCAGTTGCATCTGCTCTTGCTTAAGGCACCCACTAATTCAAACCAAAGAAGGTGGGAGACATGCTGGCCTGTGGGGCCACCTCCCCACCCCCATCCCCATTTCCTCCCCTCTGCCTTTCTCCCGGATGGAAAATTTGGCCTCAGCCTGCCCTTGTGACTGGAAAAAGCAGGGGCAGCTCATTGGAGCAGAACAGGGTTATTAGCCTTCCTTCTTCTGAGGTGTTGTTAGGAAGGCATGGCTGGAGAGGGGGTTCCCCTGCTCTAGCCGGCCTGGCCAGAAATGTGGGAGGCAGTGTTCCTCAGAAGGTGTAGGGCCTGCCAGGGAAGGGACAGCTTTATTAGAGGGTGGTGAGCGAGCGGCAGGGGAGGAGGAGTGACTATGGAAGGGAATGTGTGGAGGTGACGTGGCCACGGTCCCAGTCAGGCCAGGCCAGGAAAGAAGGCCAGAGGGCAGGGACTTGTTCTATCAGGGCTGCTGCCTCATGGACGATGCTGGGGCCAAGCCCACGGCTGCCCCGCTCTGTCTCTCCTGCCCACTGCGTTGAGGGAGGCAAGAGGCCGGAGACATGTGCAGCTCTGAAGAGGATCCGGCGTCTCCGAGGGGACTGCTGGGGCTAGCTCTGGGGTCAGGCCTTCACGTCTCAGGAACTGGAGGAGGCTATCTTTTTCCAGAGGGCGACTGCCACACCACCAGAGGAAAGTCTGGGTTCCCATTTTGAGAATGCGGGTTCCCTAGAGGTGTGGCAGGGCCAAGGGACTGGTCTTGAAGGTGCACGTGGGGTGTGGGGAGACAGAAAGGAGACTGGATGGCAGTCAGCTGAACTGGGGACCAGAGAGGTGGGGCGAGAGGGAAGAAGGGGCCAGGATGAGCATGATGGAGGTGTCTCCCAGCTCCTCTCCCACCTGGCCCTGTCCTGCCTCGGAGCTTTCAGAAACTCGCTCTGGGAAGCCTTGGCTTTGTAGGCAGGAAAATAACAGAAACAACTACACAGCCTTGATGGTGGTAGCCCCCAGACTTCCATCCATCTGCTTTGCCTTCAGTCACAAACCTCAGAATCTCAGGGAGACACCTGGCTCCTCAGTTTAGGACTATTTTTCGACTTCCTATAGAACTAGCTGTGGCCTTGTGATGATGCTTTAGCAATGGAATTGGAAGTCCCTGAGTGGAAGGCATGTGTGGTACTTCCGGGTGGTACTCTGAGGAGAAGGGCATAGGCTCCACTTCCCCTTTCCCCCTTCTCACTGACTAGAGAGTGGACATGATGGCAGAAGCTGGAGCAATCACCTTAGACCTTAAGATGGAAGCCACATACTCAAGGTGACAAAGTGACCAAGATATACAGGATGAATCTGGGTTGCCAGTACGTGGAATGGCCAGATTTATTATATTAAGACCATGACTGAGAGACAGTAACCTCTCTCTTAGCTAAGTCATTATTATTATGACCTTTGGTACAGCAATGAAATGTGGTACTAGGGATCGAACCCAGGGCCTCACACATGCTAGGCAAGTGCTCTACCACTGAGCTACATCCCCAGCCCATTTTTAAAGTGGCGAAGCAGGTTGTCACTAAATTGTCCAGGCTGGCCTTTAATTTGTGATCCTCCTGCCTTAGCCTCCTGAGTAGCTGGGATTACAGACATGTGCTGCCTCACCTAGAACCTAAATGTGTATCTTTTTTTTTTTTTTTTGGTACTGAGGATTGAACTCAGGGGTACTCGATCACTGAGCCACCTCCTCAGCCCTATTTTGTGTTTTATGTAGAGACAGGGTCTCACTGAGTTGCTTAGCGCCTCGCCGTTCCTGAGGCTGGCTTTGAACTCACGATTCTCCTGTCTCAGGCTCCCTAAGTGCTGGGATTACAAGCGTGAGCCACCACGCCCGGCTCCTATTTTGTGTGTTATGTAGAGACAGGGTCTCACTGAGTTGCTTAGCACCTCGCCATTGCTGAGGCTGGCTTTGAACTCACGATTCTCCTGTCTCAGCCTCCCAAAGTGCCAAATGTGTATCTTAACTGAACAAATAACACAACCAATAGTCACAGAGCTCTTACCTTGTATCAGTTACTATTCTGAGTGGTTTTCCTGTGCCATTGAATTTGATCTCTGTAACCGAAGGCATAGGTGAGCAGCACAGCTGCCCTGACACTCTAAGCACCACAGACCCATCTTCTCTCTCCTTGCCTGCCTCAAACAAGGGCAGGTTTGATTGTTGGGGCCAGGGCCATTTACCTGCCCTCAAGACCCTCATTGTCTCTGCCACGTCCCAGGTGACAGGTGCACACATAAAGGACTCAAACCAACGGCGGTACTCAGATTAGGACACAGCCCCATCTGCCTCAAGTTAACCAGAACAGAAAGTGATAAGATGATTCCTGCAGAGTAAGAGTGGCAACAACACCCTGGTGGCCATGGTAGGGGGTTGTTGAAAACCGTCTATACATCAGCTCGACCCCTGCTCTCCCTTCCCACGCAGGAATGTGCAGTGCAAGAAAGTCAGAGTGACATTATTGAGGACATAGTTTTGGATTCGCTCTGATTTACTCTTTCAAAGATGGATTTCTCCAAAAGTGTTTGGAACATTATTAGCAACAAGTCTTTTTCTTCCCCCTCATACCTGACCGTGGTTGGCCTGGTTGTCATGACATCACCATGGAGAACCACCAGCCTGGGGAAGTGCTCAGTGATTGGTCAGTCTCCAGCTGGGCAGCTCTCCTCCCTGGTCTGCAGCAGCACAGGGCGAGGACAACTGAGCGCCAACTCCTCATGGTGGACAGAACACACAGATATTATCAGAACAGACGTCTGCTGGCCGTGCTCCCCAAGCATCCCTTCTGCCTTTTCCTGCTTGCCGCATCTTACTTTCCTTCCAGGGACAGGCCTCCTGCCTCCTCCATGGGACCAACATCTATCTTCTCCAAAGATTAGGCAAACCAGACCAGAGTGTCTGTCCTGGGAACCCAATGTGGTAGCCACAGTATAGATAGCAGCTAGAACTGAGTTATCTTGACATGTGAGTTATCACAAGTCTGAATTTTGAATTAACAAAGTAGAGGCAAGTTTCAGGTTATCCCTCAAATGCTGTCTTCTATCTTATATTTCAATATACCTTTTTTTTTTCTGTAAAAGGCATTAATCCTGGGGCCTCAAAAACGCTATGCAAGTTCTCTACCACTGAACTACATCCTCAGCCCTTATTAAATTTTTATTTTAAGACAGGGTCTTGCTAAGTTTCTCAGGTCTGTGCTTCTCCTGCCTCAGCTTCCCATCAATGTACATTCTGAAGCAATGAGACAGGAATTGCACAATAGCTGACAGGTAGGAAACCGAATGTCATCTGTGGGAAGGAGGAACCCTGGGGTCCAGTCTTTCCCAGGCGTAGTTGTCTGAATCTTCTTTTCATTCTGGGATTTTCCCAGGAATCAGAGCAGCCACAACACACATGATCGAGGTACCGTTTGCATGTTGTCCCTGGAGTTATGTACAGAGGTGGCCTTCTAGTAAGGTCTCCATTGTTGCTTAAGTTAGCCCAAAGAATCTACGGTAGTCAGCTTGCCGTTGCTATGATCGAAACAACTTAAAGGAGGAAAGATTTAGTTTGGCTCATAGTTTTAGAGGTTTTAGTCTGTGGTCATGGTTCCACTGGTTAGGGCCTGAGGTGAGGCAGAACAGCACACCATGGAGGCAGAAGGGCATGGTGGAGGAAGGTTGCTCGGCTCATTGCAGTAGGAGGGAGAGAGAGAGAGAGAGAGAGAGGAAGTAGGAAAGGGCCAGACACAAGAAATACCTTCCAGGGCCTGCCCCTCAGTGACCTACTGCTCCACTAGCCTCTTCCCACTAATGTCATCAAATTATCAATCACCAATGGATCAATTCACTGATAAAGTCAAAACTCTCATGATCTAATCATTTCCCCCATACCCTTCCTTGGAACATTGGCATTGGAGACCAAACCATCAACACATGGGCCTTTGGAGAACATTCTAGACCTAAACCATAATAGAACCTAACTGGAAAACTTAGCCACTCTCCCACCACTGAGCAGCACCGCTCTCCAACGATCTAGGAACCAGCCCTGTTTCCCTTCTCCTTAGTGACTCAGCAATGGGGTTGACAGATCTAGTTTGGAAAAAAAAAAGTGTGGAACACTCAGTTTACATTTAATTTTCAGATAAACACGAATGAATCATTTTCTGGCGACTGTGTCCCATGCAAACACTGCACATCCTGCATTGTACCCTACCTAGGGAAGGAAATTATGTCCCATCTCTTGGGGGCAACCTAAGGCACTCACCTTCCTTATTCTGCTGTCCCTTTACCCCCACCCTAAATAAATGGCTTTTTTGAAGGGGGTAAATGATTTCCTAGATGATTAGCCCAAGAGTAGGGATCTGACAAAAGATGCACCAACCAGGACAGCCCCCTGGGATCTTTTTCAAATAAGTAGTGAAGAATTAAGCACTCGCAGGTGTTGGAGTCTGACACACTGAGCCAGGGGAAACTGGGGGCAGCCTGGATTTTCATTCAATACATGGACAGGGCGAGTCTTTAGTAAAAGGAGAATAAGTTAAATGTATAAGCAGAAACAGAGAGAAAAGAGGGAGACGTTTTTCTTTGAGGAAATCTTTTTTTTTAAATTGAGAATTATTTCAATTTTGTTCAACATGAGTGCCAACCTTCTAAACATTGCTTGATTTATATATATATATATATATATAATTTGTTCTAATTAGTTATACATGACAGTAGAATGCGTTTTGACACATAAATCCTACATAAATAAAGTACAACTTCTCACTCTTCCAGTTGTACACAATATGGAATCACACCGGTCTTGTAATCATATATGCACATAGGCTAACAATGTCCGATTCATTCTACTGTCTTTCCTATCTCCAAACCCTCTCCCCTTCTTTCCAATTCTAGTTATTCTTGAGGCCTTCTGGCTTTGCCATGTTTTTTATTATGTTTTCATAGATTCCATGAACTATTGAGTTCTTTTTTTGCTCAAGGGTTGAAACAAAATCAATACAAATTGCAACTTTTATTTCTGTTGTGTTAGCACAGCTGATAAATTCCTTTCTTCCCAAGGTATGAGCAGGAGTAGTGTCTTTCAATTTCGGCCTCCCCAGCATCTAACCAAGCCATTGGCATAGAGTAGAAGCTCAATCATGTATTAAAAAATAATAATGAATGGCTCTGTAGGATTGGAGATCAGGCATGTAAAGCACATTCAAATGATTTTATTTCTTTTGTAAAAGAATTGTTTTTAGTTGTCAATGGACCTTTATTTTATTTATTTTTATGTGGTGTTGAGGATCGAACCCAGTGCCTCACACATACTAGGCAAGCGCTCTACCCCAGCCCCTGAGTTCATTTCTTAACAGAAACTCAACAAACATTAGGAACACTTTTCACCAGCTCACTGAAAAACCCTACAACCTAGAGCGTCTCCCACCTACAGGCGGCTTGAATGGGGGGCGAGGCTGAACCTCGATTATGTGCATTCGCCGAGTGCAGAGCAACAGAGACTTCATGATAAAGATTATGGTTGCTGAAACAACTTGACTTTGAAAGGTAGCCTCCTTGCCTGCTGCAGTTGCTTTGATTCCTTTCTAGATGGAGGAGAATGTAGTAGGAACAAGCGCAGTTGGGTCTCCTAGCCCATGCCAGGACACTGCCTGATGGCAACAGAAAAGGTAGGGAAGGGTCCTGGCAAGGCTGGCCCAAGGTGTTGTTGGGAAGTACTGTGGAGCTCTGGGAAGTCAAGGCTCAGACATCCATGTTGTCATTTGCATGTCCTGCCTGGGCTCTGACCAGCGAACCCCTCATTGCCCTGGCTCAGGATTCTCAAGTGCCTGGACTATAAATGCCAGAAGTTCAAGTCTTAGGTTACACCAAAGGTGGGGCATGTGACAGCGCCCCCCTTCCCGTGAATTTTCAGGAAAGAGGAAAGAGGAATCAGCTTTCAGCTGAAGTGCCGGCCAATCTGGAGGGAAGGAGGCCAGCAAGGGCCTTCAGTCCCTGGAGAGCAGTGGCCTTGTATCCCAAACTGTGCAAGAAGCCAGTTCTGCCAATGCAAGAATGAACTCCCGAGCCCCTCCACCTTCTAGGAACTGCGTCACCCCTAAATTATTCGTGTCAACCATTTGAATCGAAGATTTTTGGAGCTCGGATAATTTGTTTGTATTTTCACAATTTATAATGCTCTTTTTGTCAGACCAATTTGCTAGTACAAAAGGACGGCCTAACGTTCAATTATGGAGAGAGGAAACACAAAAAGCAAACTAAGGCTTTGCAACATCAAAGTGAATATTATCTTGGGCAAATGTAAAGAGATGTAGAAAAAAAGGCGGCTGAGGGGTTCTGTTAATAATGGGCTTGTGGATCGCGCTCGGGGACCTTTTTGCTCTGCAATTTTGGAGACTTGAGGTTCTTTCCTGCATGTGTCGCGTTTTCTTGTCCTCCTCTCACATTTCTTGATTCACTGGCTTTGTTTCTTCTATGCTCATCACATTCGCATGTTGATTTTTGTAACAATGGTGAGACAGCCTCGCTCTGAATAAAAAATGTATTCATATAATAGATGGACCCAACAGTATGGCTTGCAGAAAAATACCACCTCATTTCCATGAACATATTCTTTCTGGGAACACCTAGGTCGTTAAGTATGCTTTCTTATTTTTGTTCCTTGGGAGGATGATCCAATAATTTTCTGACTTTGTGTGTGTGTGTGTGTGTGTGTGGGGGTGCTGAGGATTGAACCCAGGGCCTTGTGCATTCTAGGCAAGCACTCTACCAACTGAGCTATATCCCCAGCCCCTATGACTTTTTGACTTACAAAATAAAATCAGTATCACTTTTTTTTTTCCCCAGTGCTAGAGATTGAGCCCAGGGCCTCCTTCATGCTAAGCAAGTGCTCTGTCTCTGAGCCACATCCCCAACCTTCAGATATATTATCTCATTTAAAATTCTTTTCAATCCTATTTGATGTTATTATTTTCATTTGACAGATGAAGAAACTGAATCCTAGTGAGATTAAGTAAATTGACTGATGTCACCCAACTGGTAAGTGGCTGAACCAGGGTTGAAATAAAAACCTTCTTGATTTCAGAATCCGAATGAGTTTCTATGAGTGGTTTCCTTCCCTGACCCACTTCCCTAAACTGCTTATATCACCCTCATCACTTCCCACAAGTCGTTTCAACGTCCAGCACAGAAGTCTTAGTCTGGTTTTGCAGAAGATCTTCAGGGCATTCATAAAGCCCCTGAGATTGTATGCACCTCCTCCAAGTGGACATCTGTGGACACAAGAGGTACATTGCTTTCATCGCGTTCTCAGATGGTTATGAGAATGTCAGGTGTGAAATGGCATATTCCAAAGACCTGTAGTTTCATATTTTAGGACAGTGGTTCCCAAACATTAGTGTGCAACAGTCTCAACAGGTGGGGAGTTAGCATTCAAATTCTGCCCAGACCAGTGGCTCATTCTGTAGATCTGTGATCAGGCTGGGAATAAATAAATAAATAAATAAATAAATAAAATATGCATATATATATAATATGTAAAATATATATCTTTATATATATGTTTTATATGTTTTGTACTGGGGATTGAACTCAGGGGTACTCCACCACTAAGTGACACCTCCTGTCCTTTTCATTTTTTATTTTAAGGCAGGTTCTCTCTAAATCATTCAAGCTGACCTTGAACTTGTAATCCTCCTGCCTCAGCCTCCCGAGTCCCTGGGATTACAGGTGTGCACCACCATGCCTGTCTAGGAACATGCATTTTAATAAGCTCCTCAGCTGATTGTGGTGCCAGGATCTGGGACACACATCTCCCTGGGGGAATGGATTTGTCTCCATGATGAATTACTCCGTAGTTACTACTCCATCTCTTGGTGACCTTGGACCCTGGAGTTACTCACTCTTTTACTGTAGAGATTCTTTGGAAAAGGATCCAAGTATTTTTTTCTCCTCGTGCAGTGAATGTTGACTGTGTTGGGGAATGCTCCACAGAAACAGGAGAATCGGGAGAAACCAAAAGGAATTGCAACGAAGTCTCCCAAATGGAAATACTCAGCTGGTTAATACTCTTGAACTGATGCCATCACAATACCACTGCCCAGTATTAATTGTTAGCCTGTCTCCGGCAGAGGGCTTCTAAGATGACTGTCGTCCCCTTCCCACTCTTCACTGATACAACCAGAAGGGCTGGAGTATTAAAAACACATCGTCTCTTGGACATTTATGGAAGAGTCCCTCAGGAAGGCTCTTCAAAGAGGTTTCATGTGTGTGTGTGGGGGGTCTTTGACCTTGAGTTCACTGAGGAGCAAGAGGGGGGCTCAGGCTTGCAGGTTCTGGAAACTTCATGGCAGATGTGTGGACCATTTTTACCTTGCCCAAGATGACTCAACCCCTTTCATCTCCTCTCCTATCCCTAACAGGACACGGGTGGGATCTGAAACCCCATGACCCTTAGCATTTCATTGAGAACCAGGCATGGATTCATGCTGGGTCAATTAAATTGCCTCTCTTTGAGGACGGTGAAATGGGGAAGCTCACAGCCCCTAAACTGTTTGGAACCAGAAAATTATATAAAGTCTGGCCCAAGGCAGCCATAAAATAGCAAAGTTCTTCTCGGAAGTAGGACTGGGAAAGAGGCAGAGAAAAGTTCCCAATTCCCATTTTTCCTGAGCTCAGGTGTGTTTTCTGTTCTTGGTTTTATAAAACACCTCTATCATCTTTCCATATATCCCTCTCTTTTGCCGAAGCAAGCTCAAATGAATTTAATTTCTTGCAATCAGATGATTTCTTCACTATGGCACTTCCCAAATGTTTCTGCTGCAAATATAAAACCCTAATATCTGCATAGCACAATTTCGTACAAGCACAAGATACAAGCACACCTGTGTCGTCCATAGGACCCTCTTTAGAGAGTTTAACCAAGATATAAAATAGTACAACAAAGAGAGTTTGTGCTCCATAGACGGACACAACATCTGGAACGGGCTGAGGAGTTGAGGTTGCCTATGGGTTCATGCTGAGGTGGAATGGGAGTGTGGAGAGTCTCTCTTTCGAGGACAGATGTTATGGTTTGTATCTGGAATGTCCTGCAAAGGCTCATGTGTTGAAGGCTTGGTCTCCAGGGTAGCGGTGTTCAGAGGTGGAGCCTCCAGACAGCTGTTGGATCTTGAGGGCCCCAGCATCACCTGTGGATTCATCCATTGAAGAATTCACAATTTGATAGCATTGTTGGGTGGTCGTGGTGGAAAGAGTCAGAGATAGGGCCTGGCCGAGAGAAGCAGATCGTGGGGAGCGTGCCCCGGAAGGAGATTTCTTGTCGCTGACCTCTTCTTCCCTCTCTGCTTCCTGTCTTAAGGTTCGCAGCTCCTCCACCACGTGTTCCCACTGCCATGATATTCTGCTTTATCTCAAACCCCAAAGCCATAGAGCCAGGCAGCCACAGACTGAAACCTCTGAAGCTGTGAATCAAAATAAATTTCTCCTGCAAGTTCTTTTTGTCCCCCAGGTATTTTGTCACAGAGATAGAAAGCTGACTGACACAACAGGTAGCCAATTTAGTACTGAGTCCCCTGAGCTTGCTAGAACCTGGATGTGTTCTGGTTCACTGAGGTCAAAGCTTTGAGGGGACATAAGGCAGCAAAAGCTCAGCCTCCACCTTGCAGCTTGCATAGAAGACAGCGAAGAAGAGACAGGCTCCTGTCCAGGTTGCCCCGTTGAAAGCACATAGGGCAATTATGTAGTTAATTCTTTTTTGGAACATCTTTTCTGCTTTGCTAGCTCTGAGCTGTGCAGGGCCATATCAATACATTATTAATTCATCTTGCCAAATTGCAACTGTTGAATGCTCTGCCATGCCCTTTCTGTGGCTCAAGGTAATGTTCATAACTGAGAAACGAGGAACCTGGATCCCGCAGAGGGCTCCCCACTGCACACCCTGCAAACAAATGTCAAATGCATTCCATTGTAAAATGCATCCTTTTTGACTGGGACAAGTATGTAGAGAAGTCTGGGTGTCAAGCTTAAAACCAAACACAGGCGAGGAAGCCCAGCACATTTTCTTTTCTCCCAAAATAGAATTAAAAAAAAAAAAAAAAAAAAGGTAAATTGAGTGTAGCTTCAGTTACTGCTAAGCAACAGAGGACTTGCAGAAGTGATCACTCTAGACACGAATCAGGTGCCACTTCAAACAGCTAGCAGGTTATTTCTTATAACCAATAGAATTCCTTAGAACAGATTGATAGACAGCCCCCTAGTTTCTACCGGAAGAACACGCCTTTGTGTTCAACTCAGACGAACATGGCATCAGTTCTCCAATAGCTGCCAGACACCAGGCAGAAGTGTACTGCTACACTCTGGAAGGAGAACCTCAATTTATTTATTTACATTGTGAAATGCAATGTCAGGCTTAAGAGTTTGGAGGGAAAAATGTATAAGAATAACTAAGAAATAGTTAAAGAGAAGAATATTGATTGAAGTTCTCAACATATACTATAAAATTTCAGTAGTTAAAATAGTATGGCATTAGGATCCAAAAATCCTGCTACCAGGTATAGATCCAAAGGAAAGGAAATCAGTGTGCTGAAGAAATGTCCATATTTGTTGCACCAGTATTCACAATAGCCACAATATAGAATCAACCTAAGTGTCCATTAATTGATGAAGAGATAAAGAAAATGTGGTGTATACACTGTGGAATACTACTCAGCCCTAAAAAGGAATGAAATACTGTCACTTGAAGCAACATGGATGAAGCTGGAGGACATTTCATTAAGTGACGTAAGCCAGGCATGAAAAGATAAATTCCGTATGTTCTGACTTGTGAAAATCTAAAAAAAATTAATTTCATAGAAGTAGAGAATAGAAGAGTGGTTAGAATGGAGTAGAACAGAGTCTGATAAAGGGAAAGAGGAGAAAAGAATAGGGAAGAGCTGATAGGTACAAAAATCAGAGACTAGAGATGTAGCTCAGTGGAAGAGTGCTTGGTTAGCATGGTGAGGCCCTGGGTTGGATCCCCAGCCCTGTAAAAATGACTAGAAAATTAAAATTTAGGTAGGAGAATTAAAGTTTTGTTCTATAGTATGGTAGGCTAACTCTAGTTAAAAATAATTTATTGTATATTTGAAAATAGTTCAAAAGAGAGTATTTCAAATATTTCTAATACAAAGATATCTGTGGTGATAGACAAGTTGATTGTCTTGATATGATACTTACACATTGTTTTTGTGTATCAAAATATCCCATAAACATATACAATTATTGTGTCAGTTAAAAATTTAAAAGTATGATATTAGCCTAAGGATAAATCAATCTATGCATCAGAATAAAGATATTAACTTAAAAATAAAATAAAATACCTCATACTATATCAAAAATAAAATTTCAGGTGAATTATAGATCTAAACACAAGGGGAATAAACCCCTAAACTGAAAAAGTAGAATAAGAAAGTAACATTGTGAGTTGAGTGTGGTGGTACATGTCTGTAATCCCAAGAATTTGGGAGGCTGAGGCAGGGGGATCACAAGTTCGAAGGCAGCGTCCACAACTTAGCCAGGCCCTAAGAAACTCATGAGACCCTGTCTCTAAATAAATATAAAAAGGGGCTAGGGATGTGACTCAGTGGCTAAGTGCCCTGGGCTCAATCCCTGGTGGAAAGAAGGAAGGAAGGAAGGCAGGGAGGGAGGAAGAGAGGGAGAAAGGAAGAAAGGAAAGAAAAAGATAACATTGTAACAGGTTAATTTCAGTAAGTTATACATCCTAGAAGTCATAAAAGCAAAGATTAGCAGATTCAACAGTACAAAAGTGTAAAACTTAAATCAAAAGATAAGCAACAATCAAGAATACAAACAACAATAAGTGCTGGTGAGGATGTGGGGGAAAAGGCACACTCATACATTGCTGGTGGGACTACAAATTGGTGCAACCAATCTGGAAAGCAGTATGGAGATTCCTTAGAAAACTTGGAATGGAACCACCATTTGACCCAGCCATCCCACTCCTCAGTCTGTACCCTAAAGACTTAAAAACAGCACACTACAGTGATGCAGCCACTTCAATGTTTATAGCAGCACAATTCACAATTGCTAAACTATGGAAGCAACCTAGATGTCCCTCAATAGATGAATTGATAAAGAAACTGGTATGTATATACAATGGAATATTATTCAGCAATAGAAGAGAATAAAATCATGGCATTTTCAGGTAAATGGATGGAGTTGGAGAATATCATGCTAAGTGAAGTAAGCCAATCTCAAAAAACCAAATGCCGAATGTTCTCTCTGATAAGTGGATGCTGATCCATAATGTGGGGGAGGACATGGGAAGAATGGAGGAACTTTGGTCACAGGGGTGGGAGGGGAGAGGGGGCATGGGGACAGTAAAGATGGTGGAATATGATGGTTATCATAGCCCTAACTTTATGTATGACTGCATGTATGTTGTGATTCTACATCACATACAACCAGAGAAATGAAAAGTTGTGTTCCATCTGTGTACAGTGAATTGCACTCTGCTATCATATAAACCTAAATAGAACAAATAAATAAATGATAAAAATAAATACCCACTCCTGCAAAAACAAACAAACAAACAAAAGATAAGCAACAGACTAGAAGAAAATATTTGGAGCATATAGAATACAGAATAGGTTACTATTAGTTATAAAAATTTTCTATAAATTAATAAAAATCTATTTTCAATGGTAATTCATAAGAGAATACAAACAAGTTGGAAACATATCTTACCAGCAAACTAGAATGAGACTGATTGACTCTTTTCTACCCATCACACTGGTGAAAGTTAAAATGTGAAGTAATGTGTTTTTTGAGGCTTTGGGGAAATAGGCACACACATATATCCTTGATGGGAATGGAAATACAAATCAGCACCAAGTTTTTGGACGGCAATGTGTATGTCACATGTATTGTCTTTTATTTCTATTTTTAGGAATTCATCTTACATAAACACTTACAAATGTACAACCATAAGTAACTTGTGGGTACAACATATAGTTTTGCTGTTGCAGTGAGGTCTCTGTTACTGGCATCCAGGTATTTCCTTTAGCAGTTTATAGAAACAAAACAAAATAAAATGAAAACCAAAAATCAAAACAAAACAAAGCTTGGTCATTTCCTGCTTCTGTTCAACAGTCTTTCTTTAAACAGTGTGCAACTGATTAAGTTTACACTCAACAAATCACAATTACATCTTCCTGAAATTGCGCCCAGTTTACTTTTACTGGAGTCTAAGGCGTTTCCAAACTCTTCAGTCACACTTTCCAGAAAACACCTCAGTTTATTCCCACTTTTACTGTGTCTGAGTTTGACTATTTGAACTCCAGAGGTCAATCTTATTTTCTAGCACCCATGTATGAGCAATTAGATGCCGAGAGAATTCAATATATTATTTTTTGAGTCCACAGGGGTATTAATCTTAAGGAGTCATGGTCAAATTGCCAAGGTGGAAGGTATGGAGGTGGTGGGTGCAGAGGGGAGAGACGCCAGATATAAATTACCAATAAGTGCCTGGCGCACTACAAAGTAGTGGATCACAGCCCTGGGTGGAGACTTCAGGACCAGGAGACATCTGTCCTGTCTGGGGACACGTGGTTGTCACAGCTAGGGGGCCCTTGCTGGCATCCAGTAGGCTTCAGACAAGGGCTGCTGCTGAGCATCTCGCCATATACAAGACACTCTCCACAACAAAGAGTTATTCAAAGCAGACTGTTAATAGTCCTGAGGTCGACTCTTTAATTTATTTGTGGTACTGGGGATTGAACCCAGAAGCACTTAACCACTGAGCCACATCCCCAGCTCTTTTTTTGGTGTTTTATTTAGAGACAGGGTCTCGCTGATTTGCTAAGCTGCTGAGGCTGGCTTTGAACTCGCAATCCTCCTGCCTCAGCCTCCCGAGCCACTGGGATTACAGGTGTATGCCACTGTGCCTGGCCAAGGCTGACTATTGATACAAGGTGATCAGAAACACCTTATGTGGATTTTCTTGTTAATTGCCTCAACAACTCTATGAGGGGGGGGGGGGAATCTCTTAAAAGAACTTCACTAAATCAACTCACTCATCCATTTAACTGAGGTACTCTATTTCCTGTACAGAACACCAGAGTGATGTCAACAACACACAAAATGCTCAAGGCTGGCCACTCTGGAGGATGCTTACACACTGTCTCATTGACTGCTATATTGACCAAGTTGCTTTTGTCGCTGGACCTTGGAATGTTCCTCTTTTTTTTTTTTTTTTTTATACTGGGGATTGAGCCCAGGGGGACTCTACACTAATTGTGTACTGGGCTAATTGACTCCACACTAATTTATACGTCCAATTCTTTTTTTTTTTTTTTTTTGAGATAGGGTCTGCTAAATTGCTCAAGCTGGCCTCCAACTTGCCATCCTCCTGTCTCAGCATCCCAAGTTGCCAGGATTACAGGTGTGTGCCACCATGTCTTGGTCTGGATCTCAGACTAATTTATCTATGGCAGATTCATGGAGTGAATCACCAGCCTCACAACAGGATGGGTTTTATAAGCTTTAATATGAGATAATATAATAATAAGCAAGCAACAGTTATACTTTGCAATATTGAATATTGTATATAATGAATCAATAATATAGAAGAAAAGAAAGAGCAGGTCCAGCCCGATAAGCACTCACCAATCAACACCGGATAACACAACATGGGTTTGCAAGTACACTCAAAGCATTATCATCATCTTCAAGCCCAGCCTTGGGTAAAATAAGCAACACCAAGAATGGGGTAAACACATAGGTGAGAGTCTTTCTCCTCAAAGCATCATCATCACCTTTAACACCTATCCTTGGGTAAAAGGAGCAACACCGAGGGTAGGGTAAACACATAGGTGAGAGTCAGATTCTTTCTTCACACATCAGGTTCCTTCTTCTATACTCAAAGCATCAGATTCCTTCTTCTCCAGTTAGATTCCTTCTTCTCTTGTTGGATTTCTTCCTCTCCAGTTGGATTCCTTCTTCTCCAGTTAGATTTCTTCCTCTCCAGTTGGATTCCTTCTTCTCTATTTCATTCCCCTTTGGAGGACTTAAAAAGGCTCAGCAATCCCTCCCAATATGCAGTCCAGTGTTATGCAACTGGCCTTAGGTTGTTTTTCTCTGCAAGGTGAGAACTGGCCAGGTTCCAAGCTCACAGAGTCGAAAGTTTCATTAGTGTGCCAGATGGCCCCGAACAATAACATTGAGAGTGTTTACTGTCTTCAAAGTTTCTCCAAATTCCTCACTAATGGGCTGTCCTCCCCTAATTCACTTAAGGACAGACCCATATTAATAACTTTCTATACATACCATACCTGGTGAGATATGTTTATTTTTGCAGTCATATAACTTAGTCACATATCATATAAATCAGAGTTTCTCAATGTCACAATAAACCCGTGAAATATGAGTGCAAAGACAAAGGGAGCTGTTTCTATGAGAGTGGACATGGCAGAGACAGGCTCTGTCCCCACAAATCCATCTCTAGGTTTGGGTTTAAAGCTGGACTACAGTAC
>CM053410.1:61378546-61451846 GCA_028644305.1 Xerus rutilus
ACCCTGTCTCTACATAAAACACAAAATAGGGCTGGGGATGTGGCTCAGCGGTCGAGTGCCCCTGAGTTCAATCCCCAGTACCAAAAAAAAAAAAAAAAAAAAATTGATACAATTTTTAAATGCAGATGCTGTTGAACTGCCACCATAGTTTTTATTGGCTGTACATTTAAAAAATTACTTCCAGCTGGAGGCATGGTGGCACAGGCCTGTAATCTCTATTCTCCAGACCAAGGCAGGAGTATCACAAGTTGAAGGCCAACTTGCGCAACTTAAAAGAAATCTTGTCTCAAAAATTTGAAAAAGGCTGAAGGTGTAGCTCAGTGCTAAAGCACTTACCTAGCATGCATGAGGCCCTGGGTTTGATCTCTAGTACCACAAGAAATAGAAAATAAACCACTGTTTCAAAAAACGCTTAAAAAAAAAAAAAGAAAGAGGTGCTGGGGAGTGATATTGGCCAACTATATTGTTATATCATGTATTATGTGCATGTACAGATATGTAAGAACAAATCTCATTAGCATGTACAACTATTATGCACCAGTAAAAAAAATGTGGAGCTGGGTGCTTTGGCGCATGCCTGTAATCCCAGTGGCTAGGGAGGCTGAGTCAGGAGAATTAATAGTTCAAAGCCAACCTCAGCAAAAAGGGAGGCACTAAGTAACTCAGTGAGACTGTCTCTAAACTACAAAAAAAAGGCTGAGGACGTGGCTCAGTGGTCCTTTGCCCCTGAGTTCAATCCCTAGTACCTAAAAAAAAAAAAAAAAAGAGGGATATCTATAGCCCATATAAGGTGGGATGGAGATGCAGAGAGTCAGAGCTGATTTGGAGCTGACCATGATGAACGGGTATGCTAAGCCACAAAAAGTCTGGGGTATATAGAAATGTGCTCCAAGAAGAGGATCCAGCTTGGAGCAAAGGGAAATTCTTTTCCCCCTGTGTTGTCTGCAAGGGGAGGTGCCGTGACACATGCTGGGGCAGGCAGGTGGGCCTCAGGGTCAAGTGCAGAGGCAGGCTGTCCCCTTGTGCATCCGAGTTCTGTGATGGTGAGAAGTCTATACCAATGGACCAAATGGGCCCAGCTCCTGGGGACTTGGAAAGGGGAGGAGTGAGTGAGATGCCCTCTATAAAGTTCTCAGCACTTTCTGATGCTGGCGGTCTCTGTATCTTGGTTGACCTTACTGATGAGTTATAGGGCCTTACAAAAGCTATTTCTAGTTCTCATCCTTGGTGTTCTCTCTTTTCTAAAAATGAGGTTTTTAGAGAGGTCAATTCGATCGTGAGTAGATAGACTGTCTACCTGGCCTTGACTCCCAGTCTCTCAAGCAGAGCTCAGTATACAGAGGTTGGCCTCATCCTCTTCCTACTCCGCTTAGGTCTACTGCTCCAAACAGGTAGCAGCTATTTGTTTTCCTTCCAGTTCAGGGTACATTCTGCTCTATACTCACCTTCTGAAAATAGACCCAAGTTCAAGTTCAGCACTCTTTCCACCAAACCCAGTTGCTACAATGTATTTTTAGTCTAACAACGACGTATAGATTTTTGCTTAACAAATTAGTAAAGCATTTTTTAAAAATTTTTTGGTGGTAAGTACACAGTGAAATGGATATCTTCATGCATTCCTAACATAAAGTTTTAGATATAATATACAAATTGCTAACATCATTTAGGATAGCTAATTGACAATATGTATCACAAACCTAAAAATGTTTATTTTTTTCCTAGTAAAAATTTTTTTGAGTTCTAGGGTTTGAATCCAGGGCTTTGGGCCTGCCAAGTAAGCACTCTATCCCTGAGCCACATCCCCAATCCAGTAATTCTTGATTCTGATAATTAATCCCAAGGAAATAATCCTACATATACAAAAAACTTGTTGCATAAATGCATTTGATAAACTGAGGTAGTGGTGTGTGACTGTAGTCCCAGCTCTTCAGGAGGGTGGGGCAGGAAGATCACTTGAGTCCAAGAGTTCAAAGCCAACCTGGGAAACATAGCAAGATCCTGCTTCAAAAAAAAAAAAATTTGTTGCTGCATTACTGATAATAAGGAAAGATTGGAAATAATTTATAATCGATCCTAAAATAATAGTTAATTGAATTATGAGAGAGCCCCCTCCCCAAACTTTTGAAGTAGCTAGAGAAGAGACAGAAAGTAGAACAGTGCTTGTTAAGGCCAGGAGAACAGGTAGTTCTCTGTTTAATGGGTACAGAGGTCCAGTTTTGCAAGATAAGAAGAGTTCTGGAAGTGAATGGTGGAGATGGTTATATAACCACACAAATGTACTTTTTGTGTGTGTGGTGCTGGGGATTGAACCTAGGGCCTTGTGCATGAGAGGCAAGCACTCTACCAACTGACCTATATCCCCAGTCCACATAAATGTACTTAATGCTGCTAAATTGTATCGGTAAAATTTGTTAAAATGGTAAATTTTATATTATGTATAGTTTATATAATTTTAAAACTATTCATTGAGCTGAAGTTGCTTGGTGGTAGAATACTTGCCTAGCAAATCCAAAGGTCTTGAATCTCCAGCACTGCAAAACAAACAAACAAAAAACAAAAACAAAAACACCATAGCACTAAAAAGATACTAAATTCTCCTTTTTTCTAAAACCCAACTTATTGAAATAGAACTTATGTGGAGTCTGGAATATGAGATGGTGAATGAGACCAAGCAGAATATGCATTTGTTTGTTGTTTATTTGTATAATGAAACAACATATATGCATTGGACACTGTGCTAAGTACAGAATACAAGGTGGGATAAAAAAGAGCCTCAGGCACTGATTTGCTTTCAATATTGATTTGAGCTGGGGGCTTGCAGTTCTTGGGGAACCCACTATACTCTCTGAGATAACAGACTGATACCTCATGTGCTATGATTTTGTAGGCTGGGGTTGGTTTTCTCTGATGGAAAGATGGTTGGGTCCCAGGCAGATGGTGTGGGCATCGCTACTTCTAATGCACTCCTCCCTCAGATTTTTTGGGGGGAGGGTTACCAGGGATTGAACTCAGAGACACCCGACCACTGAGCCATATCCCCAGCCCCATTGTGTATTCTATTTAGAGCCGGTCTCACTGAGTTGCTTAGCGCCTCACGTTTTGCGGAGGCTGGCTTTGAACTCACAATCCTCCTGCCTCAGCCTTTCAAGCTGATTACAGGCATGCGCCACCACACTCGATTCCTCCCTCAGATTTATCCCCATCTCCAAGAAAACTTTTGGGAAGGTGGTGGTGGAGCAAACCAGCTCTCTTGCTTTTAGACTGAGAGGAGCTAAGACCCATGGAGTGGTCAACCAAGTGCAGCACCAGAGAAGCCCTGGGGAGGGCGGCTTCTCAGCTGGTGTCATATCCCTGTAGCCATAAATAGGGCATGCTTTGTGTTGAAGACTAAGTCAAACTGGGGGGAAAGGGAAAAGGGGAGCTCTTCCACAGGCCTGGATCACTTCCATGCTTAATAATTCTTATTGGGAAAAATGTTTTAAAACATCCTCAGACTAGGCTGGGGCTCCAATACAGGAAGTGGGAGTTGTGCTTGTCATAAATGGGGGTGGGACCAGCTGCTCATTGTGGCATATGCCTATAATCCCAGTGACTTGGGAGGCTGAGGCAGGAGGATCACAAATTTGAGGCCAGCCTAGGTAGATTAGCAAGACTCTGTCTCAAAATAAAAAATAAAAAGGGCTGGGGATGCAGCTCAGTGGCAGAGCACCCCTGGGTTCAGTCCTTAGTGCTGAAAAAAATAAAAATAAAAAAAGAAGGAGCAGGGATAGCCCAGTGCTCCACACAATCCTGTTTATTGAGTGTCTACCATATGCCAGGTATAGGGGTTACAGAAGCATTTTAGGAAAGAAGCGGAAAAAAAAAACAAAAAAAAACCCCCAGAGATAAGTGCACAGACAGTAAAGGTAGACCACATAGTTCAAGTCCAGAATCTTGAACTCAAGGTGTAGATAACTTTAGTGAATGATGTAACCCACTGTGACTCAGTTTCTCATCTGTACAGTGAGGATAATAACATCTACCTGTGGGTTGCTATGAGGGTCTAATGAGTTTCCAGCTGCAAGATGCCCGGATGTCACGCCTGGTACACCTAAGCCTATGCAAATTTCTATTCAGTGACATTCAATAAGCGAGAAACCCTTGAAGCCTGAACACCAGACTCAACTCCTCAGGTGCCTGGAGCATGGAGCGCCCCCCTCCTCTCGCTTTCCCTCTCCTCCCTGCTAAGATTCTCCTTGCCTCCTCCCATCTAGGGGAACTTGCATCAGCACTGGTGAGAGAAGAGAGCGTGGGGGCTGTGGAAGTGCAGAGGCTGGAGCAGGGTGAAGCCCCGCTGGCTGCTTTGGCTGGCGGCCCCTGTACCTCCTGATGGGCTCCAGGCGACAGGCACGCCAAGAGCAGGCGGACGCAGCTCTCAACGGAGGCAGATTAATATAATCACTATATTACCAGCCCCACACACTCCCCCACTCTTTCCATTAATGGTGATTATTATACTTATTAGAGGCTCAGCTGCCAATGGTTATTGATTCTCCCTGCTGCAGCATTTTAATCAGGGATTTGAAACTATTGTTGGTAACACAAGCCTCAGAAGTCCCCAGGACAGGTGCCGAGCAGGCCACTGGGGACCTTTACAGGCAAGCAGGCGAGGTCCCCAGGGTCCCAGAGTCATATAGAACACTCAACCCAGACAACATCCTGCCTCCGTCTGGTGGCAGGGAAGTGGAGGAGGAGAGGGGAATGGCCTCCCTGGGCTTCCCTCTGCAGAGGCCACAGGCAGTTGTTTCCAGCTGGGGTGTGGCTGGGGCTGGCTCTCACTGTGAACACTACTTCCCCAACCAGGGAGGATTCTCTTCCTCACTCACCCGGCATCCTCACCACAGGCTATGGCCAGCTGGCAGTGAACCGAGCATGCTTGAGTGTCTGTGGAGCCAGGCCAGGGCAGTGGAAAGTGACATGGGAGTACCTGGCTGGGTTATGGCCATGGCACCCTGGGGCTTGAGGAAAGGAGGAGAGTGAATTCATGTCTGTTGAACCCTTACCAAGGGTCAGGCGTTGCGTTAGGAGCTGTACCTATGTCATCTCCTTGAGTCCCATGTTAATCTTTTCAAAGGCACGTCAGGAAACCTGTCTTACAGAAATGGAAACTTGGAGAAACCAGGTGACTTGCCCAAGGTAACTTGGCTGCGATAGAGCACAGCTAGGGTTGGACTGGGTCTTCACACTTCGTAGGTAAGAAAAAATCTATTTCATAGATGGTTGGTGGAGAATCTTCCAGAGCTATGGGGATGTTAGTCCTGCACTGCTCATCTCTGTTCTGGGGACCAGCTCTGGGGACCCTAGATGAGCTTAAGACTCATCACACATGAGCCTAAAGGGCTGCCTACCTGGGATCTGGAACTGGGTCATGGTCCTGCACTGGGGGAAAGTCCTGCGGCCCCCGCTGTGGCTCCCGGTGTGCCCTCTAGATGTCCTCCCCCATTGGTGTGCTGAAGGTAAGGCCACCCTGGCTGGCTGGAGCCCTTGTCCATCGCGCCCAGGAGACACTCTCCATCCTGGCTGGTGCTGAGCCTTCCCCCACTCACTGCCTGGGATGCTATGATCACTCCTGGCTTAGTTCATATACAAGGCACGGTCACATGAAGCCCTTGCAGCTAGTGTGGAGGGGGGAGGGTGGCCAATAAAAGTCAAGTGAAGATTCAATAAATCAAAAATATTAAACATCATGAAAATGGATTTCATAAATGGATACATAATGTAAGTATTTTTCAGTTCTATTGAAAATAAGAAATGGAGCTGGGCGCGGTGGCTCAAGCCTGTAATCCCAGCACTTAGGGAGGCTGAGACAGGAGAATCACAAGTTCAAAGCCAGCCTCAGCAATGGCGAGGTGCTAAGTGACTCAGTGAGACCCTGTCTCTACATAAAACATAAAATAGGGCTGGGGATGTGGCTCAGTGGTCGAGTACCCCTGAGTTCAATCCCCAGCACCAAAAAAAAAAAAAAAAAAGAAAAGAAAAGAAAAAGTGGGTCACATTTTAGCAGTTAAAAATGACTGCAGGCCTTTTTGGTTGACACTGGTAAATTCTGGGTCCAGCTGGGGCCCCATCTGCCTTTTGGTGCCAGAGGGGCCAGGACATTATATCCTGGGTACACTGTGGCCGAGTATCTGTACCAGCAAATGTCTTAGAAATCTGGAGGCTGGTACTCTAAGTGCTCTCTAGACACCTGGGTCTCTGCTTTCCAAGAGGAGATTGGATGGAAGAGGTGGATAGATCCCCACACATTGGCACATCCTGACAATGGGTGCCTTTCCTCCCCATGGTTTATGAGGGCTCCCCGCTCTCTTCTCTGCCTCCCTGGCCTCTCTCTTTCCCCTTTTCCCTGTCTCCTCTGAGTCACCTCAGGACCTAATGCCAGGGTGGACATTGCTCTCATGCCTGAAATTCTGTTGGCAGACTGGCTTCTGACCCTCCAACAGAATGACCCACATGCCCTGTGGCTCCTGTGTGGGCACAGCCACAGCCTCTGTCTAGTCTTCCCCACTGGGTCTCATCCCCAGGGCTGGGTCTCTGGCATTGGAACTGACGCATTGTGAAAAAACATCTGTACCTCTTTCTCTGCCCCTTTTCCCCTCAAAATGCCAGCTCCTCTGTGATCTTTCAGAGAAGAAGAAACATAGTCTGGGCCCAGCAGACACTCCAGGGCCTCTGACGCCTACTGTCCTCAGCCCAGGCACCCCTAACCCCACTCTCCATCTTGTGTGTAGTGACTATCTCTGCCCATCTGACCAGCTTTATTTCATCCTGTGTTTGCTCCTGCCCTTTGTCCCCCACTCCCTTGCCAGTACCCCCAGGTCAACCCCGTGGTGCTCATGGTGAGGGTGCGGTCCTCTCTGGGAGGCAGCAGATTGGTGGGGTAGGACTGGAACCCTGCAGAAAAGCAGTGTATTTTATTGCAGAGAACCACACCCTCCTGAGCTGCAGATATGTCTCCTCTGTGCAGTGGAGATGGTACCTGAATGAAGGTGTGACCAAATCTATAGGTGCATGGTCCCAGACAGTGGTGTCCAGCACCCACCCCCCAGGGTGGTATCCAGTGGCCATTCCATAACCCCGTCCCTAGTTCTTTTTCCTCTTGCTAGCTAATTTGTGATCTTCTAGTTGTGGCATCTGGGGTGGGGATGAAACAGGCCTGGGAGCTGTTGGGTACCTGGGGGGCCTGATGCTGTTGGGGCTGCAGCTCCCTGGAGGCCTCAGGCTTCAGTCCTGGCTTTCCACCCCTAAGGAGTGATGCAGCTGGATCCACATGGCCCCCGTGGTTCCTCATACGCCCTGAGACTTGGCGATGAGTCACAGCAGGCTGATACCACAGACGTGAAAGGAGCCAGCATTGTGATCTTGCTTATGATAATGAACATGAGGCGAAATTGGAAATACTTCAGAGGCAGACTGCCTGGGTCTCTGCCCTTGCCCATTGGGATTCCAGTACAAAGGATCTTTGTCCATTGCCCCTCCCCTGACCTGTACCCCTGGGCTGTTCCGTTGGCACCCAAGAAAGGGTGGGGGTCTCCTGAGAAGGAACTTTTGGGGACGAGAGGCAACTCCATGGGGAAGATCTGGGACCCACGTTCCAGGAACCATCCTAAAGAATACTAGAGTCCTGGAGTAGCCCCACATCTTGGTAACTGTGACTATTGGTTGGGTCTCCAAAGGTCTCCGAGAGTGAGAGCTTAGGGCATGTCGTACGTCTCTTATCGGACAACAACAGCTTCTGTATGTTGGGCTCTATGCGCTAAATATGTGTGTGCACATTACTGAAGTTAATCCTCATAACAGCCTGAGAGGGAGTAGTGCCCCTGTTTTCCAGATGAAGGTAAAACACAAGAAAAATAACTTACCTTGTGGCAGGACTAAGATTCAAACCCAGGTTCACCTCCAGGAGTTAAGGAGCCCAGGCCATGTTCTGAGAAGGATTACAGTCCAGGGCAGCTTTTCTTCCTGTGAGGAGGGTAGGTACAAGATATGTGTTAATCAGGGTCCAGCATGAAAGAGAGGGTGCACACACAACCAGGCAGAGTGAAGGGAAACCCACAAAGGCAGGTGGAACCCTTAGGGGGGAGTGGAACATAGCCATGGTTCCTGAGTCCTGGAGCGGGCAGGAGGGGCCCTGCCTGAGGACCCATGGCCTCTTGGCTTGGGCAGAGGAGCACATCAACAAACTGCAGGAGTGTGGAAAAGTGAGTGGCTTTGTGCCCTGCAGTCAAGCTTCCATGGCTGACCCTCCAGAGCCTGGAGGTCTAGGAAGCAGGTGGTGCAGCCCTGGTTGGTGGTCCAGGCATAGGGCATGGCACAGGGGCAGGTAGAGTGGGAAGCGCTGGAGGCGCAAACAGAATGGATTCTGTGCAGCCTGCCTCTGGAGCTCCGAGGGTCAAATGTGGCTGAGATGTTCTGGGCCTTCCAGGGCCTGGCTGGGACATGGGTGAGGCTCTTCTGCCTGTGTCCAGGCAGCTGCTTCCCTCTGGCTTATCTGACCATCACTTGACATCCTGGCTGCCAGATCCCCAAGGGAGGGTTCCTGTTCTTCTTTTCAGGGGCCCAGAGGATGTCCCAGACATGAACTGAAGCGTCTTGGGGGCCGGAGGGGTGCTAGGGGGAGATGGGCAGGAGTGAGGGCTAAGCAGCAGCCTGTGGAGGACGAGGAGGAGAGGAAAGGCCAGGTCACCGGAGCAGCGGCCCTCCTGCTTCTCACCTCCAGAAACACACGCTGCCAATGGCCTCTTATTCTCTCCACAGATTTGCATCAAGCTGTGACTATGGGCAAAGCCCATCCCTGCCATGCAGAAGTTTGCACTAGGCAGCTGTCTGTGTGGGACCACCTTCCATGGGTCACCCAGCCCACAAGAGCTGTGTCGCTAAGCGAGTGAGGAAGGGCCCATGACAGTGCACCTGTTACTTCCTCTGAGGATACTTCCAGCCCACTGTGGCCCAAGCTCTTTCCCTTCCCTGGGTGGCTGACTATGTCTCTCACTGCCAATGTAACTACCCACAACTCTGGCCCCTGAGTATCAACGTGGAGCTCATATTTTATTTGTCTATATAACCCCCAACCTAGGAGTAAAGGAACCACAGGGTCCCCAGCCCTGAGATGCTTTGTAATCCTGACTGTTCCAAATTCATTTCCAGAAAGAGAGACAATTCAATAACCCAACCAATAAGGAAGTCATTTTCTATCTGTTAGGCAGGAGAGACCAATAATACCAGCCTCCTCAGCCCCAGGAACCTCTCCCCTATGCCCAGCATCCCATCACATTAGCTGCTCAGCAAGGGAGGGGGCTGCCATGGCTTTCTCTTTCTTTACTCTCCCACCCTCAGCAGCTGACAGGGAGTGAGTGGGAGGACAGTCATATTCTGTCAGCTTCCCTGTTGTCTTGTGTGCACATGGAAGGTCTGGACAAATGGAATTCAAGGGCTGGGAAAGAGTAGGCTGAGGCTTGCCCATCACACCTCCAGACTGCCAGCCTGCCAGGCAGCTGAAATTGCAGAGCTCAGCTCCTGGAGAGAGCGGCTGCAGTTCTGTTCTACCTCTGTCCTTGGTTTGGAGTCTGGATTGGATCGAATCCCAGGAAATGTCCCTTTCCCTCAGTGTCTATGTCCTATACCCAAGAGAGCCAGGTTGAATTGAACCTGCATCTATGCCAAGACAGCCAGGCCTGAGCCTGTTTCTGGGGCATTGGGGCACTGGGGCAGGGAACAGGGGCGGCTGTGGATGAGCAATTCCTCAGTGCACCCTAAATCCATGGCCCTGAAGAGAAGGAAGAGATAATCCTGTGAACATCTGATCTTTCACCCTCTTCTCTCTTTTTTGGGGGGGGCAGGAGTACTGGGGATTGAACTCAGGGGTACTCAACCACTAAGCCACACCCTCAGCCCTATTTTGTGTTTTATGTAGAGACAGGGTCTCACTGAGTTGCTTAGCGCCTTGCCCTTGCTGAGGCTGGCTTTGAACTCACGATTCTCCTGTCTCAGCCTCCCAAAGTGCTGGGATTACAAGGATGTGCCACCAAGCCCGGCTTCACCCTCCTCTCTCTATTGCCCTAACCTCTCTGTGTCGTTTGAGTCACAGAACTGAGGACCTAGTTAGAGAGAGAGAGAGAGACAGGCAAACGGAGATGACAGAGAGGGATCCAGCTCCCCTGCCCCCAGCCCGCCGCAGTGTCTCTCTTGTTCTGAATTGCTTTGCCATCGTATTTCTCTCCCTGCTCAGCCCCTCTGACCTCAGCTGCCCTGGCTCCTCATCCATCATGCTGGCTGCAGGGCCCCAGAGCACATCTCACAGAGAAACCTTCCTGTCCTGGGCCTCCAAGGAGAAGGGCTCAGCTGTCAGAGAAGAGAGCGGTTTTCAAAGGGGTCAGAGCACCAGGCCCTCCAGGATTGATGATGGGCTCTGAATTACAGGCATCGCATCCCAATGGGTCTTGGAGCTCCAGAGCCAGAGCTGAAGCCTAGAGGTGTCTCTGCTCCCTTTCCCAGGCATCTCTGCTCTCCTTCAGTGTGTGCTCATGTCATGCCAGGTGTGTTCCTATGTTGATGTTACTTGTTTGTTGCTTTTTTAACGGTTGGGGATTTGGCACACACCCTCCACATTAGAGGGGGAATCCTCTGAGTACAGGGTTGTGCCTTTTCCATGGGCTACAGCCCAGCTAGCGAGTCAGATGGCCAGCCATACCTGGTGGGTATCACTATAGAAAAGTCACTGTGTTGATGCTGAGTAGCAGATTGAAGAGCAGTTCATATCCAGGAAGACGCAGGAGGTGAATGAGTGAGGTTGTCCTCAATCTATGAGGGCAGCAGCAAGCCCAGACTGCACACACAGTCACCAAGACCAGCGTCATTCCCACATCAAAGGACAGTGTGCAA
This sequence comes from Xerus rutilus, assembly GCA_028644305.1. Taxonomy (NCBI): domain Eukaryota; kingdom Metazoa; phylum Chordata; class Mammalia; order Rodentia; family Sciuridae; genus Xerus; species Xerus rutilus. Next base: position 61,389,464 of record CM053410.1, read on the forward strand.
AACCCTCCTCCAAGTAAGGCTTGCCCCAACCCCTTCCTTCTTTACCTGCTACCCTTCCCTTCTTCCGTTTCCTTCTTTGTGGGCAACTGGTTCTCTCTCTCTCTCCTGTCTCTCTCTCGGTACTGGAAATTGAACTCCAGGGGAAGCTCTACCACTAAGTTATGTCCTATCCCCAGCCTTTTTTTTTTTTTTTTGGACAGAGTCTTGCTAAGTTGCCAAGGCTCATGGAGTCCTAGAGGGCCTGTCCCTTCCAGATGATGGAATCCAATCCACTTCTGGGAGAGGAGGAAGACAGAAGAAAGGGTTGCCCGAGGCCACTCAGCAAGTTAGTGTTGGAACAGGAGTGGCAACCATCATTGTCCCTGGCCCTCTGTTCCTCTCAAGCAGTGCCCTCTGCCTGACCTCTATGCAGGGGCTGCTCAGGAAGCCCTCTCACATCCTCCCCTGGAGCCAGCTGGTCCCTCTGCTGAAGAGTCCCACATCTGTGAAACTATTGCAAGTTCTTCCCCTTACTGGTTCTTTTGGTGCCTCCTATACCTTCTCTCATCCAAACTTGCTACCATTTTTCTCACCCAGAACTCATATCTGTCTTTGAATTCCATCACATCAACATCCCAACCAATGACTACGGGCTTGTCCTCTTCAAAACCATCTTTCCCAGAACTTCCCAAATGCCCACTGGATTCTTCTGATTCCATCCTCCAACATCAGGAAAAGTGCAGGGGCTCTGCCCTTTCTCCTGCCACCCCTTGTTCAAGCCATGCCCTGTACCTTGCTCCTCTGTGTTAAAGTCCTTTGGTTCTGCAGCCCCTACCCTGCAGTGACATCCACCCACCAACCCTGGATCCCAGGAGCTCCTAATGGCCTAGGATCCCTGCTCCAGCATCCCTGCCTTCAGGACACTTTCCTTGATCTCTGCACCTCCATGGACTGTCTTGGTGCCACAGTCAGGCTGTGTATGTGCACACCTCTGTCGCCAGGGTGACTGCTTTGCATTTCAATGGTTTATTCATGTATCCATGCACACCCCTCTCCCCCTGCGTCTCATATTCCCAGTACCTCTTGTTCCTGGCACACAAAACGAATGACTCTAAACTACTGAAAGAGTGTAATGAAGCGAAGGAAGGAAGGACCAGGAGTGGGCAGGTCTGTAAGCAAAGGCTCATAGGTCGGGGTTAAGAACATGTCGTCCGGAGAGATAGGCCAGAGGAGCAGCCTGAGTAAATGGAAGATAGTTCCAGATTCAGCCACAGGGGAAAAAGCTTTGAATATACAGAGCACCCTCTGCATTGCTGCCACGCTGACACCTTCTCAAAGTGAGGAAAATAAACCTGTTTTCCTTATGACAGATACTGATTTGATGAGAAACCCTCTGGGCTTCCCAGGAGGTGGCCTTGACTCTGATAGGTGGGGAGAAGGCCAGAGTAAGTGAAGGGAGGAGGGAGGAAAGAGAGGAGAGAGCGGTGGTTGGGGAGGAGGGCAGGCTCCGCTGTTGCATGCTGGTATCTAATGCGGCTGCTCTGCTGCTCTGCTGTTCTGCGGGGAAGCATTTTGTGTGTGTGCACGGGAAGCAGGCGGGGTGTTAGAAAAGCTCTCTCCAGGCAGCCAAGCTGAGGGGAAGACAGGGCCCTGCAGGGTTTGGGGACTGCTGTGCCGGGGATGGGATGGGACAGAGGGACTGCAACCTCTGCTGTCTCAGTACCACAATCATTACAGGGGGGTGTGGCTCTCCCACAAACAGGGGATATTTCATCCTCAGAGGTCACAGACTCCTTCCTGGAGGAGGTGTTTGCAGATTACTTATCTCTCTCTTTTTTTTTTTTTTTGGCTTTCCAGGGGGCTGTGACCTGGCACTGGAATCTGGCAGCTTACAGAGGCTGCTGCTCCCTGTCCTTGAGTCACTGGCCATTCTTTTGAGCTCCTCCCCACCACCTGTCCCCAGACTAAGCAGTGGGTAGTGTGGACAGCAGGGCTGGCTGCTGGTGATTAGGCCGCAGCCCTCATCTCTGGGAGGTGGTCTAGGGGAAGCTGGATTCTTGGGCCTACTTCCAGGACCAATAGCTGATCTCTGAGCCCATCTTCTCGTGTCTCTGAATATCTTCCCTGTTAAGAAAGCAAGAGCACATGTGGGCTCATGGAGTCCTAGAGGGCCTGTCCCTTCCAGATGATGGAATCCAATCCACTTCTGGGAGAGGAGGAAGAGAGAAGAAAGGGTTGCCCAAGGCCACTCAGCAAGTTAGTGTTGGAACAGGAGTGGCAACCCTTCCAAGGAATTCCAGTCACCTCTGCCTCCCCTGTGGCCTAACTTTAAAGCCTTCCTGCCCATACCTGTCCAAAGGGGACTGGCATGGGCCTCTGAAGCTCAGAGATGCACTGAAGCCCCTGCCTGAGGCTTCTTGAGACTGTGACGAAGGGCTAATTACCAGACAGCACTTCCTTCAAACACTCCCTGCAGCCCCCTTGTCAGGGTCCTGTGCCTCCTGGAAGCTGCTGAAACTCCCTTCCCCTTCCTGCTCACCCAGTAGGGCTTCCTGGTCTCATCCTCCCCCACACTCTGGGGTCTCTCTCCTCTCCGCTTCAGTTCCCCATTTCTACCCATTACCATCTCCAGGCCTGGTAGCCAAGCAACAGATCTTTCCTCCTTAAAAGGTTATATTCGCTCTGGTCACTGTCACCCTCTGGTTTGTGAATCATGCTCCCATCCCTCCTGCCTGTGTTTTTAGCATGACTAATGGGGAGAGAGGGGGCTGAGCACATTTGAGTTTTTTCAAGAAGGATCCATTGCACTTACAATAAAATCCTATGGGACCTTCAGATTCAGGGCCCTCACTGCCTCCCCAACCCCAGTTCTGGCTGCTCACATGGGCCTCCTTTTGATTTCTCAAACTTGCAGTGCTTGTTTCTGCTCGGGGCTTTGAACCTTCTGTTCCTGCTGCCTGGAGAGCATCCCCCTCATATCTTGCTGGCTGCTCCTTTCCCATCGTGGAGGTTGCAGCTCCGCCATGACCACCCCGAGATGCCTTCCTTGACTACATCGTCTAATGTTGCCAGCCTCCACCCCAGTCTCTGCCACAGTCTCACCTAGCATGGGTCCTTATCTGAAATATATTGTTCATCTGTTGTTCTTTGTTTGCTCTGTTGTCCCACTGGGAAGAGACCTTGCTTGTGTTTATGGTGTCCCTGGTGCTTGGCACTTGCAGAGTTGTTCAAACAATCAAGGAAGGACTCTGGAGGGTCTGCATCTCTGGAACCCTCTCGGTGGATGGGGCCTTGCAGACTCAAGCGTTCTTCTCTGCCCTTCTCAGAAAACAGACTCAGGATCCGCATGAAATAGAGGATCTTCTTGGTGAAGAGTGAACAGATCCCCTTGAACCTCTGAGACATGGATACTGAAGCTGCCTGCTGTGTTTGGGGTGCTCCTGCTTCTCAGGGACCTCCTTCCCTGCCTGTTTGCAGGCCCTCATAGAAGTTACTGGAAAAACACCACCTGTGCACCAGCCCTTGCCCTGGGAGTGGGGTGGTGGCAACTTGCTTGATGATGAAGGCACTCCTGCCTCTCCTTCCACATTCCAGTGAAGAGATGAGCAGGCAGTTCCTGGACCCCAAGGTAGGAAAGAGGCACTGCGTGTGGACCTGTATTCACCTTCCCTACAAGCTGTAACCCGGGCTGGTGGAGGGCACAGCAGCAGAGAGGCGGGGGAGGCCACCTCTCCAGGAGTTCATGTCCTCGCTAGAAACCACAAAGAGAGAGGCTCCTTGGGGAGCCCAAACCTGGCTTGGAACAGCCCCACTGGACCTGCTGTGATTCTGTTTACCAATAAGCAGGAAGACGGCTATTGTGCTCAGGGTTAGAGAAGTGGAAAGAAGCTGGTGAATAGGAGCTCAGAAGCCAAGAAGCAGGACTCGGAGACAATAGATAGGAAGGGAGGGGGTGTGGGAAGGGAGATCCAGACTGGAGAGTCTTTGGAGAAATCCAAGTGGCCAGTGCCAATAGTTGGGAACCATAGGAGAGGAAGAGTGGAGAAGGGGACATTTATGGTCAGTTTTCTGTAGCGGTTCCCCTCCCGCTCCCGGCCCCATGCCATGGAGCTGGCCTGGTACAGTGTTTATTGGGTATGTTTTGAGCAAAGTTCCCAGGGGAAGCGTGAGGTGAAACAGGATTTAGCACGCATGCCAGGCACCCTGGTCCAATCCAGGAGGGCTGGAGGGCTTTGCAGACACACCAGCCTGAACTTTCCATTCTGCCTCTTACTTGCCACATGACCTTAGGAACAGAACTTAACCTGAGTTCCTCTATCACATTGGGACAGGGCCCACCTCACTGAACCTCTATGGAGGTTATACATGCTAATGCCTGTGATCCTAAGGGCTAGCACAAGGCACACAGTGTCTTAAAAATGGTGACAGGGTAGCTTTCTGCAGCCTGGACCTCTGGCCCTGGCTTAAAGCAGAGAGGACATCACCATCTGCACTTGGTGAAGGCTTGCCTATGCATAGGAGCATGGACCTAAGGACTTAAGGACTCTCTGGTCCTTTGGAATATTGAATTTCTGTCTGTTTCCTATCTTTCTACACCTCCTATAATCTCTGTAGGGACAGTGATCTGATCTGCTCACTTTAAGAAAGACCAGTTTTCAGAGGTACCTCTTCAAAGGGGCAGCTCTATCCTGGCAAGGCGATTTCATACCAAGTACACAGCTGATCTGAAAGACTTGGGTTCAGAAAGATCACATTTTTCCTCCTCCTCTGCAGGGTGTTTTAACTGGAAACATCTGGAAAACTGTTTAACGCCTTCCTATCTTGCAGAACGTTCCCAGCACAGCAGCTGTTTGCATCTTCCTGGGTTGGTGTTTTTCAGGATTATCCAGAGCCAAGGACCTCATACACCACCAGTGGTCCCACCTCCTCTCTGCCCACCCCTCCCCACCACTCGCCTGCCCCCAGCACCCTTCAAGGCCAGGGGCTTCTTTCCTCAATTGCCTGTCTCCGAGGACAAGGCCCCTTGAGGGTTTTCATAGAACCTCAAGAGAGACACCACTGCTTATGCAGGTGCTGGGCTCTAAGTGCCTGTCCTGGGGTGCAGGGCCCTTAGGGGGAAGGGATCCCCTTGCCACAACTACAGTCAAGTGTTGTTATTTCTGGTGTCAGGATGGCTGAGGAGGGGTGTGGAGAGACTGGGTTGTTCCCTCTTCTGCTCAGACCAGAGAAGGGTCAGGAAGGTCTGCAGCTAGGCCAGCCGCAAGGCCAGTGTGTTGAGTTAGGTCAGAACCTGGACTTGGACTAGACTCATTCCATGCTGGCTGTACTTTCTGCCCTCACCTGGGTCTCCATCGCCATCAGATACCTCTTTGTCTGTGTGGGTTTGTGCTACAGAGGACAGTAGGTAGAAGAGGCTTTGGTTTTTGTTCTCAGACTCAAAATTTAACAGGGTAGGGTCAGGCACCATGCTCCCTGGGCTTGGATGTGCTTTGAGCAACCGGAAGCTCCACCAGGAAGGGCTGATTTTGTCCCATGTCCCATGAGAAGGCAGAACCCCAGGTGGTCAAACTCAGGACTGTGGACTCTCATCTAGAGCTCATTGCCTTGCTCACGGTCCCTGTGCTGGTGGCCACAGGGTGAAGCACTTCTACTCCCTCCTGCATCTGAACTGAGACACATAGGAGAGAAGAATTTGGAGGGCTGGGTGGGACCAGGGGCACAGGAGCAGAAGAAATGCTGTTTGCTCCAGTGTCTGGGGCACAGGAGGGCGGGGCGTGCAAGGGTGCAGGTTCAGGAGGGGTGCACTTGCCTGCTCAGGGCCACCTGTCTAGAAGGCCTGGACTGGCTGGGTGAGGCCGGAGACAAGGAGGCCTAGGAGGCATTTCATTACAGTGAGGCAGGAAGGAGGGGCCTCGGATGCTTTGTCACCCTGGAGGGTTGGGGGTGGGGACAAGGAGAGAGTGAAACAAACAGGCACCTTCCCTCCACACGGAGATTCTCATCCAAGCTGGTGACACAGGAGAGAATCTCCTGTGAGATGGTGGCTGCTGGAGACTGAAGTCTGCGGGCCAGCCCAGAGACAACCTTGAGAGAGAGAGAGAGGCCCTTGAGAGAAAGAGGCTCCACTGAGCTGGTGTCTGGCGAGGGCGGGTGGGGGGGGGGAGTGCGGGAGGAAGGAGGATCTAGACTGGGCAGAGCCCTGGTCACCTCATGTCTGCCTGCCTGCCTCCTGGACAAAGTCAGAAGGCCACAGACACAGGCACGTGGGAGTGAGGAGTGATGTGTCCTTGAGCCCTGGGGTTTTACTGGGCTGAGATCCTTCCTTCCCCCACGCACCCCCATGCACCTCCTGAGGATGCTGGCCTGCGTGGGATCCTGCTGGGGTCACCAACTCAGGCAGGCAACTTTCCCAGCCTGGGGTGTGCCCTTCTCGGTGTTTGCTTTTCAAAGTGCTTCGGGGAGCTGGAGTGGTGGAGCGTGCAAACTCTGCCCTGGAGACATGCGGCACTGCCACACCAACACCAGAACAAAACACAAGAAGAAAACGTGCTTCAGGGGATACTAGTCCACTGCTCCAAGTGCTAGAGATGGGCTTTCCCTTTTCTCCTGTAGGAATTCCCCAGAAGTAAGGCTTCCCCACAACCCCACTCACGTGGGTTTCATGTCACCTTTCTCTGGGACAAAGCGCTTAGCTTCCCATTTCCTATCGGTACAGTAGGCACCATAATTCCTTCCTGCCAGAGTTGTTGGGACTATGGGATCCGATTCCATATGTAAAAGAGCTTCTTTTTTTTTTCTTTTTTTTTTTTGGTACTGGGGGATTGAACTCAGGGGCACTTGACCACTGAGCCACATCCCCAGCCCTATTTTGTGTTTTATGTAGAGACAGGGTCTCACCGAGTTGCTTAGCGCCTCGCCATTGCTGAGGCTGGCTTTGAACTCGTGATTCTCCTGTCTCAGCCTCCTGTAAAAGAGCTTCTTAAAGTGCAAAGAAGAAAGAGATTACTATTCTCTGGGAGGTGACTTACGGAAGAGGAAGCAAGAAGGAGGTCTAGGCAGGTCAGAGCAAGGAAACCTTCCTGCTCCAGCCCCTCCAGCAGCGCCCCCGCCCCAGCCTTCTGTTCCCTGCCCAGCCCTGGGCCTTGCTGTGGGAGCTTCAGGGTAACTGAAGTTGAGGGAGGGCAGGTGCAAGGGCGTCATTGACAATTTACCCTCCGTCAGTCACAGAGAAGTGGGGACCTGGGTTAGTGAGGTTGGCAAGTCTGGTTCTTAGAAGAGGGAGATCCTAAGCAAACCTAGACTGCTTGCCAGTGTGTGCCAGGCCTGATAGGACCCTGCGGTCCCCTCCTCGGCTCCATTCTTATTTTCTCCCAGTGCTGGCTGGCCTCACCCTCCCCACCATTCTCCCCATCTTTACCATTCTGCAGGACAGCAGGCCTCCCTCAGGACAGGGAGGGACTCTCCAAGCCCTCCCTTTATCCTGTGCAATATGAGCCTTCCTTCTTAACATCAGACCAAGATGTAACAGCTGCTGGGATGGATCGGGTCCCCTCCCTTCCCCAGGGTGAGGGACAGATGCTCTGGGTAGAATTTCTTCAGGGAGACAGCCAACAAGGGCATTCTTTCTGTTCCTTGGGCTTCCCTAGCCAAAAATGGGGGATTAGTCAGGAGACAGCTGCAGAGGCGCAGCCTTGGGGAAGCCCTCCCCAGAGCACAGAGGGCCTAGAAAGCCACAGCTGCCTTCTTGATTGGCACTTGAATCCAGCACCCACCCCAGGGTGTGGTTTAAGAGCAGGACTTTGGACCTCCATCAGTTGGACCTGGGTTTGAGTTTCAGGCTTGCCGCTTCTTTGCTGTTTCCTTTCACAAGCAGTTTCCTCTTCTGCAGCAGAGAGACAAGCATCCTGCTGTTCAGGGTTTTCCTTGGGATTAAACTAAGTGAGGCACACAGAGCTTTTACTGTGGTGCCTGGCAAACTCCAGGAGCCCCAGAATTGCTAATCCCCTTCTCTTACAGCACAGCAGGGGCAGGGGGACTTTCTATATGTACAGATTCACCATGGGCATCTGGGTATGACATAGCTTTTAGCACTAGAAGCCCCAGTTCTGGAAAATCCTCTTTACGGGTCTTTTTTTTGCAGGGGCGTGTCTTTCAGTGGAGGGTTTTCTTCAGTTTAGAATCTTGAGGGTTTCAGCTGTTGCAAGCTTAGGCCTTTTCATAATTCAAGGGAGAAGGATATGAAAGAGACATGGGGCATGGAAGGGGATAGGACTAGGGGATGAGAGAGAGAGAGAGAGAGAGAGAGAGAGAGAAAGCACACACACAGAGAGAAATCTTGACACACACAGATTCTGCTGACATGCTTGGGAGCCAGCAAGAGCTTACTGTCTAAAAGGTCCTCACCAGGAGCTATTGGCTTCCTTCCTGCTCAGTTCTCCCTGGGGTGAGGTGTGCTAGGATCCTCCAGTCTCCAGGAAAGAAGGCAGGCCCCTCAGCCAAGGCACAGAGGCACCTCCTGCCATTTCCAAGACTTCTCACTGGTAGGAAGTGATTTGCCCCTTCTAGTTCTTCATCTGAAGAATGTGAGTAATAATCCTTGACTTCCTACAGGGTTGTCATGAGGATCCACTGTGCTTGGTGAGGTGCTAGACATGGGAGGGGGAGGTAGATAAATGGGTTGTTTTCCATGTGGGCCACAAGAAACACCTGTCCTTCCAGACTCAAGGACCACCTGGGACTTTGAGTGGTTGCCTTGGCAACCCATGGCTTGGCTAACTCCTACTTGATCTTTGCTTTCAGCTTTAATGTCAATTCTGCAAGGAGGTCTTCTAGATCTTTAGACTTGGTACCCCCGTCTTGTAAGCTTCTCTTTACAGCACCGACCCTGAGTTGAATAGTGCAGTTGTTTGTGTGATTATCTGTTCAACACCTGTCTTCTGCTCTAGATTCTAAGGTCTTTGAGGAAAAGCAGCATGTCTCAGTTGCGCACCATCTTATCACCAGTATGTAACCATGTCTGGCATCCAGCAGGTAGGTGCTCCATAAAACCCTTGCTGAATGAGTAAAGGTACTGCCTGCCCCATGCCTTTCCATGCCTCAGCCAATACCTGATGCCCAACAACATCCATCACACCCTCCCTGCCCAGTGGCTCCTTGTGAGAAGCAAGGAAAGGGAAGCACCTCCATCCCCACTGATGAGTGAACAAACAATAGCTCCCTTCTTCCCAGCCTCCCAGCACAGCAGGCCCCACCCAGGCTCCAAAAGGATGCAGGTGAGTAATTAATCTATTTATTTATGTATCTTTGCACAAGGCTGCCCTCTGGTGGTTGAACATGCAGGAGGTTGGGAAGGATGGCAACCCCGGTAGCCAGAAACCAGAGGGTTGTGCTAGGCTCAGAGATGGGCCGGTGAGGCAGGGAAAAGGTCAGTGCTACCAAGAGGATGTCCAGGTAAAGAGTCGGATCAGCTCTCCATCTTCTGATTGGCTCCCTCCAAATTTAACAGCAGGCCCCAGCCTAGGAAGAGCAAGAAATTAAGGAAGGCTCCTAAGAGATTTAGGAGGCTGAGGCAGGAGGATCACAAATTTGAAGTTAGCCTCAGCAACTTAGCGGGACCCTGTCTCAAAATAAAAAATAAAAAGGGCTGGAGATGTCACTCAGTGGTAAAACACCTCTGGGTTCAATCTCCAGTACTGAAAAAAGATTAAGCAACATCCCATAGAAACTCTATTCACCCCAAGTAGGGCAGTGTAAGGATAAGGGATGGATAATTCAAATAGCTATCCCCACCCTCTCTTTGGTACAGGGGCTTGAACCCTGAGGTGCTTAACCACTGAGCAACATCCTCAGCCCTTTTTATTTATTTATTTTTATTTAGAGACAGGGTCTTTTTTTTTTTTAATATTTTTTTAGTTGTTGATGGATCTCTATTTTATTCATTTATTATTTATATATGGTGCTGAGGATCGAACCCAGTGCCTCACGCATGCTAGGCAAGCGCTCTACCACTGAGCCACAGCCCCAGCCCTAGAGACAGGGTCTTACTGAGTTGCTTACGGCCTTGCTAAGTTGCTGAGGCTGGCTTTGAAATCACGATTCTCCTGCCTCAGCCTCCCAAGCTGCTGGGATTGCAGGCATGTGCCACTGGCTTTATCTTTTCTTTTCACTGATGTGCTGGCAAGCTTTAGCAACCAACTCTCTCTCTCAAAAAAAAAAAAAAGAAAAAGAAAACCTCAATTTGTAGCATTTTGTAAATCTTTTACCATGGCCAACATCAAGTAGCCAACATGATGTCACCAAACAAGGAACTGGGAAAAGATGCCCAGTAGTGTATCACTGTATGAAATTTCCAATACACAGATATCTCACATATAAATAACTTCAGAAGTGTGATTAATAGTAAAATAATTGAGAAGCAGTGAATTTCAGTATTTATTACATTTATATATTTTGATATGATATATTTAATTGTGAGGTTATATAATTTAATTTTTTCATAATGACTGTGTTTAATAACTGATTTGCACAGTCCTGGAAAATTTCATCAGTTCTTGCGAGCCTCGTGGTTAGAGCGGCTCCGGCACACCGCTGCTTCTCCCCCTCTGCCTCCCTCCATCCTCGCATTCATTTCTCTTAACTCCTCTTTCTCTTCCTTCTCCTCCTCCTTTTTCATGGCTTTCCTGGCATTCTGTGTGGATAGAAGGGATGAGGAACGTGAAAAAGATCTCTGCTGCAGACACTGCTGTTCCCTGAGCCAGGAGCCATAAGGTGTTAAAGAAAGAGGAGGGAGAAATGCAAATTTGGCTGCTGAAGGACACGGTGGGGTGGATGGGGCCGAGGGGGTGAGGTGTTGATTTTTGCAACTGGATCAGGAGGCTGTCTGATGCTTGGGCTAAAGACCGCAGTTTAGACACAAGAGACCCATAGGTTCTATGTGGCCTCAAGGTCCTCCAAGGGCTCCTACCTGGAAGAGAGGGAGGCACAGACTAGGTGAAGCGGCCTATGGGGAGCCGAGGCAGGCAGAAGTAGGCGCTGGGGAAGAGGCTCAGGTTGATGGGGTTCCCGTCCAGCCGGATGTCTTCCAGTTGCCTGCGGATGTGTTTGTGCTCCACAGGGTCACAGAAGGTGTCTCTCTGCATGGTCTCAATCATGTTATTCTGGAAAGAACACACAGCAGCTGAGCATCCTCCTAGACACTCTGGCCCCAAGCAGCAATGAAGTTGCCACCAGCCATTCCCACCAGCCCTGCCTTTCCTGTGCACTTGGGGAAACTGAGGCACCACAGCCCAGACAACAGAATGAGGAGTGAGAACAGGACACCAAGCAGGGAGAGAGGTGGGAGAGATTAAGAGGGATGAAGGATGAGAGGGAGAAGGAAGGAAGGAGGCAGTGATAGGAAGAGAAGAAGAGAAACAGAAGGTAGGAAAAAGGGAGAGGAAAAGCAGGTGGATAAGATGAAATCAAGATGTGGAGGAGAGGAAGTGTTTTCAAAGGAAATAATGGAGAAAATCAAATGGGAGCCATGGACAGTCATCTAGACCATGTCTCGGACAGACTTCTGTTGCCCAGGCCTTATGGGCTCTCTGCCCTGTTATCTGCTGTCCACCCTCTGCACTGGCTGAGCCCCTCCCTGTGGCTGAGGCTCCTCACCTGCAGGTGGAGTGAGCGCAGGCTCAGAGGCAAAGGCCAGGGGATGGAGTCCAGCAGGTTGTCTGCCAGGTAGAGAAACTGCAGCTTCTCTAGTGCCTGCAGAGACACAAAGAGCACGGGAGGCTGGTGGGTCCTGTAGGGCTCTGGAGTGAGGAGGTTCCTGATGAGGCCAAGCTCAGGGGACCCCATTCCATTCACTCAGGATTTACTAAGCTCTGCTATGTGCTGGGCTTGGTTCTTTAATGAGCTTACACACACTGACTCTACCTACCCAGGTGCTGCTGCTTTTGAGGTGCAGGCAGCTAGAGGCATGGCAGGGGCTGTTAGTGACAACTGGGAGGAGCAGGGGACAGACAGGGATAGGGTAGAAGGGAGGACCAGGGGACATTTCAGCTTAGCTTCAACTTCTCTGCCATCAGAAGGGATTTTCTCCCCACAATGAAAAGCCTCCCATGCTAACCCTGGAGCAGATATGTGGAACTTGCTCAGGAGATGTCAGAGCAGCAGAATGAAAACCCAAGGCACCCAGACGAGAGCGTATGACTATGAGCACCATCAGAATCAGGCAGCCCAATCAGAGAAGCATTTGGGGAGAGAGAGCCTTTAGGGGCTCAGAGAACAATGAAGAATAATAGCTGCTGTTCATGGAGCTTCTACTATCTATACGGATCTTCCCATGCTCTGTGTTAAGTGCTGTTTTACTCAATCCTGCGGCCATTGTGTCAAGTAGGTGCTATTACTCTCATTTTGCAGATGAGGAAACAAGATCAGAGAGGTGAGGTGACTCACCCATGAGCCCAGGTCCCTCTGGTTCCAAAGCCCCTGCCTTCCCCTGGACTGAGGAAACAGCCTGGAGTCAAGGCAAAGAAGTCCTCCTATCATGGAGATAGACTGATTCTTAGCTTGGAAAGGGGCAGCAAGGGAGCTCTGTGATCACTGGGCCCAGCTCTCTGCTTTGAGATGGGAAGGCCACGGGCTGAGGACACACAGAAGGAGGGTTCTGCTTTCTGCTGCAGCACGGCTGGTGGCACTGTGCTCTGCACCTCAGCCCCCAGGACCACTGCACCCAGAAGATGAGGGTGCTGCCTTATTTGATTATTTTCTTCTTCTTCTTTTTTTTCTTCTTCCTCCTCCTCCTCCTTCTTTCTTCCCCCTTCCTTCTTCTTTTATCCTCCTCCTCTTCCTCCTCCTCTTCTTCTCCTTTTCCTCCTCCCTCTTTCTTCTCCTCCTCCTCCTCCTTCTTCTTCTAGTATGGGGGTTGAACCCAGGGCACTCTACCACTGAGCTACCTCCCCAGCACTTTTTATTTTGTATTTCAGGACAAGATTTAACTAGGTTACTCAGGTTAGCCTCAAACTTGTGATCCTCCTGTCTCAGCCTCCTGAGTTGCTAGAATTACAGGTGAGCACCACGGCACCTGGTTAATTTTTGGGAGGGGGGGATTGAATTCAGGAGCACTCGACCACTGAGCCATATTCCCAACCCTTTTTTGTATTTTATTTTGAGACAGGATCTCACTGAGTTGCTTAATGCCTTGCTGTTGCTGAAGCTGGCTTTGAACTTGCAATCCTTCTGCCTCAGTCCCCCAAGCTGCTGGGATTACAGGCATGCACCACTGCACCTGGCTGTGCCTGGCTAATTGGATGCTTCTAAATAGTTTGCCAAAAGAGCCTACCATAGTCATCCATTGCTGAACGAAAGAGAAAGGTGTCATTAGGTAATTCTGCCATTGTATGAACATCACAGAGTACACTTGGATGAACTACAAAGGCTACAGTGTCACTAGGTGAGATGATCTTAGAAATTCACGTCATATATGTGGTCTGATGTTGATGACTATACTTAAGAGAGACAGACACTGAAAGTGAGTCCAAATGAAGAAGAAAAGACTGAAGAGTGAGCAATGGGTTTTGGAAGTCCGTTCCTAATGATTCTTCCAGCATGCCTGGAGGGGGTCAGTCTTGTCCACGCTCTGCTTTACCTCTTTAGTGGAACTGTACCCTCTATTCTTTCTACCCTTGTCCCAGGTGGCTGTATCTTTTTTTTTTTTTTTTGGTATTGGAGATTGAACTCAGGGGCACTCGACCACTGAGCCACATCCCCAGCCCTATTTTGTGTTTTATGTAGAGACAGGGTCTCACTGAGTTGCTTAGCGCCTCGCCATTGCTGAGGCTGGCTTTGAACTCGCGATTCTCCTGTCTCAGCCTCTCTAAGTGCTGGGATTACAGGCGTGCACCACTGCGCCCGGCTCCAGGTGGCCGTACTTTAAAAAAAGTTTTATTTGTTGTTTTTTGATATACGTGACAGTAGAGTATATTTTGACATAGCATACATGCATGGAGTAGAACTTCCCATTCTTGTGGTTGTACATGATGTGGAGTTACTCTGGTCATGCATTCATATATGAGCATAGGAAAGTTACATCCAATTCATTCTACTGTCTTTGCTATTCCTATCACCCCCCACTTCCCTTCATTTTCCTTTGTCTAATCCAGTGAACTTCTATTCTTCCCCTCCCCATCCTCCCTTGCTGTGGGTTAGCATCCACATAACAGAGAGAACATTAGGCCTTTGATTTTTGAGGACTGGCTTATTTCACTTAGCGTGATATTCTCCAGTTCCATCCATTTACCAGAAAATGCCATAATTTCATTCTTGTTTACAGCTGAGTAATATTCCATTGTGTGTATATACCACATTTTATTTATCCATTCATCTGTTGAAGGGTACCTATGTTGGTTTCATAACTTGGTTATTGTGAATTGAGCTGCTATAAACATTGATGTGGCTGTGTCACTGTAGTATGCTGATTTGAAGTCCTTTGGGTATATGCCAAGAAGTGGGATAACTGGTTCAAATGGTGGTTCCATTCCAAATTTTCTAAGGAATCTCCATACTGCTTTCCAGATGGGTTGCACTAATCCACAGTCCCACCAATGATGTATGAGTGGACCTTTCTCCTCACATCCTTGCCAACATTTATTGTTACTTGTATTCTTTTTTTTTAAATATTTTTAGCTGTAGATGGACATGATATCTTTATTTTATTTATTTTTGTATGTGGTGCTGAGAATCGAACCCAGTGCCTCACACATGCTAGGCAAGCGCTCTACCACTGAGCCACCACCCCAGCCCGTTACTTGTATTCTTGATGATTGCAGGGGGCTATGTTTGCATGCTATAACTTAGCCCTTCCCATCAAAACTAGACAGCCAAGGACCCATCGGATTGACTCTCTTGAGAACTTGATAATGGACAATCACTTGTTGATGGATTTTTGGGGAAAATGATACATAGGAGTTAGAGTTAGCACTTTTGCAAGCCAAAGCCATAGGTATTTGCAGGGGTGGTCTGCAGTTTTCAGGAGCAGATCCTGGGAGTATCCTGAGGATGCTGGTGTGCAGAGAGGTGAATAGAGCCGATGCGGAGAAAGAAGCCAAGACAGGAGACACGTGCCCCTCAGAGGAACAGGGAGAGTCATTGACCTTGGTTTCTGGGCCCCCATTCCCAGTGACAAGCTTGTGAGGTCTGATAGTACTGGGTTTCCCATTCAAGGAGGCTCTTGGAGTGGCATGCTATGAAACACCCTTTTCTTGAGTCAGAATCCATTCCTTACAACCCAAAAACCAAACAGAAAAGAATGAAAAATAAGCATGGATTTTTATACCTCAAGACACCCTGGAGGGTGCACAGGGCATGGTGTGGGTGGGGGGCAGGTGGTGTGTGGTGGTCTGAGGCCCTGACTCACCCTGAAGGCCTCAGGCTGTATCCCCGAGCTCCGGAGCCGATTCATGCGGACATCCAGGAACTCGATGCCACTGGGTAGCAGGGGCAGAGCCACCAGCTGGTTGTCTGGGAGGATCAGATCCTGCAGGTCAGGCAGCAAGCGGAGGGCATCATTATCAATGGAGGAGATGAAGTTGCCGGAAAGGTCAATCCTTTTCAGTTTTGCTGAGGGACATTGGGAGAGAACAAAGAAAGATACTGGAACACATTATCTTTCCTTGTTCCCTGTTGAATGTGCCTGGGTATCCTGTCTATCCCTCTTAAGATAAGGGAATTATAACCAGCTCTCACCCTGCAATGGGTCCAAATCAGAACAAATCACAGTCTAAAGGACCCCTTGGAAAAACCCTGGGATTCTTCAATACCTTTCCCTGGATGCTGGGCTGCCTACGTTGGATCCGACTGGAAGAAACCTCTCAAGGGCAAGAACCAACAAGCCCAGGAATCCCTGGACCCATCCCACCTGCACTTGTGATGGGCACCAAGGGCTGGAAAGGCTGTGGGGGACTGGGAGTGGAAGCTGGAGCAGAGCCCGGGTCTCCTGTCCTAGGCAGGGATGAGGCACAGTGCAGCCAACAGCATCGGTAGGTGGGGGATGATCTAGTCCAGAGGCCAGCACAGCTACAGTTGCCAGGACATACTGAACATGTTGCTCCATCCTACCTTCCCTCCCCAGCTTCCCAGACCTTTGGGGAGAACCAATGAGAACAGCCCATTTGCACCATTTAAACTCTTCAAGGAAAGGAATTAGAAGGACTTGGGGGATATTTCTCTTTGACAGCTGGAGAGACTGAGAACTAATAGGGGAAGGCTAACACAAGCAGGGGCTAACAGTGTCTGGTCACTGTTCATGTGGCCAGATGCAAGGGAAAAGACCCTGGTAGTCCCCTCTGCCTGGTCCCCTGTCCCCTTTTCTCAGGAGATTACATACTCAGCCCTTCGAAGTCTCCAGCCCTGATGCGGCTGAGGCGGTTGAAGCGGGCGTACAGATAGGTGGTCATCCGAGGAAGAGGAGGAATGTTCTCCAGGTCAATGTCATCACAGTACACAGAAGAACCGAGGCACACACAGACCAGGCAAGTGGGCAGGCCTGGCTCAGTGGGAGACAGAACAAAAGGAGACCCCTGATGAGACTCCCTTCAGCCTCTGAAGCCATTGGCTTTTGCCTCAGGGAATATCTGAGCCATGGACATCTGTGTCCTCTTGATGGCCTATGGGTTGCCGTCTAGAACCGATTGGCATGATGCACCCAGGTGGTACTGATGACTCCTCTCAGCCTATCACTCAGTCCTCAACCTAAGAGAATCAGGCTCACCCTTAGTTACTACTCAGGACTTCCTGAGCCTTTGTAGATTTTCCTGGGTCTATGTGAGCATTTCCAGGATATCTAGTGGCCCTTTTTCCACAGGTCTCCTCTTGGGTCCCAACAGGAACAGTAAAGATGAAAGCCAGAATTAACCACTGGAATAGACAGTGGCTGCTGGGTCTGCCAGCTGCCTTTGGGAAGAGGAGTTAGACATGTTCTCCAAGGCTCCCAGAAGCTCAGTGAGGCCCGGGAGGAGTGGACAGTGCCTGCGCTGCATTCATCTTCCCTTATGGCAGCAGCCTCCAGATTTTCTATTGGGAAACAGCCCTCCCCTATTCTCAGTCTGTGACCCCATCTCTGCATCCAGCACTCATGAGACTAAGGCCAGTCTCTCCAATTTAGACTGGCTTTAAAAAGTTGGAAGACTGTACTGGCTCATAAACAGGACAGTATAGGAGGTTCTGTCACTTGCTCTCACAAGACAGAGATTCCTATGAGGCCAGTATGAGTCAGACTCAAGGAAGCACTATGGTAGCACTAATAGCCCCAAGATGAAGCAGCAGTTTCCTGCCAGCAATGACCAGAGGGGCTGGTAAAGCCGGGGCCCCAGGGCCCTTACTTATCCCAAAGCCTTGAATGGCAGGTCCAGCTAAGGCCCTTTATAGTCTCTTCAAGGCTTAGATTCTATAGCTCTGCAAGGTCATGGATCCTGGCCAAAGGCCTCTGGCTGATGCTCCATTCCCCAGGAGTACCCAGGCAAACACCCTAAGAGGAGAACAGGGATTCTGAGTGCAAGCAGGTCCAGAATGAGCTGCTTCCTTTGCTGCCCCAGTTTCTGGACCCCAGCAGAGCACTGAACCCTCTCCACTGGACATGCTGGCATCCAGGGCTCCAGGAAGGCTTCGGGAGGGAAAGGCGGGCTGGCTGCTCATGAGTCGAATGTGAAGCTGAAAGCTGTGTGACTGCTTCATTTGCCTCCACGCCAAGTGACAGCCACCAAGTTATTTATTCTTCTCTACAGGCTTTTAATTGTCTCTAATCTAATTACCACTCAACCTGCTCCCTCAGTAATGCTGTTAATTAAGGTAGGGTGGCTCTGCTGGGGCACAGGGAGGTCTTGCATTGCTTTGCTCGGGAAAGCCAACCTCTTTCTCCTCTCTCCACTGTTGTTACCGTGGCTATCGCCGCTCCTCTCCTGGCTGTTAGGTGCCAGTCTTGACACTCAATCCCTACTCCTGACCACACTCCACTTGGGTACCACTTGGTGCTGTGTCATGGCTGCTGGACTTACAGATATGATAACCATTTGACTGTGCACTTACCATGGCTGGTTGGGGAGCTCAGCGGGCCTGGTAGAGTAGGCTTGGTCATCCTGGGGTTTGACAAGGGTGTCCTTGGAGCCATAGTGCTCTGGGTGGGACTGATCCTGGTTGAAGGAGCCAGGCTGGTCACCTTAACCTGGAGACATAGCACACAGCACACAGTAGGCTGGCTTTTGCCCACAAAGGACTTAACTTTGGGCTTTAGAAACCTCAGTGACCCATCTCAAACTTGCAAAGAGTCACTGTGAAAGAGGATGGGGAAGGAGAGCACGGTAGTGAGCAAGGAAGGGATCTTAAAAAGTATCAGATCCACTTCTTCATTAGATAGATGAGGAAACTGAAGCCCGGAGAAGAAGAGACTCAGATCAGGGAGCCAGTCAGTGCCAGGGCAGAGCTAGCATCTGAGTCCCCCATTCCCTAAGTGGGTGCTCCTCCACGCCGACCTGGCTCACACCACCCACAGTGGAGGCTTCACACTGGAGGGTAATCTAGGAAAAGAGATGAGGGGTGATATTTCCTTTTTAGGGGGGACATGAGGACTTTGCTGACCCTCAAATAAGACACACTATCACACTTGACAGCCTGGGGAGGGATGTGCGACTTCTAAGGTGGGGCAATCCTTCCAATTTGCCACAGATAGACTAATTGGAGGTTTGTGTCCTCTTTCTTAGTGTCATGTATGTGACAGCATGCTACGGAGGGTCGAGAATGTGCCCCTTATAGAGAGCTGGAGGCTTCAGAAACCTGCGTCATGGGGCTGGTGGAGAGGGCCAGGAGCCTGGTCTGGCAGGGCATGCAGTCGGTCTGCTGTGTCCCTCACCTCAGCCAGCTGGTCCCCATAGTCCACAAGCTCCTCATAGTTGCTCAGGTCAATGACGTCACTGTAGTCATCCAGGCTGGCCACGTAGTTCCCCACATGCAGCTCCGCATAAGAATCAGCATAAGAATCCCTTTCTCCGTGGCCCTGCTCTTCTCTCCTCTTCTCCTTCTTTGGGAGAGAAATCGGCCTTGCCTCCTGCAGCACCAAGGCCAGCAGGCTCAAGAACACCATGGAGAGCCTCATGAGGAGCCTGGGGGTAGGCATGGGGTGAGAACCAAGTCAGATCACAGAAGCACCCATCCTGAGGAGTAGGCATGAGGAAGGGCGGCTGTCTGAGCCTTGTGGGAATCGCCTGCAGACTTCCTCCCCTTCCCACTATTCATCACTTAAGCTTACTCTGAGCCTTCACCCCATGCTCAAGGTCCCTAAAGGCTGCACTTAACCACACACTCAAAACATAACTGTTAGTCACTAAATTAGATTTAGAGAAACTTCAACCTCAAGGAGTCTTTGTGTGTGTGTGTGTGTGTGTGTGTGTGTGTGTGTGTATTAGAGATCACTCATTCATGCATTCACTCAACAAACATGTATGGGGTGCTTGTTAAGTTACAGGCTCTGGAATTGCCTCTAGGGGTACAGAAATTAACATGGTGCCGCCCTTCTCAGGAACACCTCATATGTTTGGAGACATGGGCTTACAATTTGACATTCAATGTAAAGAATGTTAGTTCATAAAATAGATTGAGAGATGCAACGTTTTACAAACATATTTCTAGAAAACAGAGAGTTCTTTGTGTGTTGTGAGAGGGTATACATATCCAGAAAGTTCCTTGGATATCTGTACATCTGTGTATGTGTAAGCGCACTGGTGACTATGCACTATGCAATGGTCACGCGAGTGGGAATGTTCATTTATTTAGTTCACCCTGTTGTACAGATGGGCAGCGAGATGTGTGTGGTGTGGCCATGGAAGCATCTTTGTAGAGTGGATACACAGACACAGCAGGTGTGTGACTGATCACATGGCCCTCCCTAAAGCCCCTGCACACATTTCTAGTAGACCCTCCTCCTCAATTTCAGCTGGGCAAAGGGGTAAGCCCCCAACAGTAGCAAAAGGGGACACTTCACCTCACTTCCCATACCTCAATCCAAACCAAACTACGTGAATTTTAAACAAATTCCTAAGGCAGAGTTTTCTGCCCAACCAGAAGCCTCCTGCAACTTCTCTGGCCAGAGGCCTAAACTCTCTCCATCCTCCCTTCCCCAGCCCCAGCTCTTTCTCCTCATCAGCGCACCTGTGACCCTGAGGCCTCCAACCTTGAACCTTACCCTTTAGATGTTCTTTGGTTCCAACGTCCAGAGAGACTCTGATAGAAAGGGTGACTGCAGTGGAGCAGACGCTGGGCAGGAGGACAAGCAGGCAGGCAGGCAGGCGTGTGTCCAATCAGACTTCTCATTCTTTCTGATGTCCTGCTGTTCCCCCTCCTCTTTCCTCAGGGGGTCTCCAATTCCATTCCTTTGCTTGATGAAGGAAATTCTTCCTCTCTCTCCCTCCACCTGCTTTGCTACCCACTCCGCCTCTCTTTCTCTTACTGTCTGCTCCCTCTCTTTCTGGCCTACCCTCTTGATAAGGCCAGGTCTTTGAGGGGCAGGCAATGCTCACCCTAAAATGAAGGGGACTCACCCCTCAGATTCTAAACTTTCTGAAAGGCTGGATTGAGGGTATGTGAAGGGCTGGAATTTGCCTTCCCAGTTTCTTTCTTTCTTTTTTTTTTTTACCTCTAGCCAAAGAGTGTTGAGGATTGCCTTCATAGATGGAATCCAAAGATAAAAAGAGGCTGAGCTGAGGAATGCCAACCAGCCCCAACACCCACAGTCCCTAAAAGGAACCATATTGAACAACATCACCAGCAGGAGGGTCTGGGCCTGCGTGATGCAAAGAGATGGTGAAGAGGGGGTGGGGAAGGATTTGAAAGCCAACTTAAAGTTCACAGATGATGATCAGGAGGAGGATGCAGAAAATCCTTTAAAACTTCTAGGAAGAAAGGACATGGAACCAGAAGCCTCTTCCAACTCCATAGACAGGAGTTGGGCTTGGGCTCCAGAAAGAACTTCCTGATCATAAACACTGAAGGTACCATGTAGGGGCCTCTGGGGCTGGTTAGGAAGGACATCCTCCTCTTAAAGATGTGCTTATCAAGAGAAATTCTTCTTTTCTTGGTGCCTCAGGCAGGCGGTGGGTAGGCATGGCCAAAATATTTCTCTGATTGTGCCAGCCTGCAATCTCACCTCTGCCAGGTTCTTCAGTGATATTCTCTGCTCCCTGTTCCCTCCCACTGGCTACATCCTTTATTCCAGCTGCAAGGCCTCTAAAGATCTGAGTCTGATCCCTGGTATTGTACAGAGAAGGAAAGCAAGGCTCAGAGAAGGGAGGTGACTTGCCCAAGATCACTCAGAGCCACATCCAGCACTTAGATTTCCTGAGTCTTACACCAAAGTTTCCCTTGGTTTACAGGACTTCATCTTTTCATCCTAGGAAGCTCTGAGCTCATGTGCCTCTGGGTGTTCAGAACAGATGGTCTTGGCAGAACTCATCTCTGCCCTGGTCTAACAGGTGAAGGGGCAGATCCTAATAGCCTGCCCCTGGGGAACAGCAGCTGGTGTGGGAGGACTTCCCTCAACCCAAGAAGCTGGGCACCTGAGAAATGTATGTTCCTGTGCCTCTGGCACTCCCCACCCTGAAGCAACACCTTCAAGGGCTTTCCTGGGTGAAGGGAGGTGTAGTCCTGGAGCCAGAGGGGCTCCCAGGAAGCAGATAGCACCTTTGGCAGGCTGTGTCCCTCGGTTTTCTCTCGGTAGCCAGGCCCGAAGATCTCTGCCCCCACTGTCGGTGTGCGAGCATCCGCCTTTTATTCCTGTTCATTCATTCCCCCGCCACCTGCTCCCTCCCTCCCTCTTCACTCTCTGGGCGACACACCCTCCGCAGGTCGTGGCACCCTCCGCCCGGCAAAGGGTCCTCCTCCACGCTCTCCCCAACCTCGCAGCCAGCCTCGCGATCGCGCATGCGCCGGCCTCCTCACACGCGCCCCCGCATCCTCCGCTGGGAGCCACCCTCTCACGCGGGCTCCAGTCCTAGACTCTCCCAACTTCTGTTCTCGCTTTCGCAAGCTCGCGGTTACACACTGGTTCCCATGGATTTCAGGGAGTGGCCAGGGACGTTTATGTGTGACCTGTGTGGGAAATGGCTAACCCGCGTGCTGTTCCAGGAGGCTCAGCTCCGCGAGAGCTGGCAAAGGGGGCGGGTGGTAGGGGGTGGCATCCTAATCCTAATCTCTCATTAGCAGAGGCACAAGGCATGTTGATGGAACGGAGGTGGCAGGCGGTGTGGACAGAAGCCTGGCCAGACGACCTTGTTGCTGCCCCTGTTCTGGGCAGGGAGAGAGGTAGGGGTGGAAAGTTCAGGAACCCTCCTGCTTTTTGGATGACAGAGTAAATTCCCTGCTGAGGACTGGTAGCCGCATAGCATAACTCCAGGACAGGAACACAATTCTTTCCTTTTCCTCAGACTCCCTTCCCTCTTCCCCAGGGTGGACACCGCTTTCTTTCCTACCTTTTTGCTCTTTGAATTGACCCTTCCAGACACGTGCGTTCTTTTCCTTTTGCCATCTGGCAAAATTTGATTCGTCCCTAAGAGCCAGTTTAAATGACAGGAGCCTTTCCAGTTTTCCCCAAGCAGAGGCAAGGGTCCCCTCCTCCCTGCAGTTTGTACACAGCGGGACTCCTAACTCTTCAGACAGAATCCAATTCATGGAGTTTCCCCCCTTTATCAAGTTATGAATTCATCAAGGGCATGGGGTCTGTATTGCTCAGCCTGCATTCTTAACTGGGAACCTGGCCTATAGTTGATGTCCTGTGAACACTTGCCAGATTGATCTGAAGCAGGTTTTTAGCAGGCAGGATGGAAAGGACAAGGGCAGATTTGGGAATTTTCTCCTAAAAAAGGTGGTATGAACTGGAATGTTGGTAAGTCACTTCTGGAGCCAAGTTCCTTCTGAAGAGGAGCCAGGGGCATCCTCTACTTGCCTTTTATGAACTTCTGCATGGCCTATCGACCATTTGAAATGATTTGGCCCTTTATTCTCTGCCCTCAAAATCGTTTTTCCATTGTTTATGTGCACATTACCTTTCCCCAATTCATCCCTAAGTTTGGAGAGAAAAGGCAACTGTTTTATCTTTCCACATCTGCCTCAAAACTGAGCCCTGGGAAACCCTGGGCAATTTAGTGTCAGTGGATCAAAAGTACCTGGGGCTTTGGATTCAGATGTAGCTGTTTTATTTCTGTTCTAACTTAAGAAGAATTTTTCTTGAGGGCTATGAGTTTTGAGGAAATTCTCTGAGAAAAAGCTTTGGGATAACGGTCCCAGGAGTTTCTTAAGAATAAGATCTTTTCTCCACCCATCTTCTCAGAGCAAGTAAGAGGTTGAGGGGTGGGTGTCAGGGGATAGAGAGGTACAGATGACTTTTAGGTATTATTCTTGACCTGTTCACATTGTCAAGTTCAAGGAGGTTGTCTTTTATATTACTTTATTTCCTCTGCTTAAAGCGTGTTGAAATGTGAAACTTGTTTCACAAAGTTAACATGGTCTTCAAGAGAGAATAGATATATGTGCAGAGTACACATACACACCTACGTACACACCTGTTTATGTAGATGCCAACAGCACTGAGGGAATGAACTTGGGTAAGGAGGAGGGGCTTTCTAAACCCAAAGGCAACCTGCACATGGTGCGTGCTTGGCTGGGGTGGAGGATAACCTACGATGCCAATTGAACTCTAACCCCTGTGGTGTACAGTTGCGGAGAGCAACACAGGGAGCAGACAGACTCTAGATGGGGCAATGGAATGACTATGTGTGGCTGCTAAAACAAAGTAGTTCAGGTTTGCAGGACTAGGCTCCCCCTGGGGAGTCACAGGAGCTGTGCTCCCCCGAGGGCCTCACCAAAGGGGCTGAGGTTGCGAGGTGTGAACCGGGCAGAAGGGGGCTTATCCAGGCCATAGCACCAGGTTGCTTACAGCCATAATAATACGTTGACTTTAAGCAGGAGCCTTGGAGAAACCAGCTGCAGCTAGAAGAGGAAGCTGAAAGGGAGGAGGGAAGGAAGAAGTGGGGTGGGCTTAGAAGGAGCCAAAGAGAAAGGTGAACAGAGTATACAATAGAATTCCTTGACATTAGGGACTCAGCTTGATCCAACTTCTTGAAAACCTCTGGAGCTGTTCTCATCCTAACTTGAGGATGGGCCCTGTGTCTTACTTGTTTCCAGAACATCCAACTCTCCATACTCCCCACCAGCAGACACACTGAGAGGACTAGAGGGGCAGATCCCCTAGTTCAGGGGGAAGATGAAGGCGAGGCAGCCCAGGTGCCTCTAAGAGACCTGCAGAGCTGCTCACCTGGGCCAGGTAAGGAGAACAGAGAATCCTCTGGGGAGGGATAATGCATATAGGGAATAAATTACTGCAAGAAAAGGGAAAATAGGTAGGAGTTGTCCTGCATTAGGATATGCTTGAGAGTGCAGAGCCGCAGACTTGGCACATGAGAAGAGACCTCAGAGGAGCATCTTACCCACCACCTGTGTTTATGGATGTGGGAGCTGAGAGCAAATGGATCTGGCAAGGTCAAGGTCAAACTGTATCCTCATCTGGGCTCTCCAAAGTTTCCCATTTGTGCTCATTCACTATTGGAAAAGGTGCAGACCTCTGCACCTTTGTGCCCTTTGGACTCTAGAGGATAGAAACACCGTGCACAGCACCCGTGGCTCTTCTAAGCTGGAATCCTACACCAGCTTCTTAATCTTGGAACATCACCCCAGGGAGAGGGTGAGCAGTCTGGAGCCAGCTGTGACCTTCGGC
This sequence comes from Xerus rutilus, assembly GCA_028644305.1. Taxonomy (NCBI): domain Eukaryota; kingdom Metazoa; phylum Chordata; class Mammalia; order Rodentia; family Sciuridae; genus Xerus; species Xerus rutilus. Next base: position 61,414,236 of record CM053410.1, read on the forward strand.
AGCCACCAGGTGTCACTGATGTGTCTGTCTTAGAAATGGGGGCCAATTTCCAATGTGGAAGAGGCTTCTGGGAGATTTCCAGATGCCCCGCCCCTTCTTCCTTGTTCCTCAAGAACCGCCTGCTTGGGAGTGGAAGTGACTGGGCTCATCACACTAACACAGAACAGATGGTAGGGTGGGGCAGTGCCTCTTGACCTTGCACTGTGAACACTGTGTTCCCTAGGGCCTCAGGACTTGTGTTGAAGTTGGGCCAGGGGGGCTGCAGGGCCCATCTATGCTTATGTGGACCCAGCCTCAGGCCCTGATCCCCAGCCCTCTCCCTTTAGCTAATTCTTGGTTCTTTGGGCCACTGTTCTCCTCCTTGGCTATTCCTATCTGAGGCCCAGCCAGGAGAGTGTGTGCTGGGTTTCCCCCGGAGAAGGATGGGCTCCCAGCTATCCCTGTGCAGAGAGAGCCAGATGCAGGCCCTTTTGGGAACCCTAACCCTCCGCCCCATCTCGGTCATTCCCTCACATTTTCTTCCTGGATAACGTGGTTGGCAGAGAGCAGCGCAGCATCCCTGAACAGGGTGGTGGAACAGCAGTTTTGGAAGAAGGAATCCTTGGTTAAGAAGACCTGGATTTTTCAGCCTCTTTGAGCCAGTGCTGCCCAAGATGGAGAAGTCTCTAGCAGGACTCTCTGAAGCTCACCTCTGGGCTTCCCCAAATCATCTTCTTTATCTCACTTGGCCAGGACCAAGATCAGATGTCAGTCCATGGCCCAGCCCGATCCACGAGTGATGGGTGGAGGAGGGTATGTGAAGTCCCTAGGCGTACATCTGTGTTTCTGGAGCAGAGGGAGACCACAGAAGGCCAGCACTTTGTGTGTGTGTGTGTGTGCTGGGGGAAGGGGGGTGCCTTTGAACTGGGTGGGACCAAATTAAGCCCTGGGAAGTCTTGCTTCAGAACTACAGCAGAACATATGGCATTTCCCATCCTCAGAAAGGGGAGAGGGAAGAGGGAAGGCTGGGAGCAAGAGAGGGCGACAGAGAAAAATGGTGGGCACAGGCGCCTGGGCCACCAGCCTTCAAGTGCGGTCAGAGGAGGTCCAGCCCAGGGCCAGGTCTAGATGACCACGGACTGCAGGAGGCGGAAGCACATCATGAGGTCCAATGGGATGGGTGGCTTCAGGAAGTTCCCATCCAGCCTCAGGTAGCGCAGGTGTGGCACGTTCTCTAGGTCTGAGGAAAAGTCGTGGAAGGCCACGAGGTCATGGGGGCAGATCTGCGTCCCATTGATTTCTATGGAGAAAGAAAGGGAGAATTCAGCAGTAGGGTGTGAGGGAGGCAAAGAGAAGAAAGGACTCTAGAATTCTCTGTGGAACTGGCCGACCTTGGGAATGTGTGACCACAGATGGGTTGCCCTAATCTCCAGGCTGTTTACTCATTTGTAAAATGACTGAAGTTGGAAACGATCGATAATTGTTATTGAAGTCAATCTGGAGCTCTGGTTGTTAGGATAGCCAACCCATTGGAAGGGGTCCTGAGAGATCCTCATGATCAGGTTTATGGTGCAGAAAGATGAATCTAGCTAAGTGTGGGAAAGCAATGGGGGGAGGAAGATCTGAAGCCACAGGGATGTGAGAATTACTCTGGAGTTTTTCCTGTGGGTTGGATGTGAAGTGTGAGGATGGATGGAGGATGGTTATGTGGCAGAAGTATAGATGACAGGAAGAGGAACAGGGATCTGGGAGGTCATGAGCCCATTGATTCTCAAGAGTCCATTGCCTGAGATTCCATTTTCTCCTTTGCCTCTTGTGAGACAGATGAGGCATGTCATCTAAATAAGATTCTTTTTTCTCCCTAAGTCTGGCCCTGCTTGTCCTCTGTGGAGGCAAAGGAGGAGAGAGAGGGAGCAGTCACCTCCATTGTTATCTTCTCTTCCTCTCCTGTTTTTTCTCTTTCATGATTGAGGTAGTAGAAGAGCCCTGACCCAGGTGGATTTTCCCATATAGGCTTTGTGACTTTGGGCTTTATTATTCTGACGCTTGTTCCCCATTGTGTGAAATGATGAGGGTGGTGCCTGCCCTGTACATCAATGAGGGAATGTTTATGATGTCATTTTGCAAAATGTACGGGTGGCAGCAATAAGATAATTGTAGAAAACACAATCGTGCTGGACATGGTGGCACGTGCCTATAAGCCCAGCGTCTTGGGAGACTGGGGCAAGATGATTTCAAGTTCAAAGCCAGCCTCAGAGCAAGGCTCTAAGCAACTCATCAAGACCCTGTCTATAAATAAAATATAAAAAGAGGCTGGGGATGTGGTTCTGTGGTTAAGAACCCTGGATTCAATTCCAGATACAAAAAAAACAAACTAGCAACCTGAAAACATGATTGTCATGCTGACCTTGGTCCCACTGTACCCATTCTGTCTGTTAGTGACATGGAAGTCAGGCTGGCTGGGGGTGAGCACTTGCAGGGGAGGGCATGATTTTTCTGACTTCAACCTCAGCAGTCTGAGATCCCCCTCAGCAACATGTTCTTCCACCGTCTGCTAGAGACCTGTCCCCATCTTAATTAAAGTGTCCTTTCTGTCTGTATTCTCAACCTATACAGCTTTCTGGAGGTAATATGTTCCACTTTAATTGTTACCTGAAGGGTAAAATTAGATTTTCTATTTTCCTGAATTTGTTTCTTGCAAGATGACAAACAAACAAACACCTTCTCCACTTCTTGTAATTATCCCACATAAATGAACAGGCCTTTTCTGTGCATTTGTTCCAAGATAATAGAAACTTAAATTCTCTCTTTTTGGATTGGACACCAAGGATCCTCTAATATTGTTCTAGATTTCCCTTTCTTTTTCCTTCATTCTCTGTACCCTTCATTCCTTATATGAATGTAGCCAGATACTCTTTCATTTTTGAAGCTTTCTGCTCAAATCTGACATGATGATTGAAGCAAAGTCGAGACTCTCAGCCTCCTGTCCTAGGGTGCAATAAGCTGAGGACCCTGTACAATAGCTTAGGCAGACACTTCCTCCAGGGTACTGTCCTGTGCAACTAAACATTGCAACCTTCCAGACAGATTCAGAAAGCACCAACATATACCCATTTTTTTTTTCTTTAACGGCCACATTTTTACCAGTTTTATGTGCTGAAAAAAATAGCTGCCTCTCTGGATACCTTTTACAGACTCTTTAAACCTGAAACTCAACTTTGAGAAGAAGCTTCCTCCCACCGTGCTGGTTTCCACAGCACACAGGCCCAGGACATTTCAGGGTGAGCGTTCAATATTTCTATTCTGTGTTTAGGAGAATGTCCAGGAGTGTATTCTGTGTCTACCCTATTAATAGATCCAGATGCCAGAGAAACTGGTGCTGATGAGAAGGGATGGAGGAAGAAAACCTATTACCCTCCAAGCATGGCATTTTGTAATGTCATCCATATTTAACTATTAAGTCCTCCTGTCAACTTTGTGCTAGTAGGTATTATTTTCATTCTCTTTTTAGAGATGAGGAAACTTCCTGGAAGGGTCAAATATCTTTTCAAGGTCACATATATAGAGCAAGGAATAAGGCCAAGATTTGAAGTCCAGAGCTCAAGTGGATGCTTTTTTTCTTTCCCCTCCAGTGCTAGGGATCAAACCAAAGGCCTCCTGATGCTAGGCAAGTGCTCTACCACTCAGCCACACCCCTCCCAGAGGATGTTTTTTGTACCTCCCGCTCCTAAGAAAGGGTGTAGAGTCCCCCCCACTCTGGCTCTGACCCCTGCAGCCCTGGCCCTACCCCCACTCACTCTCTATGCTGTTGTTGTTGAGGTACAGATGCTCCAGCTTGTTGTTGATGGCCGGCACATTGCTAATCTTGTTGTGTGACAGATGGAGCACAAGCAGATTGGAGATGTTGAAGGAGTTCTTGGGGAGCCCCCTGTCCGACAGCCTGTTGTAGTTCAGCCGGATGAAGGCGAGGTTGGGGAAGCCCTTGAAATATCCATTAGGGATGGTCTCGATCTTGTTGCTGTCCAGGTAGAGCTGGTGAATGGCCGAGGGGACCTTGGGTGGCATCTTTCTCAGGATATTGTGGGCCAGGTTGAGCTGCATGAGGTTCTTGAGGCCCTGGAAGGTGTCGGGCTTGAAGACACCATCACTGAGTCTGTTGTGCTGCAGATCCAGGAGCAGCAGGTTCTCCAGCTTGCTGAAGACGCCAGGGGGGATTCTGGAGATGTGGTTCTGGCTTAGCCTCAGCTGCTCTAGGTTTCGGGGCAGGGCTGAGGGCACCTCTTCCAGCTGGTTCTTCTCCATGTAAAGGAATACCAGGCTGGGAAGTTTCTCCAGCACCCTCTGGTCTATCTTGCGAATTCGGTTATTGTCCAGGTTGATCCACCTCAGGCCTGTGGCATTCTTGAAGGATTCCACGGGGAGCTCAGAGATGAAGTTGTTCTGGAGATAGAGGTAATGGATGCGGGGTGGGATGACAGGGACCTTGCGTAGGTTGCGGCTATCACAGTAGAGGGCTGATGGGAAATCAGGGGGGCAGTAGCATTCCCGGGGACAGTCAGGGAAGACAGATGGAGGACCCGGAGGCAGTGGGGGAGGCAGGTCTGTGGGCTCTGCTGGCTCATGGGGCTGAGGAAAGCCTGGGGTGGGCCTGGGCCGGGGCTGGGGCCTGGGCCTGGGCCGGCTCCCGGGTCTTGGTCGTCTTGTTGACTGGCCTTGGGCCCCTGAGGCCAAGATGAGGAGAAGTGGGAGGAGCCAGCAGAGGGATGACCTCATGATCCAGGTGATGTAACTGCAGAGAGGAGACACAGGTGATCGTTAGCCTGCAGGGCTGCAGGAGTAGATGCCTTGAGTCTCTGGCCAGAATCAGTCAGGACTAGCTCCTAGGAAGATGGGATAGAGCTCCAGGACCTGTAGAGCAGGTGAAGATAAAGAGGGCTTGAGGTTCTGGATTCACTACACACTAGCATTGAACCTGCTCTGGAGAGGATGGTCCCTCCTGGAAGAAAGAACACTGAGCTGAGTCAGGAGTTGGAGAAAGTTCTTCACCTCTCTGGTCCTGCATCTCTCCATTCGAGGCATGAGAAAATCATCCCTGCCTTTATAAGGGGCATGTTGGAATGTATAACTCTAGAGTCCTAAGGTGTTACATCTGGAAGAATCCTTAGAGATCTCATAACAATGTTTTTCAAACTGTACCCCCTGGGATGCCAAAAATGGTTTGAATCCACTAAGAACCCCCTGTTTACAAAAAAGTGAGTCTGGAGAAAAAAAAAGTGGCTTGTTAAAGCCAGGAAGTCATTTCACAGACAACTGAGTACAAAAATCCAAATCTTCCGCCTTCCAGAGCAGAGCTCATGGGAAGAAGGAAAGTAGCCGGGCGCGGTGGCACACACCTGTAATCCCAGCACTTAGGGAGGCTGAGACAGGAGAATCGCAAGTTCAAAGCCAGCCTCAGCAATGGCGAGGCGCTAAGCAACTCAGTGAGACCCTGTCTCTACATAAAACACAAAATAGCGCTGGGGAAGTGGCTCAGTGATCGAGCACCCCTGAGTTCAATCCCTGGTACCCAAACAAAAAAAAAAGGAAGGAAAGTGCTCAGACACCCTGCATCCACCCATAATCACCCATGCTCAGGCCTCCCCTCTCCTTGCCGACTGCTGCACTTGGCTCAGAGAATGTTGGTTTTTGCCAGCATAAGCCATGCCAGGAATTTCTCCCCAGATGTGGAGGCTCCTGGGAAAATAAGCAGGAAAGGAATAGAAAGATATATAGGGAAAAGCACTTTTTCCTTTGACCTGGTATTTCTGCTTCTCATATCCTTTGGAGTTGGTAGCATTGAGGTAAGCTATCAAGAAGAACTTCCTGTTGTCTTCAGTGACATTAGAATAGGAAGCTAAAGGATCTTTTGGACTTGCCTTTCCATTGGCCTTGATGACACCTCAGATAGGGCCATGTGGTTGGAGTTGAATGAACCTAGGGAAATATCAGTTGACCCAGGGCCACGGTGGAGAGTGGCAGCTCCCACAGGCTTCCTCCCCTGTTCTGGGCTGGGAAGGGTCCAGGGAGGGGATGCTCTGTACCTTCTCTTTCCAGGACTATCACCCCTACTATATCCCCTCTGGTCTCCAGCCAAGGTCCCCATCCCACATAGTTTTAACTGGATCTCTGTATCTTCTGCCCAATTGTGGTGGTCCACCCCCTGTCCTGGGCCCTTAAGGATGCAGGTTTCTTGGGGTTCTCTGAGATAGAGTGGCTGGAGTGTGTACCCTGCTTGCATCTGGACCCTGTCTATGATCATTGCCTTCCATCCAGGCCCCCTGCCCTCTTCCACCTTCTCTTTGAGCCCACATCAGCTTAGGTTCTTTCTTTGCCTGACTCAGCAGGCTTTCTGCTGGCTTTGATCAAAGGAAGACAGTGGGAGCCCCTCACCAGCTGTGGAGACCTGGTCCAGATGCTTGTGAAGCTGAATGGGGACGAAACATGGAGAAGAAGGCAGAGCTCAGCCCAGAATGGGTGGTGGGGGCTCCCCACAGCTTTCACCCACATGTGCACACACACCCTTGACCCCAGCTGCACACTCCTGCACACCTACATGCACGGGCCCATGCCCATCCCACACACGTAAGCAGACTCACACTCGCATGTGCCCTGTGTGCATGTGTGTGGGGAAGGAAGGGGAGAGGGAGGCGGGCTTCTCCAAGGGGGTCTCAGGCCATTTTTCCTGGGCCTCTATCCCCAGGGGCCTTGCAGCAAGGTTCCTGACCTCACCTGCTGTGGAGGTGTGACAGTCTGGCGACACACTGAAAGGACCCAAAAGAAAACATGTTCATTGTAGAACTTTAAACTTGAGCCTTGTTGCTGGACTCCACATCATTTGTGTTTGTTGAATTATGAATGAACATTTTATAAGGCCTATAATTTTCTGGAAAATAGCACACAATCATATTACATATAAATTAAGGGGGGTAGTTCAAGCACTAATAATCTAAACATAAACATTTTTAAAAGCCCTAATCTTTGGACTTTGATTTTTTTATTTTTCTTTGTGAATTTCTTTGTATTTTAATCATCCAGAAGTCTGGAAGTACACCAGAAATAAATCTCTCCTGCTGTGAGAAATTCAGCTCCAAGGCCAAGTCTAGCAGTGGCTGAGGTTCCTTATTCCCTTTCATTCCCTTTGTTACCAAAGCACATATGAGGTGTCCCCAAAGCAAGCAGTGCTTGCAGAGCTTCCAGAAACAGCCTGCTCTGTGACTTGGGAGTGACTTGGGAGCTGGCCTCTGCTAGAGTGGGTTCTTAGTGTCACAGAGCCTGGATGGCCATTGTCAGGGTGACATGAATGGGAAGGTCAGTCACGCAGGGTCACCACATCCCCATCTCCAGTGCCAGACCCTTGGAACTAACTTATCTTCCCACTGGTCCCTTTGACCATTTTGCATTCCAGTCCTCAGGGGCTAGCCAAACGCCACCCAGAGCCTACAGGAGGCTTCCCAAGAAATGCACACTGGGGCGTGGGGCATGGGGCAAGTTTCCAGGGAAGCTGGATCAGTCCTACCCCTCTCCCTTGAGCTCCAGGCTGAATCAGAGCCCTCCCATGGCCTGAGCACACAAAATAGTGCTCTTTTCTAAGGCCTTTCTCAGGGGCCCACCCCGCCCCACAGAGCTTGGCTGGGAGGCAGTTGTTTTGGCAGCACAGGGGATTTCTGGCCAATGCTCTGTAATATCCTAGATCTCTAAAACCAGAACCCAAAACAACCTGGAGGTACCTAAACTCCAAAGCAAGTCACAGTCCCTTCCCCAAAGCCTCAAATCCACCACTCTCTGCTCCTGCCTTCCAGAACTTTCTGTCCAATCATAAGCTGCCTTGGGGTGGGGTGTGTATGTGTGTTTAAATTTTCTTATGCCTTTGCAAGCACACCTCCCCACCCCACCCCCACTCTCTGCCAGTCAATGACTGTTTGTTACACACCTACAATGACCTACTTCATGCAACCGTTCTCCAGCCCTGGCTCTCACAAAGCCGCTGCTTCATGGAGGGGAAGAGCAGTTGCTTTGTCCAACCCTAAATTCACTCTCTACCTTTAGGAACATTTCCTAAGAGGGTTTAAAATGCAAATGTCAGTTCCAACTATGTATATCTGAACTTGGACCCTGGCTCTGACTCTCTTCCCTAGGCGCCAGCCGCCTCGTCTGTGTGAGGATTAAATGAGATCATACATTCGAAGGCATGATATCAAGGGCAAAATCTCTACAAATGGCAGGACTTATGCATTTACTTATTTATTCACAAAAGAGCAGGTTCTCCAGGGAGATTCCTTGATCTTTAAAGTGAGATGTTCCTCTTTCCTATCTATCATGTTCATTTAAGGTTAGAACCAGGACTGGTGCAATGTTTTGGCTCAGGACAAGGCTGGACTGAGGCCCAGAAGGTTTTTCAAGTCCTTAGGAGCTGGTTTAAGGATAGTTGGCTTTGTGTGGAGAGGTCAGCATCACCTGCCAGGGCTAGGCAGTGTTAGCATCAGTTTTATTCCATTCCAAGAATAGACTGGCATTCTTGCAAAAAATTTCCTGTCTAGGTGGTCATCTTTAAGCATCGTCGTGGCTTAGCACAGACAGCCTCCCTGTCCCAGAGCTAGTCCTATGGACATGAGGATGCCCCACTTCCCAGACCCCCATTTTTGGTGCTGGGGCTTGAACCCAGCCCCTCACCCACACTAAGCACGCCCTCTGCCACCGAGCCACACGCTTAGTCCTGTTTCTTCTTCCTCTTTTAAACCCAGACTTCTGGAAGTCATCCTATTCTCTGTATCTCTTCCTGTAGCCCAGAGGGCAATTGGAAGCAGGGAGAATCAGGCATCTCTGCTTGCTCATTCTTAGAGGGATGAGACAGGTGCACTCAGTCGGCCTGGAACCCTTTCAAGGCCCCATTAGGACTGGTGTGGTCCTGTTCTGAGCCTTAATTGCCTTATCTGTAAAATAGGGATAACAAAACCTTCTCTCTCCCTACATTCCTCATGCAGTTGTCAGAGGGAGTGTGATAAGCAACTTTCAAATGTGCTACAGATCAAAGAGTGCTAAAAATAAGGATAATACTATTATGGAGAGACCATCTGTCTCCCCAGTGTCTACCACAAGGGAAAGTGTAAACAGAATGAAGTTTTTATGGCCTCAGGCAACTAGTCCAGAAGAGCAAATTTTCCCTTCTGAGGGATGGGGAAGAAACCAGAGTGAGAGGGCTCTCTCCTCCAACAGCCTGTTGCCCACCATGGCCTCCTCTCTGCTCCCTACCTGGTTTTCTTTTCCTTAGTGTAGTACTGAGGATCTAGTACTGAGGATTGAGTACCAAGGATCTGCTACCCAGTGTATGCTGGGCAAGCACTCTACCTCTGAGCTACAGCTCCAATCCTTTGATGTTGAGACAGAGTCTCACTAAGTTGTCCAGCCTGGCTTCAAATTTATAATCCTTCTGCTTCAGCCTGGTGAGTAGCTAGGATTACAGGTGTACACCAACAGGCCTGGCTCCACTCCAGCGCCTCTTGCCCCTTAAGAAGGACAAGAAGACTCTGTCTGTTGGCTCCAGTAGTTATAGATTTGGGTCCCAACCAGATCTACAGCTGTTTAGCTGGATGCCCTTAGACAAACCTCAGTTTCGTCATCTATAAAATGGGCATACTAACTTTTTTTTTTCTTCCAGTGCACTAGTAATCAAATCCAGGCAGGCACTCTAACCCCAGCTAACTACTTTTTGGAGAGTTAAATGAATTAATGTGGCAAAGTAAATGCTCAGTGAATACTAAGGGATTATTGGTAATATTTCAAGGTAATAGGGCCTTTTCTTCACTCTCATTCAAGGGCAGCCCCACCCACTGCTCAAAGGCAGGGGTCTCTCTTGCAGTGTAGATATTACATACAGAGCAACTTCTCCTTGGTGACTCTGAAGGACACTTAGGACTCGGAATCATTTAATTTGTCAAGACCCTAAAAGCCCCCTGGCCACCTGGGGAAAGCTCACTCTGTCCCTTCAGTTCACTAACCTAGCCTCACACTTTCTGCAGCTGGTGAGAGGATGCTCGGTAGCAAGGGTAGGCTCTCCTCTTCCTCCACTGGCTGCAGAGCCCCAGGACTTCTCCCAACCTTTCATTCATGGCTTCCCCCTAGCCCTGGCCTCAAGATGCTTCTCTCTCATGCTCAATAAACAGAGCTACCCTCCAGGGAAGTGAAGAGGGAGCAAAGAATTTATCATTAGGCCTGACTTCTGAGAAAGCTCATCAGAACACACAGTTGTCAAGCAAGGAGAGAGGGCATTTAGAAAGGTCGGGACTAAGCCAGCACCATGCAGCTTAGCAGGAAACAGGAGCTCTTTGGAGGTCTATTGAGGGAACTATCTTTCTGGAATGTTCCTTTGTTATATGGATGTGCTTGAGCTTGCAAGGAGGATGGGGAAGGCCTCTCACAGGGGACAGTCCCTATTCCCTCCAGTGCTCACTCTTACTCTCCAAAGAAAGGAGAGTCTGTTGGGACCCTCTGGATTTCCTTTTCCAGGCAACCACACAGGCTTCTGCTCAGTGAGCGCTGGGGAAGTCCTGGGTTCATACATGGCAGAAGGTCCCTCTCAGGCCCCAACTTAGATCTCAAGCCCCAGCCAACCATTAGAATCCCAGATGTATAAAAATAACTATGGATTCCTGGGTCTCCACTCAGCACGCTTAGAGTGAGGATACACTGTGTTTTTAGCAAGCCCTCCTCATAGCCACTGTCCCGGCCACCTCTGGTGATTTGGAGATGGGCTGTACCTGGGAATCCTGCTCCAGCCCATGCCCTGCCTTCCATGAGACCCCCACTCTACCCTGTCACTGGTGTGCAGTGAATTTGGGGGATGAAGAGCAGTCTCCAGTTTTTCCCTCCCTGACTGCTTAAGGAACTACACTGTCTTCTTTCCCTTCTATCACAAGATCCCCTTGCCAACCTCAATGGTTGTAATAATTTTGGAATGGCTTTAAGGAGAGATTTTTCCTGCCTGTAAAAGGGGAAAAATAAACTGTCCTGGATTTGGGAATTAGAACCTCTAAAGTTTGCAGGCTGGCTGGATGTGGTAGCACACGCCTGTAATCCAGCTGCTCAGGAGGCTGTGGCAGGAGAATCACAAGTTCAAAGCCAGCTTCAGCAACTTAGCAAGGCCCTGAGCAACTTAATGAGACCCTGTCTCAAAATAAAAAGTAAAATAAAATAAACCAGGCCAGGAATGTGGCTCAGTGGTTAAGCACCCCTGGCTTCAATCCCTGGTACAAAAGAAAAAAAAAAAGTATGTAGGCAAGGTTGCTTTCTTTTCTTTCCTTCCAAAAGCCAAGTGGTTTGGACCAGGAAGACAGAAATTCAGACTGCTGAGCAGATCTGTGCTGCTTGGAAGGCTACTTCTTTCTCTCTCCTACCCAATTAAGCTCAAAAGAACGAAGAGATCCTTCCAGCTCCTGTCTCACTCATCCCCTCTCCGCTAGGCCTAGACTCAGGACACATTATTTTCTTTTGGCTCTGCCATCTCAGTGGGAAGACACACTTTCTCTTTGCTCTTACAGCTGGAGAGACATGTGAGAGGGTGAGAGACAAGATGCAGAGAATGTGTGTGTGTGTGTGTGTGTCTTTGACAAAGTGTGACAATACATGGAAGGTACAGAAAGATGGGTTTAGTGTCCAGTTTCTATGGCAACACCTGCTGTGTTGAAAATCTGTGTGCGACATAGCTCTCTGTGCGACAGCAAACATCTGTACCAAGAAAGTTTCACTTTAGCACAGTGAATATGGGGGGTGCAAAATATGCAGAGAAGAAGAAAAAGGGGTGAGAGAAGAGATGGGGAAGACTGCACTTGAGCTCTTTGGAGAGGAGAGAAGGTGGAGGAAGGAAGTAGGGACCGAATGGAAAGGCAGAGGCTTGATCAATAAGCTAGATGGGACAGGGCAGGAGGAAACTGGCTGGAAGAAGGAGACTTCAGATCTCCTGGGCCTCTCCCAGCCTGGGCTTACCTGCACACACCTGCTGTCCTCAGCTCTGGGTCAGGTGGTCCTCCTCTTCCTCCCCACCCTTCGGTGGAGCTGTGGCAGCAGAGAGCCAGCTAGAAGTTCTGATCTCCCTGTGGTGTGTGCTGACTTTTCTTCCTCCAGATCCTACTGGGGTGGGGAGGTTAGGTTAGGGGGAGGGAGGGGCAGATCGCAGGGAGGGAGAGGAGGGAGGGAGGAGAGGAGTGAGGGAGGGAGCTTGGGAAAGGAGGAATGACAACAATAAAGTCTTTATTTGGCAGCCAAAGCTCCAAAGACTTCATCCACACACCATGCCCACTAACGGACTCACTTTTAATAATGTTTCCTGCTGCTGCTGCTGCTTCTGGAGAGGCCTGTTTGGCCCATGTTTGAAAAACAAGACAAATTAACAGAGAAACAGGCATGGGAAGCAGCCTCTGCAGGCTGGGCAGGTCCAGCATTGGCCTGTTGAATTCCTCCATACAAGTGCCTTGCTTTGATGCCGGTCTCTCCCTGGTGTTAGATTCCTAGCCCAGTGAGGAGGCTGGGATACTGCTTTTGAGCAGTGACTCTCCTTTCCTAAAGCATCTTCTCCATGAGATTAACATGGAGTCTCACTGTGCAGTGAGCTGGCATAGGAGATCACTTTGGTTTGGCTGCTAAAGGGGTGGTCTAAGAACCAGAGAGGGAAAAGTCTGGCCTGGGTCACACAGCAAAGTTAAAACTAAATTCAGATCTCATGAAAGACCTAAGGTCACTGTTCCTAGTTTATGTGAACAAAACTGAAGTCTTCTTTCAGTTTCTCTATCATATCCAGGTGAGATTTTGGTACTGTGTGGTCATCCCATGAAGTGACTGGGGAATCCAAATTTCCCCAGTGAGAGCATCCCAGAAGACCCATTCAAGTATCACCAGTACCTTTAACAGTGCTGTTTGGTTAAAACTCTCAGCACATTTGCAGTCAAAGTAGCAGCCGAGGAAAACTTCTTGCCATCCCCATTGACTACTTAGAACCTCAATGAAATTTACTTCTCCCTCCTTAGACCCCTGGAGAGCTGCAGAGCCCAATGACAGGGGACTCCCCCATACCCATTCCTCAAAAAGAACATAAAAATTAAAGTCAAAGCTGAGCACAATGGCACATGCCTGCAATCCTAGCTACTCTAGAGCCTGGGACAAAAGAATCCCTTGAACCTAGGAGTTTGAGACCAGCCTGGGCAACATAGTGAGTCTCAAAAAAACAAAAGAAAAAAAAAAGAATATAAATAAATTTGAGTCAGTAGCCCTGGACTCTGCCACTCACAAGCTGTTAACTTGGGCAAGTTGCTTGATCATGAGGAGCTTCAGTTTCCTCATTTATAAAATGGGGCTATCTACCTCATAGGGTTGGGAAGATCAAATGACATCATAAATGTGAAGCACTTTGTACACTGGGACATTTGTTAACCTTTGTCAAGACGTTAGGGTTTAGAAAGGGGTTATGGTGAATGGCAGTCAGCCAAAGCAGAGAAGAAGGAAAATCCCAAGCCTCACCTTCTCCCTACCACTTCCTCCCCAGATCCCGTGCCTTCCACACCCTGCTGGTGAGGCCTCGCGGGAGCTCAGCATGCTCCTGTCCAGATTCCCGTGGGCACCAGGCCACTGGTGCCTCCATTTCTCACTCAGACGGGATACAGCCTGTTCTGCAGACTGAGGGCATCAGACCCCAGGCTCACAGAAACCTCCATGAGCAGAGTACGATGAGGTGCAGGGAGGAAATTGCATGCTGGGGGGATCGACAGCTGCAAGGAGTGTGGGCAGAGGTTGGCGTTGTCACTGCATCCATTTGTACAGGATCCACCCAGATCCCCACAGCCTGTGCTCCTGGACACGGTGACGAACCACTTCCCAGCCCTTCCCAAGCAGGAGCCTCTCCTTCCCCACTCCCTCATCTCCCCATCCAAACTATGGAGACAGAACTGGCCTGAAGAATCGGGACACTCAGGAAGGCCTAGAGCACAGTTTACTGATTGGTGACCTGTGGACATGATATGGCTGAAGGACCTAATAGGTTTTTGATAGCACATTAATTAAAATTTTCATTATGGAAAATTTAAAACATACATCCATCTACATGGAAGAATATATACTAATGACCTCATTACCTAACACCCAGCTTCAACAACTACCAACTCATGCTCAATCTTGTTTCTTCCATGCCCCCCCCAAACCCACAAACTTGGTATACTTTGAACTATTAATTTTTTTTTTTGGTACCAGGGATTGAACCCAGCGGTGCTCAATCACTGAACCACATCCCCAGTCCTTATTTTAGTTAGAGACAGGGTTTTGCTGTGTTGCTTAGGGTCTCGCAGCGTTGCTTAGGGCCTCACTAAGTTGCTGAGGCTGGCTTTGAACTCACAATCCTCATGCCTCAGCCTCCTGAGCCACTAGAATTACAGTCGTGTGCCACTGCATCCGTTGATTTTTTTTTAAAACATTGGGTTTGAATGTCTTTAGGCAGGGCAAGTGCTTCCCTGTCCTGTACAGTGGCCCTCTCTGCTCCTCTCTCATCCTAGAGTCCAGGGCCACTTCATTACTTAACTTCCTGTCCTTGAAGACATCTGAGTTCACAGCCACTGTGTAGAAGCAACTGCTGAGAATTGGAAGTGAGTTGGGACAAATCAGGGAACACCAGAAGGGAGGGAGTATCAGGATATCTTAACCAACCTGCCTTTCTCATCCCTTTGATGGAAGATAAAACTGCCTCTAGGCTGAGTAGCGGGCCAGGTTCTTGAGAGCAGCATTGTATATTACACGTTGTATGATCTCAAAGATGTTCCTCTCCTTCTCTGACTTTGTTATTGACAAAACATAAAGTGGTACTAAGTGATCTCAAGGTTCTCTTCCAACAATATTGTGAAGAGTCTGAGGTTTAGAGTCAGGACACCTGGGTTAAAATGTCAGCTCTGCTATTCTAGCTACATGGAAAGTGGGTCATATGACATGTCTGAGCCTCATGTTCTTCATCTGTACTTTGAAGGTGTAACCCTGCCCCATCTCCCTCTCAGCCTGTACCAAAATAAAACGAGGATCGCTGGAAGCCTGGTGCCTCCTCCACAAAAAAGCCTCCCCTATTCTCCTAGGGTCAGCAACAGAGGATGGTGTGGCTTCACCTGAGGAAGGTTTTTTTTTTTGCAGTCTGGGAGATGGAATCCAGGGCCTCCTGCATACTAGGCAAGTGCTCTACCGCTGAGTTACGCTCCCAGCCTTTTTATTTTGAGACAGGGTCTCTCCAAGTTGCCCAGGCTGACCTCCAACTTACCATCCTCCTACCTCAACTTCCCAGGTAGCTGGGATTATAGGCACGTGCCACATCACAGCACCTGAGTCCAGGGGAGGGATTTCTTTCTTCCTTGTGTGGTCAGAGGACACTAGGGACATATGCTGTGAATGCCGTGCAGGCAGTGAGAAGTGCAGGCATCCAGGTTGCTGCAGCGGCTGCCTGCTCCTAGGAGAGGGCTGGGACAGCAGATTTAGGGACAGAATACAGGGCCAGAAAATGCAGGGGCCAGGCAGGGGAGGGACGGTCACCGTGGTGGATTTTCAGTCTGGGCCCAGTGGTCATCAGGCCCCACAAAGGCTGGCCTAGACAGACCCTCACCCCTCACCAGCTGAGGCTCTCAGTTGTGGGAGTCCTGTGGTTGTCCTTTCCGCTGTCCAGCTGGGGGGCCTGGGTTGCCTGGGGTGAGTGGGCTCCTGGTGGCCCAGACGGTGTCCTGTTCACTGTGGCAGAGCCACAGCACCCACCAAGGGCTTGGCACACCCTGGGTGCTCAGGAGGGGTCTGTTCCATTGAATTGAAAAGGGTTGAACAAGGAGATTCTCTGTTACTTTCTTTAAAAAAAATTATTCTTTTTTGAATAGGTAGTAATTTTCTTGATTCAAAATCCAGAAGGTTTGGATAGAAGTTTACACACAGGCAAATCTTCACCTAGTTTCCTCTTGGAGGTAATCAGTGAATCAGTGTCTTGTCTCCTGGCAGATGTGTCTAATGCAGATATAAGCAACTAATAAACAAATAGGTACTTTATTTTCATCTCGTAGTGTATTTTAAAGATCACCCTACATTGGGACATAAGGTTCTTTCTGTCTCTCTGTTCCCTGCCCCTATTCTCCCCAACCCCCATGTATATGAGCATTCCCTCTTGATGGACATTCAGGTTCCTGATTTTTAAGGTCAACAGTGCTGGACTTGGAGTCTCACAAACCTAGTTCAGTCCTGGCTCTGCCTTCTCTCCATACTAACTAGATAACCTCAGGTCATTTGCATTTGCCAGGTATTCATGGTAGAACATCGACTCAGCAGTAAAAGACACACAAGTTTATTCTATCATGTAGCTTTCGCCTCTGATTTCTGGATCTGAGTGCTTCTTTCACTGAGACAGTGGAAAACTCCATCTCAGTCCTTCTTGGTCCCCTTCACCCCTCCCCTGGCTGCGCAGCAGCTTGAGGCAGGTTTATTAGGTGCCAGGGCCAAGTGTGGTGTAGAGGGATCTCTGGGAAGGGCATGCATGTGGCCCTGGGCTAACGATACTGCTGGACACACTCTTCATTCTTTGAGGCTTCTGGCTGACACTTTCTCACTGCATGTAGGGGACAGAAGCCTCCTGCAGGAATGTCATTTCTCTCTGGGGACAGGTTGGCTGCCTGGCATCTGCCAGGAGGCAGGCCACTGGTCCCCTACCTGAGGCCCTACAGAAGCCCCTCATTCTCTCCCATCCTCCACTTTTCCCAGGGGGAAAAAGTTTCCTTGCCTCCCTTACTTCTGGCCAAGACACTGTGAAATGCTGAGAAACCCCCAGGGGCTTAGACTTGTGGAAAATTAGGCCAAAGTTGCTGGGAGGCTGCTTCCTTTTCCTGCATCACCACAGGCCTGGGGGAGGGGGAGGGCAGAGTCAGGGAAGAAGTGAAGCTCATTTGTCCACCACACAGTGAGCACAGTTGGACTGAAGAACCCCTAAATCCCTTTCTGCTCATTGTCTACAATCCTGTCTAGGGCTTGTCACCTTGTGGGCAGGCTGAACAGTCCTACAGAGAGGCTGGGCTGGTCATCTGGTGAAAATGATGACACCAATCCAAGAATCCTACAGCCAGGTGCATAGGCAGCAAGTGCCATGGCGCTGCTGCCAGGCAGTGTGGCTGGACAGTAGTCTGGAGCATGCCCAGTGAGCATTGCTCCTGTGGTCCTTGAGGCCTTAAGAAGCCAGGCTCAGGTGAGCAATGACAGCTGAGGTTCTCCTCGGTTCTGGGATGTTCCAGTCACTTCATCTTGCAACTCTTGTCTAACTTAATTTCTTTCTTTTTTTTTTTTTTGTGGTACCTCAGCCTCCCAAGTTGCTGGAATTACAGGTGCACCACTGCACTCTAACTTTAAAAAAAATCACATGTTACAGAAAGTTATAAGACCTGGATTAAATATTCAGGTCCCTGGTGTCATTCTAAGTAAGCCCCCCTTGCTGCCCTGCTCCATGCCATAGGTTGCTGGGTAACACCATCTTCTACAGACATAGTTGCATGGTAACCAGGGGACAATGACCAGTTATGGTCATTCATGGCTTGTGTCACATGGTTAGGTAGGGCAGGAGCAAAGCAGCCCTGCCACAGTGTCTCCACACTGTGGATCCACAGTGGATCCACAGATCCACTGAACAGCGTCTTTAGACTGAATCACAGTAATGCTATTGGCAAAGCCTCCCCCAAGTCCCCATATGCCCAGCACCTTCTCAGCTCTCTGCACGAGCCAGCTCTGGTCCTCACACCTCTCTGTGAGCAGGGACTGCTGTGGTGCTCTAAGTACAGGTGAGAGACAGTGGCACAGATGGTTCAGGTCCACAGGTCCACAGGTCCAAGGTCACGCATCTAGTAATGGCAGATACAAGATCTGAACCCCTGGGCCACCTGCTCCAATGCTGTTGTTTGTGTATATCCATGCTCGGTGATGATTAAAATACAAATTCTTTAAAATCATTTCTAAGTCCCTGTAACTTTGTATATATCATTAAGCATTTTCTATTCTTGCAAATCCAGCTATCAGCACAAACTTTTTTTTTTGTTTTTAATATTGATAAGAAACCTTCACACTGGAAACTGGGGGTCCTCTCATCTCTTCTTCATCATTCTTTTCCTGCCTGCTGTGCTCCCCAAGTTCCCTCAGCGTCTACTTCCTCCATGGCTTTTCAAGCCACCCCTTTCTCTCTTGCAGGGCACTGTTTCCCTCCAGATCCTGTAGTGTCCTGGCAGACCTCCCTGCTTCTCATCTCCCCAGTGCCCCATCTGCCACCCTCTTCCTAAAGGTGGATCTGATCAGGTTCTCTTTCCATGGCTTTCTGTTCCAAGAGACTGAGTTTTTGGCCCCAGTATATTCTGGATTCACCTGAGGGCTCTTAAAAGTGCTGGAGGCCCCAACCCATCCACGCAGATTCAAATACACGTGTGTTTTCCCCCCATCACTGCTAGGGATGAAACCCCAGGCATTGCACATTGTGGGCAAACATTCTAACACTGAGCTACACCCCGAACCCCAGACCTATGTTTTTAAAGGCTGGTCATTGTGAGTGATCCTGATCAACCCCCTTGCTGAGAATTATGGGCCTACAGAATGCAGTCCAAGCTCCACCCTCTGACCCCTGCCTACCTTCCCAGGCCTATTTCTCAAACTCTAGACTCCAAACATGTGACTGTCTCACAGTGACCAGAGCACTCCAAGCCATTTCACCTCTTCATATCTTTGCTCACTGTGTAGAAAACCCTTCTTGCCCAACATTACATCTTCTAGAATGTTCTCCCTGAGGGCACTATATTCTCCTATCCTGGGTAGCAATGACCCTTTGGTCCATGTGCTCCAGCAGACCTCTAGTGGATGGCCGTCCCAGGACCTGTGCCGCTTGCCTGCCTTCCTCTGTTCTCTGTCCCTTCTACAGCTTTCATAGGCCTATGCCAAGCCTGGATCCCACTGGAGGATGTGAAACCACCCCAATCTGACACACAGTGGGTACTGAGAAGCCTGCACTCTGCTCAGCAGGAATCTGGCGGCAAGCCCACCAGCTCTGGAAGAGTTTCTCCTCTGGTGTGTTGTTTGTCTGAATCGTTGCAAAATTCTCCTTTTTTGTCCCTCTGCAGTCTTCTCTCTTTCTAATCTATTTTTCATGACCCAGCAAGAGTATTATTTCCCAAAACACAAACCTGATCATGTAATCCCCATGCTTAAAATTCTGCAATACCTCTCAGTTGTTTATGGGATGAAATTCAAATGCCTCAGCCCCTGCAGCGTGTCCCAGCTTTTCCTGCCTTTCTCTCTTCCTTCCAGCAGTTCTGGCGGAACTGAGAACTAGAATCATGGAATCTTGGTTCCCTGGGTTTTCATGTCTTCAGGCCTTTGCCCAATCTGGGTTCACATGTTCTTTTTCCTCTTATTCTCCATTTGGGAAACTCCCATCCACCCTGAAAAACCCAATTCAAATGTTATCTCCTGTGAAAAGCTGTCCCTGGTTCCCACATGCAGTGAGCTTGCCGTCACCTGTGCCCCTCTAGGCCACAGCTTCATCACTGCACTTAATGGCCAATGCAGATATGGTTTGCTTCCGTGTCTGTCTCCTCTGCATGATCAGAGGGTCTCCAGGGTACAAACCTAGCTCCCAGCAAATGGACACTGAAGGTCAGAAGAGCTAACACTTGCCGAGTTCTCCCTACATGCCATGCATGACTTATGGCACAGTAGCTTGTTGAATCCTGTAACATCCCAGGAGCAGGCACTATTATCACCATCCCCATTTTGCAGATGAGGAAACCAAAGCAAAGGGTATTATACATCAGGAAGTGCCAGGGTATACAGAAAGCGTCAAAGCGAGGATGCGAACCCAGCGGCCTCACTCCAGAATCCTGCTGTCTACGTTCTGCTAATAAACCCTCACAGAATGAATGGGAGCCCACAGGCTCTGAGCTAGTGCGTGTGCACGTGCGCGCGCATGTGTGTTTAATAAAACCTGCTGTGACTCCATCTCTGCCCACGCTATCCCTGGTGTCAAGCTGGGTTGAAAACCTAGTCTCCTGAGGCCTGGCCTGTGGCTTCTACTGAAATGACAGAGCTGTCATCTTGTCTAGCAGGTGTCACCCACCCTCGCCCACTCCTCTCCATACTTCCACAAGCCTCAGCCTCCTTCCTTTGTATTTCTCCTTTCTTTGGCTCTGCTTGCCCAGTCTGGAAAAATGACTGGTTGGCCTGCAGCTCAGGGAGCTGTTCCTGGGCTCCCTCTTGGCCTCTGTGGGCCCCTCCTCCTAACCCTCCATGCACAGCCCTGGCCTTGTTCAGGGCCAAACACAGGCCTCAGGGGCTGAGCCACGTGGCTGCCCACTCTGGCTTCCTTTGGAATCTGTGAGCCTCCCGACCTGCTGCTCTGCCCAAAGGAAAGGACTCAGCCAGAGGCAAACACGTGATCAGGCTATTTGCTCCCTCCAGGCTCAGAATTGCTACTGCAGGATATCACCAGCAACGTGCTCCATCTAAAAAAGGCATGAACTCCCATCTACTGCCTGGAGCTCTGTCCCTCCTGGGGCTGGTGACAGGGGACCCAAGCAGAGGCAGAGGGAGAGGCCACAGCTACTGTGTAGCTGGCATATCTGTCCCCTGCCTAGGTTTGGATCTCCAGAGAGTGGGGGGACCCACTCTACCCTGGAGCTGTCAGAGCACCCCTGCTCCAGCGAGGACGCCCACCAGGGCAGACCCCTCTGTTCCCACCCTTGTCCCCTGCTCGGGGTTGTTCCTGGACTCCTACCCACTCCTAACATGACATGGCTCTGCCTTTAGGTAGGCCGCTCCCGGTGCTCCTATGTGGCTGAGCTGTGTCTCCCCTACAGACAGGGCTTTTCCCAAAAGCAGCCAGAAAAAGGCTTCTCCCAGCTGAGAGTGTGGGAGAGAAGCCGTGTCTGCCTTTATCTTCTTCCTCCTCCCCACTCGGTGCCCAGGGAAGGTGGAAGGGGCCTCAAGGGACCCTAGAAGTGCCCCATGGCACCAGCAGGGAGGCTTCCCGCTTCTTTTCTAAGGACAGCCCACCATGTACACAGGCAATGCAGACACTTACAGGGCAGTTGAAGGGCCTAGGCCTGTGACAACTGGCCCTGAGGGTACCTGGTAAGAGATAAATACTGTTTTTGGCTGAGGATCATGAAATAGTGTCATGGAGGGATCCAGAGCATTGTTATGAGGTGTCCTTGCCAAGAGACACTGTGTTTCCTTTGTAGTGTTTACACTGGCCTTGGCGTTCGTAGACAGAGAAGTTAGCCAGGACAGCTCTGGGCCAAAGCCTGTGGACTGGGGAAGTAATTTGCTGGGCACACATGCTGTCCCTTGGAGCCAGTCACCTCTCTGCAGTGATCTAATGTGGCCACCCCAGCCAGGCCTCAGAAGACTGTTCTGGGTGCCCTCTTTTGAGGAGCACTTTGGGGTGGTCATGGGGGCTTTGCAGCAAGACCAGACCCTCCATACCATGGCTGTGCCTGATGTGCTGCCCCCATGTGGTCACTGGAAGCTGCCCCTGGCTAATCTCAGGGCCACAGGCCTGGCTGTCCCATCTCATGAGGCCGTTCAGGGCTTTTGGGCTGGAAAGAGTGATGCGAGCGCCCGAGTGTCCCATCTTGGCCCACCCCAGGTGTGGGGAATTTTCAGGCATCGTTGAGCCAAGCCACAGAATAAAGGCAGAAAGGGAAAACATGTTTTGGAAGGTGGCTGGCAGCCTGGACTGTCTGCTCCCTGGGCCAGGGCGCGATGAAAGGCGGTGGAGCTAGCAAAGTGGTGTGGGGCACAGGGGAAAGCCTCCTAGGATGGGGTGGGTCTGCTTTCATAGAGACCCTCAGAAAGGAAGGCTCTCCACCCCCACGCCATGCCTCTCCCCCCCCCATCATTATCAGCCTGGCACTTTGAGATGAAAAGACCTTATTGGGAAGTTCTTCCTTCCATCTACCTTGTTTCTCTCCTCCTGGAATCCAGGCCTCTTCTTTCCTTCTGTTTATCTTTTCTTTTCTTTCTGCTTTCCCGCCCCAGCATTTTTTGCCCCCAGTCTTGCTCGTGCTAAGCAAACACTCAGCCACTGAGCTACATCCCTAGCCCTTTTTATTTTATTCTGAGGCAGAGTCTATGTTGCCTTGAACTTGTGCTCTTTCCTGTGAGGCAGACACCAGAGGCCTTGAACTTGTGAGGGAGAGGAAGAGGACAGAGAAGGGAGGGCAGAGGAGCCCTCCCTGGTCTTAAGTGGGCTTGGGTTTAAAAAGCACTTTGGGCTCTTAGGAGACAGGCGCTGGGTCAAAGGCGGGGTGTTGTCGGGGGGCCATGATGTCACTAGCATTACTCATCTGTGAGCTCCTCCTGAATGCAGTAGCTCTCTGGGCAGGCGGCCACCTTCCCTCCTGTTTGTTCTGGAGAGAGGAAAATTGAGGGGAGGTGGGAAGGCAGGGGAGGGGTGGTCGGAAGAGGAAGGGCAAGACCTGAGACAGAGGGGGAGCCAGCTCTCTCCACCACCAGGCTGTGATGGCCTCTGGTGTCTGTCTCCAATCAGTGGCTGGGTATGTGGAGGGCCACTTGGTTTTGTTCCTCTTGCCTTCGTCTCTCCTCCAGTCTTTTGGGCTACTCTGGTGACAGAGTTCAGGGAAGGGATGTGACATTCATTAGCTGCCACATTGCAGTGAGATTAAATCATCCTGGCTTCTTGTCCCCAAAAACACTCTCCTCTCTGTTGGGCCCTATGGGGTGACAGGTCCCTGATGGAGCCCTGTGGTTCCATTGAGACTCTCCAAGCCTTCCGCTGGGCTCCCTGGTCCTGCCTGGACCTTCCCCAGAGCCAGGTCCTGTCTCATCTCGACCTTGTGTTTGGTGGGTGGGGATGGCTCAAAGCCTCTCACTTGCCAGCACCCCCTCCCTGCCTTGGAAGTTTTCTTCCAGGTTCTAAGCACCACACTGGGCCTTGAACTTCTTGACCAGGGAATTCTCTTACTTTCTCCCTTCACCCTAGTCTGTCTTACTGAGCTCCTGCTGCCTCTCCTTCAGAGCTCTCCTGTGCCAGCCCTGTCAGCTTCCAACCCTGCCTGCCTTGTCTCTTTCCTCCATGGTGACCTCAGGCCCCTTGCCTGGTATCTTCTGCTGTCATGGAGATCTGGAAGATGCCCGCAGAGGAGTTACCTAAATTACTCTGCCCAATGAAGACTTGCAATTTATCCTAGAACCCTGCACAAGCTGGTCACTCATTGGACAAATGTTTATTGAACACTTACTAGGTGACTGGTGCTATCCTAGGCTCTGAGGATACAGCTACAAATGAAAGAGACAGGGTCCCTGCCCTCCTGCAGTCTTCGATCTAGTAGTAGGTATAGAAATCAATCTAAGCGTATCACAAACAGTGGTATTATGAGGGAGGAGAAAATCTTTAGTAGGTTGCTAATACATATTTCTGTAAAGCAGGAATGATGAATTGACTTCACTTTTTTTCCCCCCTATTCCTTTCCTACGCTGCTTCCAAGCCTGAACGCTGGTGTCTGGTCTGTACTACCTAAAAATATCCTTAATTATATCCTGTCCTAAATTATTCCTTCATTTGTTCTCCTTGCATTAGTCTTTTCTCCCAATAATAATAATAAATTCCCCCACATTAAATGTCTACCATGTGCCTGGCCATATGTAAACCTTTACATTTCATCTTATTTTAATTGTTATTCCTGCTTTAAATATAAAGACACTGAAACTCAGATGAAATAACTTGTCAAAAGCCACACTGCACCAAGAGAGATGCCATGTCTTGTGCTTTTCATAGCCCCCCCCCCCACGAAGGTCCCACAAACAGCTGGAGAACTAAACTGGTGAGGACTGGGAGGGCCTGGAGACATGAGCCCTGTGGGTCCAGCAAGAGTTGCCACCCTTCCTGCCCCTTAAAGGTCCAGGCTCCCTCAGACCTGCTGTCTACATCCCCTCTGATGTCCGGGTCAAGGTGCCCACCTCCCGGGACTCTACCTACTATTTTCACTTTAGTGTCTCCCTCCCTCCCTCCCTTCCATGGAGGTCTGCAGGAGCAGGGACAGGCATCCTGGCTCCTCTTCTTGGAGAATGAGGCTGGGTCCTCTGAGAGGCATTTCTGGGTCTATCCCATCCATCTCTAGTTCCTCTGTTCTTCCACGTCATTTCCGTTTAGCCGTGGATTTTTCCCAATAAACAACTCCAACCCATGTGCTACCTACTGGCCCATCTCAACAATTATACAAACTGATGAACAGTGCATTTATAATCAGGGGCTCTCCCTCAACCTACAGTCAGACGCTGGACTCCACAGATGGCTGGGATGGCAAATGGTACCATCTTGACTCTATGGAGTGTTCTGGGTGAGGCCTCTTACCCTCTAGCATTCACTCTTCACCAGAAGCTAGAGAGACCATTTTCTTACCTTTTAAATCAACTAGTTTTGAGTTATAATTTACATAGAATAACAGGTATGCATTTGCAGTGTCCAGTTGGATGAACTTTGACTTACGTAGATACCCATGTAACCACCACAATCAAATGTGTGGGAAAAATGTAAATTTTAAATTGATGAATAAAAGTTGTATATATTTGTAATGTACAACATGATGTTTTGATAAATGTGTACATCGTGTATATGCTAAATTGAGCTAATAAACATGAATTTCCTCACAGAGCTATTTTTGTGGTGAGAACACTTAAAATTTACTCTTAGCATTTTTCAAGTATTTACTATATTGGTATCAACTGTAGTCACCATGATGCACAATAGATCTCTTGAACCCATTTTCCTCCATCTAACTGGAATTTTGTATACTTTTGCTGACATCTCTCCAACCTCCCACCCCCAACCCCAGGCAACCACTATTCTGCTCTGCTTCTATGTGGCAAAGTTTCAAGAGTTCATGTATAAGTGACATCATCTGGTATTCATTTTTTTTTATGTATGTCTGGCTTGTTTCACTTAACCCAATATCTCCCAAGTTCATCCATGTTCATGCAAATGACAAGATTTCCTTCTTTTTAAAGACTAAATGGTATTCCACTGTGTATGTATACCACATTTAAAAAACCCATTTATTTATTGATGGAAACTTAGCTTAATTCCGTATATTGTTTATTCTTACAAATGCTGCAATGAATGAGAATTCAGTTAACTCTTCAGCATACTGGTTTTATTTTCATGAGTATATACCCAGTAGTGGGATTGCTGAATCATATGATAGCTTAATTTTTAATCTTTGGGGAAACTTCATACTGTTTTCTAAAATGGCTGTAATGAGTTGAGCATCCTTAATTCAAAATTCAAGTTTTGAAATGCTCCAAAGTCTGGAATTCTTTGAGCACTGATTTGATACCACAAATGGAAAACTCCACGTTATAAAACTTTATTTCAGGCATAAAATTATTAAAAGCATTTCATAAAATTACATTCAGGCTATGTTTAGAAAGTGTATATGAAGCACAAATGAATTTGGTATTTAGACTTGGGTCCTATCCTCAAGATGTTTCATCATGTATATGCAAATATTCCAAAAATTTTAAAAATCTAATCCAAAAAACCCCAGTCCCAGACATTTAGGATAAGGGATACTCAGTCTGTACTAATTTTATACCTGCCAACAATGTTCAAAGATTTCCTTTTCTCCACATCTTTGCCAATATTTTTAATCTTTTTGGTAATATCCGTTTTAACAGGTATGAGGTGATATCTCATTGTAGTTTTAATTTTTATTTCCCTGATGATTAATGATGTTGAGTGTTTTCTCTTACACCAGTTAGATATAAAATATTTTCATCTTCACAAAAAATGTCTTGTCATGTGACTCTTGTCACTCCAAAACCATTTAGTGGGATTCCCAATATCCAGTAATGGTGGAATAGGCTATTTGGACAAAGTCTGCTATTGAAAACAAATTTAAAAAGATAAAATATTAAAATTTTTTCCTGGAAAAAATAGAGAGAAACAGCCAGGTAAAATTGATGGGAAAAATTGGAAACCCTGAGACAGAAATTTTAAAGTTGGCCCTGAGGGTATTTTGTGATCCCAATAAATTTTCCAACTTTTGTTTTGATGCCTGCAGAGGCAAGGAGATAGAAATTGAAGCTCAGGGCTTGAAGAAGAGAGGGACATATTCCCCTCCATAAGCAAAGACCACAAAAGACCTTTATGCCTTTGGCATAAAGATGAACTGAAATTAAACCAGGCTGGTAACAATTTGGCTGAGTTACCATCACTGTGTGAACTAAGGAACTTCAATTCTCTGAACTTGATTTAAGATGATTTTAGATCAGTACTCCCCACAAATTCTTGTCAAAAGCAAAAAAACAAGGCAAAATAAACAAAAATGCTTCTCTGGAGGAGGGTACCCTCACCTCTCAGTTCTCAAATTATACCATGAATTTTTTTCCCAAAACATGATGAGCAGCAAACAAACAAACGTGTCTGAAAATATTTGAAGTTAATAGACTATAACAATTGATTTAGATTTGGAAAACCACTCAATCAAACTTCTAGAAATAATAAATTCAATTAATAAAAATGAAAACTCAAAAGATAGAACTGGAGAAATTTAGTAAACTAGAAGACAGAAGAAATTATCCAAAACTTAGCACAGGGGAGCAAAAGGATGGAAACTGAAAAAGAATCATTGGCCATAGATTCCAGAGTGAGAAGAACCAACATATATTTAATTGGAGTACCAGAAAAACATGAGGGGGAGGGTAATGTAAATAGAAGACAGCTGACAATGTTCCAGAACTGATGAAAGACCACAAATCACAAGAAGATGAATTAATTTCTAAAAGGATAAACATATCCCCATTATTGTGAAATATTCATAACTCAAAATACAAAGAAAACTATTAGTGACAGATTGTCTTAAAATTTTTAATATGTTGGAAGAAAATAGCTACTAACCTAAAATTCTTTCCTTGGTGAGAACACATTTAAAGAGTGAAGGTAAAGGTACTTTCAGGTGATAGAAATAGAGTCAAGCAAAAGAGAAATGATCCTAGATGGAAGGTCTGAGAGTCAGGAAAGTATGAAGAGCAACTGACTGGCCAATATGTGGATAGATGTAAGTGACCATTGTATAAAACAGGAATACGCACATTTTTTGAGGCATAAGAATAAAAGATATAGTGGATTTTTCAAATATATAATGCCCAATCTGAGACCTCTGATATTTCTCCCTAAGTCTAATCCCATCATATTTCTCCCTATCCAAATAAATGACAATTCCATTTCATGAACTGCCCCAAACTTGGAGTCCTCTTTGTTCTCTGTCTTCTCATATTAGCAAATCCTGTTAGTTCTACCCAGTGGTGGGCTGAAGCTGGCCTGTGTTGACTTACAAGAGCCAATTGTTAAATTTCCAATTGTTAAATTTTCCTGTCAACTGAATCTTATGAGTCAGTTGACGAGTTGTTGGGAACCTGGAATCTGCAATGTTTGATGTATTGACACCGTAGAAATCAGCACCACCCGAGAGCTGGTTGTTAACCCTGTGCCAGCACACCACTGGGTTACCTACAAAATATGTCCAGAATCTGATGGCGTCTCACTCCTTTCACAGCCACCAATCTGGTCCCAGCTACTGCCATTCCCTCACCCAGATGATTGTAACAGTCTCTCAAAGGATCTCCCTGATTCCTCCTTCGTTTCTCCATCTATTCTTAACACACCAACAAGAAGGATCCTGTTACTCCACGACTTCCCATCTCAGAGTCAAACCCAAAACTTTGACTTTTCTCTCCCCTCTTCACTTGCCTGTCACCTCTAATCCTACTACATGTCCCTCCATTATGCTTCCTTCCTGTTTCTTAATCACTCCAGTTCTCTCTGTTGGACCTCAGGGCCTTTGTATATGCTATTCCCTCTTTCTGGACATTCTTCCAACAGATATCTCCACAATTCCCTCCCTTCTCTTTTCCAGTCTTTATTACATTTTCTCCTTTTCAGGAAATGGCCATCTCTTATATATGAAATTATAATACTTGCACAATTGTGTGTGTGTGTGTGTGTGTGTGTGTGTGGTGCTGGGGATTGAACCCTATGGTGCTCTACCACAAAGCCAACTCTCAATCCTTTTTTATTTTTATTTTAAGGTAAAGTCCTGCTACATTATTCAGGCTGGCCTCAAATTTGTTATCCTCCTGTCTCAGGCTCCCCAATTGCTGGGATTACAGGAGTGTGCTACCATGCCCAGCTGGCCCCAAACTTTTTAACTCCCTTTTTGGCTTTATTTTTCTTTTTATCAGTTATTATAAAAAACTATACATTTTATATATTTGTCTTTATTATATCTCACCAATTAGAATATATGGTGCACGAGAGTGGGGCTTGTGTGTTTTTGTCAAGTTATATCTCAGCCTGATGTAGAAGCACTGAACAAATAATTTCTTTGTAATGACTTCAGTTTGACCCACCCCAGGGCATTTGAATGTTCTAATTCTGTGGAGGACAGCAGGGGCTCATCTGGGTGTCACTGGCACCATGGAGGCAATGTGTGGGCCCAAGTCTGGCAGCCTGGAGCTGAGTCCAGCCCAAGAATGTGTTTTGTTTAGTTCAGTAGACATTTTAATAGAAATTAAATTAGTTGTCAACATTGAAAAATGGAAGATTTCATATTTTAAAAATCCAGATTTTCAGCTTCTCTGGAAAAATCCAAAGATCTCGCAATGCTGGGGCTGCATTCCCACCTGGCAAACATCAGCAGGGTCGGAGCAGCGCCGGCCTCTGCTCCCCACCCTGCTCCTGACCCGCTTCCCTCACGCACGTGTCCAGGACCAGCCCAGTCTCCTTGGCTTCTGTCTGTGTGTCTAGTGGTAAGATTAACAACAAGACCTCTGATCTGGAGTCGGGACCTGGGAGTTTCAGCTCCTTATCTGTGATAGAGGTAAGGATGACACCTATGTCGTTGGAGGGTGGTCATCAGACCCCCAGAGAACATCTGCAAATGGATTGTGGTTTCCAATCCCAGAACACCCTGAAGGGATGGGCATTCACAACACACCCACTCGCATAAACACCTCATCAGAGCTGCTGATGGGTCTGCCCAAGCCAGCCCTGCCTGGGGATCCCACCCAGACATCCTATGCAACATCGTCTGCCTCCCAGATACTGTCTAGCTCCAGTGCAGACAGCGAGCTCAATGCCCCTACCCTCAGCCTGTGGGAGGACCCCTATCCAACCCCTTCCTGGCACAGCTGGTCTACTAGCCGTCTAAGCAATAGTGTCGTGGGTCTGTGACAAGGCTTGCTGCTCTGGTCCCTGACAGCCGTGCTAGCAAAGCCCTGATGGTTAATGATAAGAGACAACCTAGACAGCATGCAGGCAGGCAGGCAGGCCTGGAGAGGACACGGGGCTGTGCGCCCCCCCCCACC
Organism: Xerus rutilus; assembly: GCA_028644305.1. Classification (NCBI taxonomy): domain Eukaryota; kingdom Metazoa; phylum Chordata; class Mammalia; order Rodentia; family Sciuridae; genus Xerus; species Xerus rutilus. Next base: position 61,443,651 of record CM053410.1, read on the forward strand.
ACCATGGTGCCCACCCACACTGCCACTGGAACCCAGTGTGGTTCCTGCCTGACACCAGGCAGGCAGGAGTGTGGTGAGCTAGAGACCATTCCCCTGCCCATGGTGGGTTTGGGGTGGGACCATGGACTGTGCCTGGGAGGCTTCAGGAATGTGTGGGGAAGCCACAGGAATGCCGGGGGACAGGGAAACGGAAGGATGCCAGAGCTCAGGGCTTCCATATGCCACGTCTGTGGATTCTGAATCCCGGCTTTGAAGAACCACATGGTTACTTATGGACCGTGTTGCTTGAGGAGAGTCACTTAACTTTTCTGGGTCCAATTTTCTCTTCTGTGAAGTGGAGACACTTTTTCCTACTTTTCAGTGTTATGAGACTTACATGAGATCACATGAGAATCATGTCCACAGTCACATAGCTCCTGCTGTATGGCCGACATGATCTAAACACTCCACATACATCACCTGAACCATTCCTCACACCAGCCCTATCTGTAAAATTAGTTATTATTATTTCCATTTTATAGATAGGAACACTGAGGCACAGAGAGATTCAGAAACTGCCTATAAAGTTAGAGGTAATAAGTGGAAGAGCAGGATTTGAATCTAAGAAGTCTGGATCTGGAGTTCAAGACCCCTTTAAGCTTTTGTAATGTTACTCGTCTAGAAAACAGTGTCAGGAAAACACTAATATCTGCTTCAAAAAAACGTCAGGGCACTTGATTCCCACATGTGGCTGGGGAAAGGGGGCGTTTTTGAAATCTCCTCAGTAAAGGGCACAGTCAGGCTGTCCTAAACTTCTTGAGCCCTGGAGAGGTGCCAGCCTCCATGGGGAATCTAGGACTAGCAGATGGGGTGAGCAGGGATCACCAAGAGGGCCAGTCCAAGGACTGAGTTGTGTGTGGGTGTCTGAGTCACAGGAAGCTCAGAGAGAAATGCACAATCTCTGGGAGGAGGTGGCCCCTGACAGAGAGAGCAAGATGGGCATCACTCGGGTGCTGTGTGGTTGTGGTATGACATGGTCCTTCCTGCTGACCTTTGTACACTGGTTCCTGAACTCCACGTGTCCTTCAACAACTTCTGGAGGGAATGGTCCCCCCATTAATTCTGTGGTCAGGGGCAGGATTCATGGTCCCTTAGGCCTCGTCAGCTTGGGAGTAGCTGAATGGGCCAGGGGCCTGCCCCCTGTACCTTTATGACTTAAATAACAGTCTTATGATTTTAAATACTCTCCTGCCAGCTTTCCTCCTGAGAGAGCAGAGAGCAGCTAGAGGCTGGGTCTTGGGCTGGTGGCCATGAGGAGCTGGACAACACAAATGCCATCCTCCCTCGATGGGTAGCACCTCTGGTTTGGTTGTCAACTCCCCTCCCTACTTTGGGGGTAGCCGCCGACTCAGGCTGGACTGTCCTGGGCTTCTTGGGTGGGGTTCTAGAAGTTCTTGCTTGGCTCTGCCACCACTCAAGTAGGTCTCTTTTCTAGAACATGATCACATCTGTCCCTGGCTTCTCTCTTTCTGCTTCCCTAACAAGGTCAGAGCCAAAGAGGACATTTCTCACCTTGAACTCAGTGGGGCTCAGGGTCTGAGCTGAACACTTGAGCACCCACCTTATATTTTTTTCCTTTGTCTTCCAATTACTTCTTCACGCTCACCACGCATGCTAAGGGTGGGACTGTGCCTATGTATGCCTCTGTGTTGTTCCACAGGACCAGTAAGGTCCTGGCATATGATACATGTGTCCTGGTTAGTACATTGTTCACATGCTTGACAGAAACCCAGAATAACAATGTTTAAGAGAAGTCAAGTTTCTTTCTCATATAAAAAGCTTGATAGTCTGCTTCCTAGAGTCCTCCAGTGCTGGGACCTCAATGTTATGTCATCCCCTCTTACCCTGTCTGCATGGCCTCATGCGGCAGGGCTCACCCCGTGCTGATTTCCCAATCAGCAGGAAATAAAGGGATGGGAGTAGCAAGGACCACCACTGTTCATAGCCCATCACTCATGCCAAAGGGGATGCTTAGCTGCAAGGGAGGCTGAGAAATACAGTTTTATTCTGAGAAGGCATAATTCAGGACCCAAGTCTAACCTACGTTATACTCACTAGCTGAAAAGTCTGAATTTATCCAAAAGATAAAGTCATTCGATGAAATGAATCACATTCAGATTTCCCTAAAATAATCAGGGCTCCAGAAATTATGATTTATTCATTCATTCCCTCACTCATCAAGCATTTCCTCCTCTATAAATGGGATTAGTAGTGCACCTCATGGGGAGATTCTGAGAATACTGAGTGAGCTAACACCCAGGCAGCCCTCAGACCCAGGGGCACAGAGCAGACGCTATCCCAGGGTTCACTTGTGCTATTATTCCTTGGCACCATCCAAGGTGCCATGGGGATTAAAGAGTTGACTCAGATAAGAGTCCTACTCTCAAGGAGTTCATCGTTTAATGCTTTCAAGCAACATGAATACAAAGAAAGTCCCTGCAATCGTGGCTGCCCTTGCAGTGTGGAACTTTGAATCCCCTGGGGCTTCCTCCTTCACAATTTTGATTTGCTGGAGTGGCAGCTGGCCTGGGACATCTGCAGTCCATTAAAAAGTGCACAGGAGATTTGGAGGCACATTCAGGGTGCAAGAGGCTGCCCAATAAAATGCTGGGTGCCCTATGATGTGGGAGCCTTGGGGAGGAGTTGATTGACTCTGCCTGGGTCGGTCACGGGAGGCTTCCCAGAAGAGGTGTTCCCTGATAGCCCTGGGCAAAGAGGGTAGGCGACACCTTTCAGGTAGAAGGGTCAGCATACATTAAACTGATAAAATTGGGGCTGGGGGTGTAGGTCAGTGGTAGAGCATTTGCTACAATGGGTGAGGACCTGGGTTTGATCCTCAGCTCCACCAAAAAGGAAAAAAAAAATCAAACTGTTTTCTAAAATAGTGATGGTATTTTCCAGAAATTTCAAGAGTCAGTCTGTGCCTGTAAAGCATAGGTTCGGGAAGTAGGGTTGCTAGAGGATAGAGGAAGGTGCCAAGAAATGAAGCCGAGACACTGGTCTGGGCTCAGTAGCCACTTTGAAAAAGCTTCCATCTTTCTCTACAGGAAGCAAACTCATATATACACAAAATCTTGCCCATAACTTTTTTCTTTTTCTTTCTTTTTTGGTATCAGGGATTGAACCCAGGGGTGCACTTAACCGCTGAGCCACATCCTCAGTCTCATTTTTTTTTTTTGTATTTTATTTTGAGACAGGGTCTTACTGAGTTGCTTAGGGCCTTGTTAAATTGCTGAGGCTGGCTTTGAACTTGTGATTCTCCTGCCTCAGCCTCCTGAGCCATTGAGATTTCAGGTTTGTGCCACCACACCCAGCTTGCCCACAATTTCAGGAGGTTCACAAACACCCTCTCTCACCCCAAACTCGCCCACTGACATGCATAGACTAAAAGCCGGCATTGAATGTGACACAGAGAGTTGGGGATACAAGGGAGGATCAAGCTTACAGGGAATGAATGAGCTCACTATGGGACAAGCTGATGAGGTTTTTCATTTTCAACATCTGAGTGGAACTCTCTCACGGGCTGGTGGGTATGTAAGTGTGAAGTTCAGGCGAGAAGCGCAGGCTGGAGACGCAGATCTGGGTGATCTGCAGGCTGGTGGTAGCTGAAGCCATGGGAGTAGCTGGCACCGCTAGAGGCGGCCTGTGAGGTGAGCGAGGCAGAGGGTCAGGCTAGAGAGTGCCATACGCAGACTTACCTGTACCGCTCTCATACCTAGCCACTCAAGACAAAGCATGGTTGTGAACTCTTTACCCAGGACAATCAGAGCTGCTGCCCAAAGACAGATGAGGGAAGGAGGAGCTATGTGGTTGTCACTCCTCCAAGTTCAGGCACAGCTGACTTGTGTGATCATTTTGGAGAGTCCCTGCAGCAGGTAGGAATTCACAGCTCTCTAGCCTAGGAGTTGGCTGCCCTGGCAGGTTGGGGAGCCAGGAGGCCACAAACTGGAAGCGGGCTCACAAGCTGGAAGCGCTCAGGGGCACTCCCCTTCCTCTCTGCATGGGGTTTCTGAGAAATGCTTATTCCAGTCAGCACAATGGGGCCCAGGAGCACACCCACATTGCTGTGACGGGTCCCACACAAACACATGCACACACATAGTGTAGCTCAGGGTCCTCTCACCATCTCCCCACTTGCACTTTTAATATATCTATATGAACAACTCTGGCAAAGGATGCAATTTAAAACACATTTAGCTAGAGATTTAACAGAGGGCTTCTTTTTTTAAGAATAGAGTTACTTGAATTGGGACTATCATAGAAAATACCGGACATATGGTCACCATATTAAAAGGCTGTGAGTCTTTGGGTGGGGTAGGAAAATTTTCTGAAGTAGTAACTTATGTTCCCTCCTAATATTTCCTTCTACTCTTTGACCTTCCTCCCCAAATCCTCTGGACAGAGATGTATCGGCAGAGCAAAAATCTCCACCCAGTTTTCATCCCCTTTACTGCATCCTACAGATTATATAAAAGATTGGGAAGAAAAATACCACAATATCCCCTGCCTGATTGACTTCTCCTAAATACCCCTCCCCCTGCATGATTGACATCTCCTAAAACTTGGGTGAATTGATAGAGAGCACAGACATTGATGAGTTTTGGAGAAGTGAGCCTTGACTCATTTCTTCAGTAACCAGGCTGAACCCCAGAGAGGGACAAAAATCCTAGGAGATCAGAGGGACCCTAGACTAGGAAGACTTGCACTCTCTGTACTAGACAGCAACAGGAGGCAACAACATCCTGGAGACAAGTGTTGTGGGGATGTTAAGGCAGGTACAAGCCATCAGGAGGAAGTACATGTCTTCCCAGTAAATCATCTGTTTGTTCTATCTAGTATGTGGTGGAGCTCCAGAAACATCACCAAGTGGCAGAGAAATAACAGAAAGAGCCACCAAGGAAGGGACCACAGGATGGGAACAAGGGGAAGCTTCTCTCCATTTGAGAGACTCACTCACCAAGGCCAGTTGGGGAGATGGAGGTCTCAAAGGATGCTGTTGCAAACAGGTAACACTGGACCTCGGAGTCTGAGTCTACCCCACAAATTTGACACGATCTTGGGAGAAGGGGGGTTGATTCCTGAAATGACTGAGATTCTGTCAGCCCAACTGACTGAAAAGTCCAAATAAAAATTTAATTTCTTAAAGAAAATAAGAGAAATTTACATTTCTTGTACACGTGAGTTTGTGAATCAAGATTCATACATTTAAAATCACATATATGTATATAGATTACCAAATTGGCTTTTTAAAGAACTGGCACTTTTTTAGAAAATATAAATCAGGTAGTCACTGTACTATAAACCTGAGTCTTTTGAAAGAAGAAAATATTGTTCCAACCCCACTCTTTAAAAAAAAGAAAAAGAAAAAACCCAACAAACAAACCAGGAGAAAGGTTCACTGTGACGCTTGCAGTCATTTTCCAAACATTTCACTATAAAAAAAAAAAAAGGAATGAATGAAAAAGAAAAAGAAAAAAATTCCCTTGAATCCAGTCATTCATTCAACTCAGGCAAATATGGAAAAACTGGAAGAATGAGCAACAAACAGGGGCTGGAGATGGAAAATGTTTTGCAATTTCACAGCCTTTGCCACCTCTGTTGGTGTAATGGGTCATGAACGCGGGTGTGTGGGTGCCTGCTGCTAAGGGGAGCCCCGCACAGACTCCAGACACAGCCTCTCTTGACCTTCAAACATTTAATGGCCCGCCACCTTGATGTCTGAAAAAGCTGCCTCACCCTGATTCCTTTGAAGAGCACCTAATGGTCCCCTCGACAATTTGTGAGCTGGAGCCATGGAACCTTCTGCCAACAGAGGCCTCCATGGGGACAGGCTGCAAACCTGGACTTGGAAACATTCTTGCTGAGGAAGAAGGGATCATGGCTGCCTGCGCACTGTCCTGATACCTCAGGAGGGAGAAGGGAGCTCTTTTAACTGCAGAAGGAGGGCACACTTCCAGATCATCTGGACCACCTAACGCTATCTCATGTCCTCAGGCTTACCTAACTCTCAGGTGGAGGGTGTCGGTGGGACTTTTGGAGATTTGCTAGGCTAATGCCCTCTCTCAGTTGGACCTTCTTTAGTGACTTCTCCATTCAAATATACCCACAGACATCCACACACAGGATGTGGATGTTTAGTCTCCCCATCCTATAGAGGGTGCCTCGGGACCCTCAAGCCGGTTTTGTTCACTAAGCCTTGCCTTCAAGAATTTTCTGGGTGCCAGGCACAATATCACATGCTTATAATCTCAGCCACTTGGGAGGTTGAGGCAGGGGGATCACAGGTTCGAAGCCAGCCTCAGCAACTTAGTAAGGCCCTAAGAAACTTAGTGAGATCCTATTTTTTAAAGAAAGAATTTTCTGGAACACTGTAAGGCAGAGGATGGAAGTTAAAAGGTATGTCACTAGAACAAAGGAATGGACAGAGCTGGGGAAGTAACTAGACCAGTGCATGAAAAAAGGAGAGAAGAAAAATCCATTTTAAAAGTATAGGTGGCACAGTGGCACATGCCTGTGATCCCATTTGCTTGAGAGGCTGCGGCAAGAGGGTCCCAAGTTCAAGGCCAGGCTCAGCAACTTAGCAAGGCCCTAAACAACTTAATGAGACTTGTCTCAAACCAAAAAAATAAAAAGGATTGGGGATGTGGCTCAGTGGTTAAGCACGTCTGGGTTCAATCCCCAGTTGCCCTCTCCCAAAAAAAGTTAAAGAAAAATAAAGTGTAGGTAGTATCTTTGGAGAAAGGGTGGCAATTCCATTGTTGGAAACAGTGATGCCATTCCTGTATTTGGCAAATTCTAACACAGGGGTCATGGCTGCACAAAGCTGGTGGAAAAAGGAAGTTGCAGCAAGTGAGTTGGAAGGTTGGGGCTGCTTCCCTCTCCTTATCCCAGGCCAGTCCCAAGACTAATTCCCAGCCTTTCTGCTGAACCATATTCCCCACCCTGTCCAACTCACCAAACTCCACACTGCATCTACCAGCTTCCAGGGAAACGGTGAGGTGAGAGAAAGCTCTGGATGACAACTCCGGGGAAGCTGCCAGGGCTACTCTGTCACCCGAAGCCAATGGAAGAAGTGATAGAGAGAATATGAGAGCCAAGCTATTTCCCGGGTGGAAATCTGAGTTCGCTGTCCAGTCCATCTGTGACTACTTGCCCAAATTATTGCTCCTAGAAATTCCCCATGGGGTGTGAAAGGACCGAGAAGAGGTTAGTGACTCACGGAAGGAGAACTGTAGAAATTTTGGTGGAAGATTGGGTGAAGGTAACCAGCTGCCTAGGAGATAGGCCTGGCTTTTAACAGGGCTGACTTCTCCAAATTGTCCCTCCTATATGTGGCATTTACCAGTTTACTCAAAGAAACTTGCCCACAAGGTGCCCAGAGAGCAGGCAGTGGAGGGGATACACACTCTCTCAGAGACGATGGGTACAGCAGAAAAAGCCACAGACCTGGAATCAAGAAAGCCTGCTTACTGGCAGAGGGACTTTGGTAATCACCTTGTGCTAATCTGTTTGGGCTACATAGCAAAACACCATAGACATGTATTTTCTTATAGTTCTGGAGACTGGAAATCTGAGATCAGGGTAACTACTTGCTGGGTTCTGGTGAGGGCTCTCTTCCTGTCCTGCAGATGGCCACCTCCTTGCTGGGAGCTCACATGGCCTTTCCTTAGTGAATGAATGTGGAGAAGTTCCCACAAAGGGAGTCACATAGGGAGTTAGGGATCTAACACATGAATGTGGGGTGACGGGACAATTCAGTCCATAGCACAGCATCTCTGAGCCCCAATTTTGTCATCTTTGTAGTGTCTTGTCCTCAACACCACCTATTTGGGGGCTTTGCCTATCCTCTTTCATTCCAATTTGGCCCCTGCATGATGATTAATCTAACTGCTCGCTTTCAGAGTCCTTCTCCCAAGCTACTCACTGGAGACTCCTTTGCTGGTAACTATTCTGGACAATGACTGCCTCAAAACCAAGTGGCTTAAAACAATCTTGTTAAAGTATCTCTGGCATTTAATCAGCTTCTCCTTCAGGGATCTTCGGATTCTCAAGGAGGACAGTCACTCACCTGCACCTGTTTCCTGAGACTCTACTCCGGCATTCCTGGCTCCTGCCTTCACATCTACACTCAGGAAACTGGCCCCACCAACTGGCAAT
>CM053410.1:61452346-61551014 GCA_028644305.1 Xerus rutilus
AGCACATCAAAAGAAGACCGCTACTGCTTATCTGCCCCTAATCTTAAAGTGACCAATCCCTAGCTCACCACGCGGTTTTGTAGTGGGCTCTATAAAATCCCTCCCGCGCATCCCCTCTCTCTCTCTTTTCCTCTTTCCTTCGCCCGGGCGCCCACTCCCCTGAATAAAGGATTTTCCTGGCTGTAAAAAAAAAAAAAAAAAAAAAAAGTATCTCTGGATTTTGTGGGTCAGAAATTGGAACAAGGCTGGATGGTTTTTCTGCTCCATGTGGCTTTATCTGAGGGCATTTCAGTGTTTTACTGGTAAAGGCAGACATTGATGTGCCGTAGCCCAAAATCCTTAAGACACTGTTTGACAAAGTTCTGGTGCCTGCAGTGGATCAGGGTGAAGAGATGCACTCCTCAATATGTTTCTTGTTGGGATGCCCCTTCTTAGTTTGACAGAATTAATTGTGCTTGTTTGTGTCATTATTCCAATTCCCAGAAAGGCAGGATCAGTCAATCCTGGTCCCCTAAAGTCTCTTGTAATTAAGGAGAGGCATTTGACCACCCAGGAGAATAAACAAGAAAATCCCCATCAGGATAGTACTACTGATACGATGTTTCTTAGTAGTAATTCTAGAAATTCCCCTGATGATAGTTTCACTTTAGATATGTTATCCAGAACATTTAGGCCCACAGTTTCCCCAATTACATTTGGAAGTACTCTCAGGCCTGGCTGTAGAAGGCTGCTCTGGCAATTTCAATAAAGTGAGCTATGGGAAATTGTGGCTCCAACTAGTCCCATGCCTAAAGCTCAAATGCTGGTCAAGACTTCTCGCAGGCCCTAACAAATATGGATTCCCCCTATAATGAAATCCAGTGGTATTTGACATGGGTAACGGCAGAAGACGGCAGGTGTCCAGGTAACTTAAGACTGGACCCTCTCCCACCATACTCAGGAGAAGTATGGACCCTCCCTCACCATACTCTCCTACATTAACGGAGAAAGAACGTTTGGGTTAATAGAAAACATGTTAATTGTGGTTCCTTGTTTACAGGGGAGAGTCCTAAGAAACAAAGGCCTCCGATGCCTGCCCAGAGAAACTGAACTCAAATTATGTAAACAATGGTTGCTACAGGACAGGGCTTGGGGAAAGTTCAGAGAATGATAATTTGATGATGTATGTAATAGTTAACTTAACCTGCAGCTTTGGGCAATTCTGGACATGAGCAGAAGCCATTGACCACATGTGTGTCAACGGCTATGCTTTTAAGTGTAGTTACCACAGTGACCTATTAGTCTTATGCTACTCTCATAGTTAAAAACACCTTTGTTAACCTCATCTTGTTTTTTGAGAATACAATAGGAAGCTTAGTGATCTCTAGTTTGATATTAATCTTAAGAACAGGACATGAGGACCCTTATAGTTACAGTCTCTAGTTAAGATTTAAAAATCCTTTGATGCTGATGAAGTTATCTGGGACAATTATAGATGACCACTCTGTGTTTATGAATAACTCATGATGATTTGTAACCCCCTTTTCTTTTCTTTTAATGACTGTAAATCACTATAAATAAAGTGCTGGTCTGAACTTGGACAGACACAGCTGCACCAAACCTGGTCTCTGTGTCTCATTGGTGCTATTTTCGCCGACACCACTCATCCCACCTCAGGACCTGACACCCTGCAGAGGCTGGACCCCTGTATTGATGAAATAACAACAATACAGTAAGTATTTAATACAACCAGAATATAGTAGGGTTGCTAAGAAGAAAGGTGGGCCAGACAAACTTCTAGACAAACTTCTCAACTCAAAGTTGGAACAGTTGACTAATGGTAGCCCATTGTAGCTTGGAATTGGAACAGAATATTTGAAATCAATGGAGACAAAAATAACCTAGGAATATGGTTAGTTTAATCCAGAAATTATCCTGTGGGCCTCAGAGGGAAGGGCTACCTGAAGTGACAGCTATTGTGATGAGGAAAACATAATTATTATAAGAATGTATCTGATCTTTTCCATCTCTGCCTAGGCAAGAGGATATTGGCTTCCCCTAGTCACCTTCTTTCCCTCCCTTGTCTCCAAGGAGAGTCTTGCCTTGCCAGATTGTACACTGGGGGATTTTGTGTTAGAATTAGAAGGAAAGGGAGAGGAGAAGAAGAAGGGATGTGTAATTAGAGCTAGAAGAGGAATTTGAGAGGCAAGAGTTTGGGGAAGGAGAAGTGCATGATGGGAAGTGGAATATAGAGACATAAATGGGAGAAAAAAACAGGCAACGGCCTTGAGAGTGGGCGCTGGGGTGCCATTGATCTTTGCTCTGCCCTGCCATGTGTAGCAGGGAGGAATAGGGTGTGGTGAGTGGCTTCAGGCAGAGGAGATGGTTGGGTCAGAGGCTGCGAGAGGAAGAGGCTGGAAGCCAAGAAACTGTTCATGTGTTCCAGGATTGGAAGTCAGTGTGACTTATGACCTGGAGAATTTGGGCCGCCCCAGGCCCAGCTGTGTCCAGATGCAAAGCCCAAAGGCTCAGGCTTGTTTGAAGCTCACTGTCCCCTCTGCATCCCCTGGAGTGGCTCCAGGAAGAGAGGCTTGGAGGGAGCTTGACCTATCCCTAACAGAAGGAGCGGGGCTGGAGGAGAAGCATGGGGTTTGCAGGACCTGATGGTGAACTTAGGAGTGCAGAAGCAGGGACAGGAAGGACAAAAGTGTACTGCGTGTCAAGAGCTGCCTCAGTTTCCTGGGACTCCCCACGTGCTTGAGTTTCCCAAGGGCAGGGGACGGCTCTTATGCATGCTTGTTCTTCATAATTAACATCATTCCTGACAGGTTGTAATTGCTCCATGAATCATGTTAGAGGGAGGAAGGAAGATCAGGAGGCACGAACAAAAGGAAGGAAGGAGGCAGGGAGGGGTGGGAGAGGCTGGTTGTTTCTTGACTTCTGCTCAAAATTAATTGGCTACCTAATTAAGACATGACATTTTTCTGGCCGAAACCTAATTTCTTCTGGAGGCAGAACTGGTATATTTCAGTTCTAAGTTTCTGGAATTCTGGAGCCCGAGTCCTGTTGTCTCCACTGGCCCGGCTCTCCTCTCTCGGGTGAACTGCTAATGGAGGGTCAGAGAACCATCTGGAATCTGATAGACATGGATTAAAATCCTCATGACACCACTAGCCATGAGAGCTCCAGCAAATTACTTGAACTCCTTATATAAGCTCAATCTGCTATAAAGGAGATGAGGCCCCTTGCTGCAAGGAGAGCTAAAGGAAGCAAGCGTCACAAAGTCCTGCCCAGCCCCGGCACATGGACCTCAGGGAGTGTCCACGCGCTCCCTGCCTCTGGGGCATCTGACTTCCCTTATGCTTCCATCTCCAGCTGCCCTCCTCCACCTCTGGCCCCACTGCCTCCTCACTTTACAGGCTCAGTTCCTGCTTCCTGTAGATGCCTCTGCTCTCTGCAGCATGTTTCTCTCTAGCTCTAGTTTAGCCTCCTGGACCTAGGACCTCGGACCTCAGCACTGTTCCTCCAGGAGGTTTGTGCCCTAGGAGGTGACAAGCAGCAAAGAGCCCAAGGATAAGCCACAGAGTTAGGACCTTCCACCCCGAAGCTTCTGAAGGGTTAACATTCATCTCCTGCCAGTTGCTGCATACTACTTGCTATTCAGGGAAAAAGAAAATAAATGAGGGGGCTGGGATTGTGGCTCAGTGGTAGAGCACTTGCCTCGCATGCGTGAGGCACTGGGTTCGATCCTCAGCACCACATAAAAATAAATAAATAAAATAAACATATTGTGTCCATCTGCAACTAAAAAAATGTAAAAGAAAAGAAATGAGTACTCCTAAGTTCCACAACATTCCAGGCTCCATCTCAGCCCCAGAGAACCCCACTCTTCCTCCAGTCTCCTGCCTTATCCCTGTGCCCCAGCCTCAATGGACCCCTGGTCTCCATCCCCTCTGACTCTGCCCTTCACATCTGTGCTTGGACTATCTCTGGAATCAGGGAGCTGCAGGTAGGATAGAAGCCTTGGTGTCTGCCGCCATGATTACTCTCAAAGACAGAAGATTATAAAGGGTGTCCTGGGCCCCACCTGGATGTTTAGACTGGTCTCAGAAGAGCTCCCTCTGTCTTTAAAATGTGTTGGGACCACCCGCAGAAGGGGGAGGGTCTATGCTTGATTTGAAGAAGGATGGCACAGGGTCAGCCTGCAAGTGTGCCGTGCTGTCGGGCTTTAGCGCTTTGGCCTTGACTGTGCCCAGGGGTCATCCCATGCCAAAGAGGAAAAATACATGGTGGGGTTGAACACTTCAGAGCCCTTTCCTTTAATGGGACGCAGCCCTCAGGAGGAGTAAGAGTGGGACCTGCTTTCTGTCCACCATGGGGCACCCGCGCACTGCAAGGAAGGTCCGGCAGGAGCTGCCAGCGTGGCTCTGTCCAGGGTGAGGAGCAGGCGCTTAGGGAGGAGCTGCTCTGAGATGCCCTGGCAAGCCCGTCGCATTCCAGAACCCCGAGGACCACGAACTCCAGCTCAGCCACGGCATCCAGGGCTGGCAGCCAGCCCAGGCGTTTCCTTTCATCCCGGCCTCAAACTTCTCTCGTCTCTTTCTGCATCTTGGGGCCAAAGTTTCTGCTGGAGCTTCTGTCTCCCTTCCCTTCAGAGAGGCTGTGCTGGAACTGGAGAGAATTGGGAGAACATGCCACTTAGTTTGGTGCTGCTGGGAAGCCATCTATCTCTAAAATATGACTGAGCCTCCCAAGTGCACAGCCCTGTGCCAAAACCCAGAATGTAAAGATGAAGGAGCCCTGGCCTCCACCATGGTGCCATCTACCTACGAGGAAGGAGACTGTGTTTATGGAGGTGTCCTTGAGGGCCTCCTGCCAGGCACTTCCAGGAGCTCAGAGGAGGAATCTCACTGAGGCCTCTGCAACCCTGAACCCCACAGGCTGCATGAGGGCCGAGGCCTCATCTGCTTGGTCACCACCAGTGCCCAGCACAGTCCCCTGGAGGCGTGCAACCCACATTTGTTCATGAGTGAATGGAATAAGTGGTCCAAGAAGACTTCTTTTTTTTTTTTAAATATCTTTATTTATTTGTTTTTATTTTTATGTGGTGCTAAGGATCAAACCCAGTGCTTCATGCACACGAGGCAAGCACTCTACCACTGAGCCACAACCCCAGCCCCCAAGAAGACTTCTTGTAGGAGAGGGAATCTGAACAGGCATTAAAGAATGGGCAGTATTTGACCAGGCAAGAGGAGGAGAGTTTACCTACACGGCCAGGAGCCTTTCAAAGCGAAGCAGGCGAAGGGACTGTCCACAGAGGGGCAGTTCTGGATAAAGGTGGGAGATGCAGCTCTTCTGTCTCTCTTAGGATTAAGCCGAGGTCCCCTAGCATCACTACAAGACCCTTCCAAATAGGCTTTGTCCACCACTTCAGTACTGCTTCTTACCACAACACCCTGGGCCACTGTACCCTCCAGCCAATGCAAGTGTTTATTTGCAATCTGTGGACTGAGCCCCTGGCTCTCTCTCTCCTTTGGGCCTGTTGACATTCTGCTACAAAGACCCTTCACCTCTGCCTCCTGGCACTCTGCTAGTGGTCTCTTCCTCTGAGGGTCTTCCCTCCAGTGTTGAGCTCCTCACCCCCCTAAGCTTGACCGCTCCTCTCTCTGCTTGGCCCCTGCTCACACGTAGCCACTGTGAATCATTAATCCTGGTTTGTTTCCCCAACTAGACTCCTCACTTTTAAATCACACCAGATTCCCTTCCAGACAGTGCACCACAGTCAGACACAACTCATTATGACGTCAGAGACATATCAGAGGCAGCCGGCATCCAAAGGGGACCAGACACAGCCGTCAAAATAGAGATCACACAGTCCCGAACAATCTCAGCCTTGGCTCACATCATCTTTCTTTTCATTTCTACATGGAGGAGGCTGGGCTGCAGTGTGCACGGATTACCAAGCTGTTCTATAAAGCGTTGGTGATTTTTGGTCACACTTAAAAGCATCCTTCATGGACGCAGATTTCCCATTAGCCTGTCAACTCACTGAAGCTAGGATCAAGTCAAATTCCCCTTTATATTGCCAATTAAACACCACACTGGGTAAATGGTAGGCTTAATAAATTATTGTTTCTTTATTTGGATAATTAAATCAGACTCAGAGACAATGTCATCATCATGTCCAGTCTCTGGCCTCAACACTGAATGGGCTGCCAGAAGGAATAGCCCAGCCCAGAGATTGTGCCCAGGTGATATCATACCAAAAGTAGGAACTAAAGCTGCTACAATAAATGGGAGGCAGGTTCCCAACTAAACATCATACACTTAGTGATGGAAATGGCTTTAGGGAGTATCCAGCCCAGGCTGTGCTTCATAAGATGGAAAACTGACAGTGGTATGGAAATTTTTCAAGGTCAAAATCATAAGGCATCTCTTGCTTGTCAGATCCAGATGTTGTTTTACCTGGCCTTTGGGGTTCAACTTTCTCTACTTACCATTCATTCAATTAAGACAACCCAGACAATTCTCACATTGTTCACTGTGGAAGAGGATGTAGCCATGTGAGACTCACAGGCCAGCTGATGTCTGCAGGGTGTCTGGCACTGTGCTTCCTGCAATGACCTTCAATAAATGTCAGCTGCGTCTCTTTCTCCCTGTTCTTGAAAGTTGTTCTTGCTTCTCTGTCCTTGCCTTGCCTGGTAGAAAGTCACTGTCTACTTCCAAAGGACTTCCCTGAGTGTTCAGGGCCCACCCCAGGGCAGGCATTTGTGTGTAATCACACCAGTGACTGAGTTAGATAGCCCCCCTCCTCCCACTCAACCCAACACTTCTACTGCAGTTTCCTGACAAAGTCATTTTCTTTATTTTGCCTTCCAAGAGAATGCAAAAATTCCCCCCCCCCCTCCTTCCTTTTTCTACCTCATGCACCCCTCACCCAATATCCTCATCTCTCCTCCTTTTCTCCTTCCTGGGGCTTGTGTAAACATCCTCACCCTCGCCTCTCCTGCCTTTGTGTGTACATGAGAAGTTGCCTGATGTCTTCCACAGACAGCCCCCTCCCGCAACCATCTCGCCAGGCCCCAGGCGTCTCGGCGCTCCTGCAAGCCTGCCCAGACCTAAGCTTATCTCTGCCCACCACGCCACAGCCCCTGCACAGTGCTGGGCAGACAGGAAGCCAAACAACTGGAGTGAGACTGTGGCTGGCCCCTGCTGGCTCTCTGACCCGGCTGCTTGCTCCAGGGAGAAGTGGGATGGGAGTGGGGGTGTCAGTGGGAAGGGGGGGGCAGGCAGTTTCCCTGATCCTCCGACAAATGCCCAGGAGACCGAAAGGCCTCCTCCCACTTTCCCCAATGGGTGATTCTAGGTGTCCTTGCCCCAGACCTTCTCGCTGGCCTGTGAGGGCCTCTTGCAGGAATTCCAGGACGGGCCAAGGCAATCTGCCTGGAAAACAAACGCAGGGTTGAGCTACCGCAGGGGGGCAAAGGATTCACTTCAATCCCCAAGCTGCCAGCAGGGACCAAATCTCATAAATCAGGAGGGGGTTTTGTTGTTGTCTTAAGCAGTCTGTCCTTTCTTGTGTGGAGCTGGCTCCCTGCTCCCTTTAGCCTCCTCCTGCAGGAGTGGGGAGGAATGCTGAGGGGGGGAGGAGGGGTCAGGAAGGAGGCAGGGGGCAGGCGGGAAGGGAGGTAAGGACTGATTTAGTGTGAACCACCTTGCGGCCTGGCTGTCCCTCGACCTTCAGTCTGACTAGAGGCCTCATTGATATTCCAGTCATGGCCAGCCTGGGGACAGCAACAAGGAGCTGCCCCCAGGGAGCATGTTCAGACTGCTTCAGACACCTGCATTTCTATTAATCCATTTAATCCCCCTGGACAGGACTGAAGGAGAGGGACAGTCCATGGAGGCCACAGAGGGTGGCCATGTCCATACCTGGATCCCTACCAACATGTGGGCCTAGCAGGTCCCTGGAGTCCGCCCTTTGCTTCTGGGACTGCCACCTTGGAGAGGGCTGCCTCCCTCAGCTCCAGAGAGGGGACTTGCAAAGGGTTCACACTGGCCTCTGCTCCCAACTACCACTCTGTCCGACTGACTGCTGAATCGCTTAGGCAAGCTCCACAGCCTATCTGGGATGATTTCTTTGTCATATGACAGAGGCAATGCCATTCCAGTGCCTGCCTCCCAGGACCATCATAAGGACGGAATTCAAATGCAGAAAGTGCTCAGATTAGTGCTGGGTACCTCATAAGTACCCTGTTAGAGTTTGCTAAATAAATTGGTCCCAGCTGTGAAATATGAGATCACACAGATGATACCCCATCTCAGGTTTGGAAGCTCTCATGGGCTCCTGAACTGCTTCTCCTCCAAGCCCTTCATTTGCTCAATAAATATTTATTGAATACTTAGCATGTGGCTCTGTATTTGGCCTTGGGTTTACTACGTGAGCAAAGCAAAATGGTCCCTGTGCTCACGGAATTTACAACAAATGCACAAATAACGACATCGTTTCTAATTGTGCTGTGTGCTAGAAAGAAATGAAAAACCTGCGCAGTGTGCCGGAGAGCAAGAGGGCAGACCTATTCGGGAGCTTAGGGGCTAAGGAAGGTCTCTAGGGGAAATGACATTGAAGCTCAGATCTGAAAGATGAGGAGCAGCTATAGGAACTGGGGGTCAGGGAAGAGCTTTCCAGACAGAGGGAATAGCGTATGTGAGGGCCTCTCAGCCAGCAGGGGCATGACATGCAGCAGAAAGGGGAGGAGACTAACATGGCTCAAGCTCAGTGAATATGGAGCTAAAGGAGCAGAGGCTGGAGGGTCAGGCAGGGCCGGATTCAGGGTCTGGGGTCATGTGCCAGGTAGAGTGTGAGGGATGGAATGGCTTAAGATGGTGAGGTGACATGATCCCATTTGGACCATGTCGGGTAGAGAGCGGCTTGCTATGGATGAGTGATCGAGAGAGCATTAGGAAGCGTCTCAGGGATCACAGGAGACGTGCTGGTGCCTTAGAGAAGTAGCCATCGGGATGGAGAGCGAGGGTCGGGTTGAGATGCGGTGGAGGTGGACGGCAGGGCTCAGAGTGCAGGAGCTGAAGCTTTCTGAGTTTTAGGGATCTTAAGCCTGGTGAGACTCAGGAGCTGGTGGTGGGTAGGGCTGGGGTGAGGACTCTGGTGGCTCCCACACTCTGGGCTGGGACCCCTGGGAAGATGAGGATGCAACATGCAAGAGGAGGAGGGTGCTTCCTTCTGCAACATTTCCTAAACACCTCCTCGTAAATGTGCCCTGTTTCGCCTCTAATGAAGACCTGAAGTGCTGGTCTTGGAACAAAATAGAAGAATTCTGAAGATAGGTTTCCTCCAGCACAGGGCAGAAGCTAATTGTTGCCTGTCTGTTCCCAATTCTATTGTTCCATTCCAGAGCATTTGGGGTCTGGCCCATATTGGTCCTGGCACTGCCACTTATTAGCCATAAAATCTTGGATAAGTTACATAAGTCACACTATCCTTCAGTTTTCCTCTTCTGCAAAATGGGGATAATAGGTAGCGCCTACCCGCAGGTTAGTTTTGTGCTGAGCACACTGCAAACGTTATCATTTACACAGCCAAAGGGCAAATTTTAATTTTTGCCCTCCTTGAGTCACATCATGCCCTAAGTGTGTGTGCCACTTGCCACTTCTAAGACTCATCTCCATCATTCTGTGCTCTTGAAGTTGGATTTGTAAATCCAGGTCCAGGGCCTGACATTTATCCCCAGTAAGTCTCATTTTGTCACATGCAGTCAGTGGCACCAGCCTATCAGTTTCCTTTTCATTTTGAAGAGGGCGAGTCGTGAGAGGCATGTTGAGTTAACTTTCATGGCCACAGAAACAGCCCTGGGTAGAACTCTGCCAACTCGTGGTGAATGGTCCCAGCCTGGGGAGGTGGAGGCTGGACAGGTGTGGGCAGAAATGGAGCTGGAGACACAGCCGACGCTGCCAGGGCCCAAGGCTGAGCCAGCTCACCTGGCCTCCTTCTCTTCTCCCAGGTCAAGTGCTGGCTTGGAGTCTGGGACACAAGGCTAGAGGGACTCGTTCAAAGCCACTTAGTGGGTTGGTCCGTGATAGGCCACGGGCCATTGCCCCACCACTTTATGATCTTATCTTTTTTCAGACTATGTTGTCACACAACCTGACAGGTCAGAGCAGAGCAGGGGACCTGGACACTGCCCTCCCTTACGGGGATGTTCCTGCCTGTGCTCTGATACAGCCCCGCCATTCTGCCCGCCCACCTACACACTCTGTATTTTTGTGCTGGGCGAAACAGCACAGCTCCTGTCCACGCTGGCTGGGGAGTTTGTGCTCTGTCCCCTTCATCCCCTTCCACTGACCTTGCCCAGGTTCCCGCCCCTGTCTTAAAGCTGATCTCGCAGCCATGGCTGGTAGCTTTGATGTTTGCACTTAATGGCATGCATGAGGACCTGCAGGCCCTGGCTGTTTTCCTGTGTGCCTCTTCCCTAACTCGCCAGGGGCAGAGGGGTCCCCCCATCTGGACTAGAGCTCTCTGAGGCAGAGGCTGTGGATCCTGGGAGCTCTTCTGCTCTCCAAGCCCACACTGGGCCCTGCTCATGGAGGGAGCTGGACTTGAAGGCGACCCTGGCACTTAGCAAAAGCCAGAAAGAGAGCCAAACCTAGAAGCCCTGGAAAGTAAGAGCCCATTGATTCTGCAGTGCTCCGGGGCTGCAGGAGCGTGGAGGGACACACTCCATGCCAGGCTTGTGTGGCTGCCCTCCGGCCAGCATAACAACACGCCTTTGGTACCAGCTTCCAGAACTGATGGGTGTGCTGGTCTAGGGCCTGCCACCTCCTGTTAGTGCACTCCTTGTTTACCATGTGTGCTGTGAAGGATTTTTCCAGAGGTAAGTTCTTGGGAGAATTGAATTTCCTTAATAAGCAGCTTTTGCAAATAATTCAGAGAGCAGGGCGAGAGAGAGGAAGGTAGCTTTTGTTAGATACTACACTGGTAACCCACAAATTAACCCTCAGTGGAGCAACCGCCTCGACTAGAGAATGGGAGAAAATTCTAGAAGAATCCTTCTTTCCCTGGTTCCTCATACCTTAAATAAATCTTGGTTAATTTTTTTCCTGCGCATCTGCTGATCTGGCTTGGAGAAAACCAGGAGGACAGAGTGAGATGGAAAATAGAGAAGAAAAAAATATAATTCCTTTATATTTGTATAATGCTTTATATCTTTTTAAAGCACTTTTGCCTCCATCAGCCCAAATAATTTTGTTCTATTAAATACTCATTGTCAGAGTTTGCATGCGAGCCAGCTATGTGTTGGACCTTGAGCTAGGTGTGATAAAAGAGATGTGATAGTAAACTAGACCCAGAGAAGATAAAAGCCTGGGTGGGGAAACAAAATAAGCAAATTATATCCGTCTGTTTTCCATTACTATGATAAAATACCTGAAGTCGGGTATTTTATAAAGAAAAGAGGTTTATATGGCTCATTGTTTTAGAGGCAGAACATCTGAACAGCACGTGCCAGCTCCGTTAAGGACCCCCTGGCTGCGTCATATCATGGCAGATAGTATCAGGGTGGAAGATCACATAGTGAGAAAGAAAGTCAGTGAGCAAGGAGGAGTCAGTCCTGTTCTTTCAGAACAACCCACTCTTTTAGGAACTAACTAGGGTCTCAGGAGAATGACATTAATCCCCTCTGAGGACAGCACCCCAATGACCTTCTTCACACCAAGCCCCACCTCTTAAAGGTCCCATCACCTCTCAACATTGCCACACTTGGGACCAAATTTCCAAACACATGAGTTCCCAGGGGACAAACCACATCCAAACCATACCTCAAATGAGGATTGAAAGTGGTAAAGTGGGCACCAGATCCCCTTTGGTGGGGACCAATGGAGGAAAACACCAATCCTGTAGTAGAAATGTCAAGGGCTTCACAAAGGAAGTTAAGGCAGATCTGAGTTGCTTCTGATGGAGGAGAAAGGAGGAGA
Organism: Xerus rutilus; assembly: GCA_028644305.1. NCBI lineage: Eukaryota > Metazoa > Chordata > Mammalia > Rodentia > Sciuridae > Xerus > Xerus rutilus. Next base: position 61,464,314 of record CM053410.1, read on the forward strand.
TAAAAGGAAGAAAATTCTTTATTTTGTCCAGCCCAGTTCTCCCACAACTGATGTTCCTCAACAGAGAGCATCAGTATGGTAAAAAGCTTAGAAGCCAGTGTCTGGGGAAAAGCTGAAGGAACTTTGGTTTGATTTGGAGAAGAGACTTGGAGGCAAGGAATGTCCTTGTCATTATTCAGAAAACTGACAGATATAAAGACAAAGTAGATGCTCCTTATGACTTCAGTGAGGGGAACCAAGGTCAGCGAGTGGAAGGAAATATTTTAGCTCAGAAGAGAAAGATGACATGGGATGTAATGCAGACAAATCAACCAGAACCCGTATCCCCTGCCCCAAGAAGACATTGGGCAATGTCTCGAGATAATTTTAATTGTCACACAGGAGGTAGAGGGTGACTGGTATCTAGGAAGTTATCTCAGCAAGTATGCTGCTACCACATATCCACACATCCTACAATGCCTGAGGCAACCCCGCCCCCCAGCAACAAATCATCCAGCCTCAACTGTCAGGAATGACAAGGTCAAGTAACCTTCATGGAAAGAGCCCAGATTTGCAGTTCTAATCTCCCATGTCAGCAGTGCTGCTTACTAGCCTTGAGACTGTGAACCAGTGACACAAACTCTTGTTGTCAGGGCTCTGATCTGTGAAATGGGGATAATAGCACTGGATTTGCAGGGTCAGAGTGACATCCAGTGGGATCTTTCTGACTAGTGACCAGCAAAGTGCCTGGTAAAGAAAAGGTGCTCGAGTGTGTCCTGCAACTATTAGAACATGAAGATGGTTTTGTTTCCTTTTAGTCAAAAGGATTTCCCAGTAATGGATCAGGGTGCCAGAGAGGTTAGGAATTGTGAGTTTTGTGTCTCTGGGAGTGCTCAGCCTCCTGCAGGGATGCCATAGAGTTTTCTGGAACAGATGGGAAATTAGGCTACTTGATTTAAGTGTCAATTGCTTGGTCTTTCCATTCTGGCAGTCCTCTGGAGGGGAATCCAGACATCTGTATTGAAGTCTAGCACCCCCACGAATCTGAGGGATTACACTCTTCCAGAAACCAAATAACTGATCAAATCAGTGACCAAAGTGGAATCAGAGACTTGTTCCCTGCCCTTAGATAATGCTCCAACTCTCCTACAAGTCAGCTTTCCAGTACTGTAAGAAAACACCTGAGGTCATCAATATAAAGCGAAGCTTATTTTGGCTCAAAGATTCAGAGATTTCAGTCCATGGTTGGTTGGCCCCAGTACTTTTGGGCCTGTGGTGAGTCAGAACATGATGGTAGGGAGTACAGAGTGGAGCAAAGGACACAGAAGTCAGAAGATCTAGGAAGGGGAGATGGCAGAGAGCACAGGAAGCCCTAAGGGGCTGAGTGGGACATTGGCCCATTGCTCTCTGCCACCTCAGAGGCTGGCAGGAGGAAATGAGCCTCACTGAGGAAGTCAACATGGAAAGAGATTCCCAAGGGAAAGTGAGTAGGTCCATGCAGGGAGGCAGAAATTAGCATCAAGAATTGTCCCTGCTGAAGAGTTCAGGATCTGGGTACACAGCTTTGCAGACAGCTCTTGAGGCCAGGATGATAAGTAGCAGCACAGACGCCATGATTTTCAATGTTCTGAATTCTCTAAAGGCAAAGCAGGCAAGTCCCATGGAGGAAGGCTCTTCTCAGAACACACACCTCACCCGGAAACCTGCTTGAGAAGTACCACCCAGAATGCTGCTAAGGTGAAACTGCACAAGACTTTCACCTGAAAAGTCTCTCTTTTTTTTTTTTGGTGAAAAAACTTAGATTCAGAGAGAGGAAATGAATTGTCCAAGGTCATAGTGGCAAAACTGGGACTAAACCCTAGAGTTATATTTATTATTATTTATTATTTGCCAAAAGTCAATAAAGAGAAAAAACAGACATGGTGTGCCTGTAACCCCAGCTACTCCAGAGGCCTAGGCAAGAGGATCGCAAGTTCTCAGCCAGCCTGAGTAATTTAGCAAGATACTGTCTCAAAATTTAAAAATAATAATAATAATAATTGGCAGGGAGCCAAAATTTGGGGATGTAGTTCCCCAAATGTAGGTTGTAGAGCACCCCTAGGTTCAATCCCTGGTTCTACAAAATAAATAAATAAATATAAATATAAATAAATTTGAATATAAAAATAAAATTTTTAAAATATGGTTGGAACCTACCGATTGCTTCAGACTCAGTCAAATGTTGAACTGTGGACTCCTGTGCTCCTGGTGGACCTAAGGCGTCAGAATCTTTGGGGCTCAGCCTTGGAAATGTTTATACTCAACAAGTTCATCAGGTGATTTACATGCACAATAAACTTTCAGAGGTGCCAGTTTAGATAGGTAAACTGGTGACAGATCAAAGACCTCCAAAGTGTCTTTCATTCAAGAAAGCCAGAATCTATTACACAGGCACAGCAGAGCCTCTGGGCTGCATGTCCTCCCTGTCCATGTATAGATGCCATCTCGAGAACCTCCAGGAAGACTCAAACCAAAGAGCTGGAATCAGCCTCCTCTACATAGTCCTTCTGCTTTGTCTGATTCCTCTGCTGGTCATTGTGGCCCAGAAGGGACTAGCAGGACAAATGTGGGAAGAAGAATGACAGTAATAAGCAGACCTCAGGCAAGAGCCGCTGGACATGGCTAATTCAACGGTGTACTCGGGAAGCAGTGATAGACAGTGGGTTATCCTCAGGGGTCCTCTTTGGCTTGACAGTGTCCATGGTTCCAGCTCAGCAGTCCTGGGTCCCATGACTATCATTGCTAGGCTGTCAGGAGATTTGTCAATACATGTCTTTCCCTGCACTTGACCTTTTCAGATGTTGTTTATTTTCTGTGACTGCTGATTCTCTGTCTCCTGGCCCACTGTTCTGCAGAGTGTGGGTCAACTCCACATGCCACCTGCCCCGTGCATCCTTCCCATAATTCTCACCCTGAGCTCCCACTAAACTGGACAGTCTAGAATCCCCCCAAGCCCCCAGCTGCTCTCACCCTGCACCTTTGATCTGGCCACTTCCTCTGCCTGGAAGTCCTTTGCCCCTTCACCCTGGCACATTCTGTTGTTCCGTGGGCCTCTGGCCTCCACCATCCGCTTCATGCTCCTTTACAGCACGTAGAGTTTGTCTGGCAGATCAATGTGCCCCTCCCCCCCCTAAAAATATTAATTTTTTTTCCAGGCTCCCTTGTTTCTGGGAGTGATGATCTGACACAGTTCTGGCCAATGAGATGTGAACTTATTTTAGTAAACAAAAAAGGAGGCAGAGGAGACAGAGCTGGCCCGTGTCTGGCATGTATCTTTTGCTTTCTCCTTTCTTGCTCCCTGGGAAGTCTCTGATGTGGTGCCTGCGTGTGGGAAGCCACCTTGCAAGCCAGAGGATGAAGACCACAGGTTAAGGATGCTTGCCTGGAGGACAGAAGGAGCCAGGGTCCTTGACATCCTTGATGTCAGTCCTACCCCACACTTACAAGACAAGAATAGCCTCTGTTTGTTTAGGCCTCAGGAGGCAGTTTTCTGTGACATGCAGGCAAGCGCAGTCCTGACTGACCTCTAGCCCTGCCTTCCGAGTCACCTGGTTGGGTGGGCCCTTCCCTGTCTCTGAGCTCCGCAGACCCTCTGGGCTTCTGCAGGGCAGTTATCTTGTTCAACTTGTCGTGCTTATTGTGTATCTGTTTCAGCAACCTTAATGTGAGCTCCTTAAAGTCCTCCTCACAGGACTTCCCACAGGAGCACTTGACCTCAGGAGATGCTCGGTAAAATTGTTGGACAGAACTGGTCAGCACTGACCTCTCTCCCTCGGGATCCACCAGGGTTGCAGCCTCACTGAGGATTGTCTGTGATGATTCCACCATGAGCCTCTGCATTAACTGTCCAAAGCCCCTGAATTTGCCCTTTACCCTTATATCTAGGCCTAGTCTCCTCGGGGGCAGCAAGGCACACAGAACTGTCCCACGCTTTCTTCTTCTAAGGAGCAGGCTTAAGAGAGCAGATGTAGCTTGGCCTCCTGGGGACTTCCCCTTCTGCCTTCCCTGGGACTGCTGGGTGAGGGGTCAAGTCCTCAGAGTCTTTCTCCCCACCACAGACTCAAGAAGGAGGTGGGTTCATCTGCTCTAATCTCCAGCCTCAAGCTGGAAAATCCCACAGCTCCCAGAGCACTAGAAGACTCTCAGTTTCTTTTCATTAGTAAGATGGAATAAATGCCAGGCTGTAAGGAACCTGGGGCAAGGCTTTTTAGGGACACTCTTAGGCTGGGTGGTACTGGGGGTGGAACACAGGGTCTCACACCTGCTGGACAAACACTCTACCACTGAGCTATAACCCTGGTCCTCACATTTCTTTGTACCACCTAACTGAATTCTGGCACCAAAAACAAACAAACAAACAAAAAATCAATAAGTAATTGTTGGAAGTAGGGAGAAAGGAAGGGATGCCTTAAATAAAGTCATGCAAATGAGTTGCTAACCAGGATCCAGGCTCCACCCCCCTCCCCATCCCAGCCCAACCTTCCTTGTGGGGATGGTCGCAGAAGGCTGCCCTGGTTCCTCCCTCAGTCCTCCAGGTCTGACTCAGGAAATGCCTCCTTTTCCACTTCCTCTGACTTTTCAAGTGCCCAAGGAAAATTCATCACCCAGTACTCCAACTGCACAGTGGACACTGTGATCCAGCATTTATCAACCGGCTTGAGCATCTCTGACGCTTTCTCTCAGAAGGAGATGGATTTCTTGAAGAAAAGAATCTGAGCTGTTTCCTCAAACTGAGACAGTGGGTCCTGGGGTCATATGGTCACACAGCAGGGTGACTGAGATGAAAGTTGAGACAGCCCCTTCCTTGGAGGAGAAGGGGGTGGAGCAGGTGGAGGAAGTCTGCCTTTGAGGAGGGCTGGCTAGTGGGCAGGAAGGACGAACATGGAGTCTTCAGACCGGCAAGAATGTGCCCTCTGGGGCTGGGAGTGTGGCTCAGTAGTTCAGCGCCCTGGGTTCAATCCCCAGTACCAAAAAAAAAAAAGCGTCCTCTGGACAGTTAGCTCTTTGTAAAGGTCATAGAGCAGCTCAGGGAACTGGAGTCAGCCCCTAGCCCATGAGCAGGATGGAGAAGCACCTCACCTGGGCTTGAGGCTCTGGTACATGAAGATGGAGTTGGGCCTCAGGTTCTCCTAGGCCAGTGGTCCTGAGGGGTGTCTCTGAGTCTCCAAAGATAATCAGAGAAACCCTGAGAGATATTTTCAATTTTCCCAAGAACTAATGGAATCTTCATTTTATGGCAAGACTGAATATGTTAAAGTAAAAGGTCATTTTTCTTTGCCTTCAGCTATGATTTGATCAACCCAGTATCTTCATAGGAAAAGGAATTAGATATATGAGACTTGGTAGTTAAAATGTTTCAAAAGATGGGTGTTTTTGTTTTTTATTTTGATGTTTTAAAAGTGGAAACCACTGATCTGGCTCATACAACTTCATCCATTAGATGAGATGAGGCCCGCAGAGGTCACACAGCTAGTAAGGGCAGCCCTCACATTAGGATCCTGTCAACTCACAGAAGTCATCTGCCTGTTTGCCTGCACCACATGTCTGTTTTCTCTTCTCTCATCACTCCTTCCAAAGGAGAGGCTCCTCTGGGTCTCCTGACCCCATACCTACCTCTTTCCTGTCGAACCTCTACGGGGGTCTAACACCCCATGTTCTCTGGGGTGCCCCATTGAGCCCAAGCATCTATGTCATCAAGCCAGGTATGGTGGTGCATACCTGCAATTCCAGCTGCTCACGAGACTGAGGCAGGAGGATCGTGAGTTCAAAGCCAACCTCAGCAACTTAAAAAGACCTTGTCTCAAAATAAAAAATAAAAAGGGCAGGGGATGTGGCTCAGTGGTAGAATCCCCAGTACCAAAATATATATGTATATGTGTGTGTGTGTGTGTGTGTGTATGTGTCCACAGCTGCCAGGGGAGGGTATCTGTGAAGGAAAGAAGGCATCCCAGAGGCCCCCCAGGGGCATACATCAGTCAGATTCATGTTTAGTTCTAAGAAACAAAGCCTGACAAATAATGGCTTAATTGAGAAAGTTGTTTCTTCTCTCCTTCCCTTCCTTCCTATACAACAAGAAGTCTGGAGGTGGGCAGTCCAGGCAGGTGCAGCTGCTCAGGAGGTCATTAGGCACCAGGCTCTTTCTATTCTCCATTTCATCATCCTCTGTGCATGGCTTTTCTTCTCATGGTTGTGAAATAACTGCTGTACCTCCATCATCAACAGTTTCCATGCAAGAAGAAGAGGGGAAAGAATAAGAGGGATGGGAAAAGCCCATGATTAGGGAGGCTTTGCCCTTTTATTTTCAAGAAAGGAAGGTCCCTCTGGGCTACCTCCTACTCCCACTGACTACAACTCATCCTGTGGACACCCCTGGCTGCAAGGGACACGAGGAATTTAAGCATTTTCCTTCTTAGTCTCTGTGTAGAAGGGGATTGGAATGGGATGGAGTGAACCAACAGCCACGCATGATCTTCTCTGCATCCTTGGCCATCCTCCCACCTGCCTTCCTGTGACAATGGGTGGTCCATTTGCCCAATCACTCTCTTTCTTCTATTTCCTGCTTCATCAAACTTTCCTGCTCTCTTGGATCATATCATTGCTTTACTCCACATGCTCAAGCCATTCCCATGTTAAAAAAAATCAAACAACTCTGGGAATAGCAACCTAAGGGGTTGAGAGAAACTTGTTCAGATATGAGACAGTGTGGGTGGACTCTTGCTGACCTTCAGTGAGTTGTCACAAGAGAAAGGCAATTATCAGCCAGGGCTGGCTCACAGGTAAGCAGGAAGAAGACAGCTGAGAGCCTCGTGGGGAGGCCCTTTCTGCCTGTGGCCACAGGTTCTGAAGCTCTGAGGTCAGAGAGTCATTGTTCCTTGCTGACTGCCAGCCCAAATTTTTTCCTCTCTGGAGCAAGGACAGGTAGGTCATTTAATCTTTCAGTCTTTGGTTGTTTTATCTTTAAACTGGGAACAATAATTTACTAGCTTCACGGGATAATCATGAGGATACAACAAAGCAATGTACACGAGAATGACTTATCTTCTAAAAAAGAAATAAAAATGGGAGCTGGGGGAAGAGAGAGACCCACCTCCTATATCTGAGCACCACGTGTTCTGTCCTAATGTAATGCCATCCCCCGTGACTCCTGCCGTGTGAGCAAAAATGCTCATTCCCTCTCTTCAACCCGTTCAACCCAGAGCATCTTCTAATAAACTCATCCACTGTTGTGGCGCAGGGCTCTCAAGTTCCTATCTATAGCTCAGACCTTCTTCCTGCACTCCAGAGCCAGGTACTTGACACCTCTATGCTTCACATTGATACCTGGATACAGACAGACACTTCAACTCAAAATATCTGAAAGGGGAGCCGGGCGCGGTGGCTCAAGCCTGTAATCCCAGCACTTAGGGAGGCTAAGACAGGAGAATCGCGAGTTCAAAGCCAGCCTCAGCAAGGGCAAGGCGCTAAGCAACTCAGTGAGACCCTGTCTCTGCATAAAACACAAAATAGGGCTGGGGATGTGGCTCAGTGGTTGAGTGCCCCTGAGTTCAATCTCCAGTACCAAAAAAAAAAAAAAAAAAAAAAAAAATCTGAAAGGGAGCCCTTCATCTTCCCCGTGTTTCTGCTCCACATTCTCTGTCTTATTAAATGCATCCTAATCCATTGGCTGCGCGGGCTGGAAGCTTAGGCATCATCCCCGCATCCTTCTCGTTCCTCTTCCCCTAAGTCATCAAGCTCTGTAACCTCCACTTCTTATGTATCTCTATCTCCATTGCCATCCTCTCAGTCTGGGCTGTCATCTCTCGCCTCTGTGACTGTCACTGTTTATTTCCTACCCAACAGGCATTGTCCTCTTTACTTGCCTATCAAATCCTCATTTTGCTCCATGCAGCCATGCGTCTGACCCAGGGCTGAATGACAACAACCAATCCTGTTCCTGTTTGCCAGACATTCAATTTTCCAGCCTTGTTTTCAGTTAGAAGGGCAATATGACCCAGTTTGGGTCAATGAAACTGGAGATACTTTGGTGGGCTTCTGGGAAAGTTTTGATTTTCTTTAAAAAATGGACCTTGTCCCCTTTCCCATCTGCTGTCCTGAATGAGGCTATTGTGTCTGGAGCTGAAGCAGCCATCTTGTAACCACGAGGGAACAAGCAAGAGAAGAAACAGCCAACATGGGGAGGATGGCAGAGCAGGAAGATGGAACGAGTCTGGGTTTCTAATGGTATCACTGAGCCACCCAACTGTCTCTGAGGACGCCTTGTTTTCTAATTTCCTGTGGGTAAACAATAAATGTCATTACAAGTTTTAGGCTATTTTGAATGTTCTCTGACTTGATGCTAGAAGCATTTCTGACTAATATAATCTCCTAATCAGTCTCTCTGGCTTTGTTCTCTTTCCATCCTGTAATTCATTCCTCTCACAGTATTCAAAGCCATGTTTTATAAACATAATTCTGATGTTGACATTTTCTTGCCTGAATGCTTTCGATGGCTTCCCACCCTTTAGTTTAGAAGTTGCACTTGTTACCAGTTTCCCAGCTTCCATCTGCTCAAATTAGCAGGTGGCCATTGTCCCTTTTAGGTGTAAGGACCACATGGGTTGCTCGGTCTAATGTCAAGATAAAAAGGACTACCAGGCAACTATCTAGTCCTCTCTTTTGGTCATTGTTGCCCATTCTGTGATGTCCCATTTGTAGACTGGTCACAATTGACCGATCCATCCCTGTCTGATGCTGCAATGTCATCCTTGTTGAACCACAGGTTTGTGCTGGCCATGGTAACAGGTCTTTTTTTCTTTTTTCTTTTTGGTACTAGGGTATTGGGGATTGAACTCAGGGGCACTCGACCACTGAACCATATCCCCAGCCCTATTTTGTGTTTTATGTAGAGACAGGGTCTCACTGAGTTGCTTAGCTCCTCACCATTGCTGAGGCTGGCTTTGAACTCACAGTTCTCCTGTCTCAGTCTCCCAAAGTGCTGGGATTACAGGTATGCGCCACCACGCCCATCTGATGATGGGTCTTTAAGGGAGAAGAAGTTCATGCCTTCAGTGGGACACTTGGTGACAGTGTCCCCAGGGTTATAACTCTGTTGGCTTATGCTTGTAGTCTTTCTTAACCTGATTTCCCATGCCAGAGCTCATGGATGCCGAGGGGTCTCCAGATTCAGTCATGCTGATCAGAATCAAGCTCATAGGGTTGAACCCAGGTAACCAGGTTCTGACTTCCTGAAGTTCTCCGTAACTCTGCATTCTGCGTATTAGGATCAAGTCTGTTTGGGGGATGGCTGGACCCTAATCACTTCCCCAGTCTCATTTCACGCCACTCTCCTGGGTCTTTTAGCACCAGCACTGCTGGACTTCCATGATTTTTTTTCTCATGAGCATCAGATTCTTTGTTGTTTTTATATTCAAACATGCTCTTTGCTCTGCCACACTTTCACTTGGCTAACTCTTCTTGTTTCAGGTCTCAGGTTCAGTGTCATTTCCTCAGGCAAATTAATCTGAGCTCTGAGCTTCCCCTTCCAAAAACCCCTCATATTTAGCCTACAGTTTGCTCTACCAAGTAAATCCTGTCTTGTCCACTTCTTAGCAAAGTACTAAAATATCAGGGCTAGATTAGTGAATGCTGGTTAAGTTTGTGTATAGATAGTTAATAATATGGGCCCGTCCTTGAGTGTGACTTAGGAAGGGAGAACTCCTTAGTGAGGAATTTGGAAAAACTTTGAGGAAGCACCCTCAATGTTATTGTTCGGGGCCATCTGGCGCACTGACGAGCTCTTGGTGCCTCAAAACTTTCAGCCTTTGATCCTGTGAGTTTTGGAACCTGGCCAGTTCCCACCTCTCAGAGATTTTACAGCGTACGGCCAGCTGCATAACGCTGGACTGCATGTTGGGAGGGGTTGCTGTGTCTTTTTAAGTCCTCCAAAGGAGAGAGAGCCAGAAGAAGGAGAAGGATTTCAACTGGACCGGAGAAGAAGGGACCCATCTGAAGAGGAGAGATTGAATCCATCTGAGAAGAAATTTCAACCGGGGAAGAAAGAATCTGATGTTTTGAGTAAGAAGGAGGAATCTAAAGATGAGAAGAAGGAAGCTGACTTGCAAGGAAGAAGGCAGACTCTCACCTGTGTGTTTTACCCCACTCTTGGTGTTGCTGATTTTACCCAAGGCTGGGTGTTGAAGGTGGTGATGACGCTTTAAGTGAAAAAGAAGGACTCTCACCTGTGTTGTTTACCCTACCCTCGGTATTGCTGATTTTGCTGATTTTGCTGATTTTACCCGAGGATAGGTGTTGAAGGTGTTGATGCTGTGTGAGTAAAGAAGAAGGATCTTTTTTTTTTTTGGTACTGGGGATTGAACTCCGGGGTACTCGACCACTGAGCCATATTCCCAGCCCTATTTTGTGTTTTTATGTAGAGACAGGGTCTCACTGAGTTGCTTAGTGCCTCGCCATTGCTAAGGCTGGCTTTGAACTTGCGATTCTCCTGTCTCAGCCTCCCTAAGTGCTGGGATTACAGGCTTGAGCCACCGAGCCTGGCTAAGAAGAAGGATCTTGAATGGTACTTTGAGAAGAAAGACTCTGAAGGTGATGATGGTGCTTTGAGTGTACTTGCAAACCCGTGTTGTGTTAGCAGGTGTTGATTGATGAATGCTTATTGGGCTAGAGCCGCTCTCTCTCTCTTTCTGTTTTTCTATATTATTGGTTCATTATATACAATATTCAATATTGCAAAGTATAACTGTTGCTTGCTTTGTTATATTGTCTCATATTAAAGCTTATAAAACCCATCCTGTTGTGAGGCTGGTGATTCACCCCACGAATCTGCCTAGATAAATTAGTCTGAGCTCAGCAATTCTTGGTCATAGATCCAGACCAAGACAGTTTGGTCCCCAATGACACTGCTTTTCTTTTCTTTTTTTTCTTTTTTTCTTTGGGTACTGGGGATCGAACCCAAGGGGGCTTAACCACTAAGCTACATCCTCAGCTCTTTTTTTTTTTTTTTTGTTTTGAGATAGGGTCTCATTGAGTTGCTTAAGGCCTCACTAAGTTGCTGAGGCTGGCCTCCAACTTGCAATCCTCTTGCCTCAGCCTCCCAAGTCTCTGGGATTATAGGAGTGCACCACTGCACCCTGCTTGACCCCACTCTTCTTGCACACCCTTGTCACACATCTCCAGAACTGGCTCAATTGTCCTCTGTTCCAGTAGCATATTGTACCTCCTCTACCATAGACTTGATCTCATCATATCATGATGACACATTTACTACATTTACTACAAGCTCTTTGAGCTTGGTGACCTTTCTCTATTCATTTTTGTGTCCCCCAAGAAGAGTGCTTGGCATACAACAGACACTCAATGATGCTGATTTTTTTACATAAATCAATCCATAGTGCGAGTTGCCCCAGGAACCTCAAAAGTGGGGATTGGAGGTGGCGTGGCAGTGATTTTTAATTTAGCTTATTGGCCCGAGCGTGGTGTGGATGAGTTCTCTGTCCAACTTGTTTGGGGAGTGGATAAAGAGTTCTGTTTCTGTGTTCAAATGTGTATTTGCATATTTACGTATAAGTAGAAAAATATAAACTCCCCCTAACAGACGAAGATGGGGAAGGCAGATGGCCTTATCCTAGGAGCTTAATCAAGCAAGCCACAGGGCTATTTCCAGAACTTCAGTGGGTTTTTGGCTCTGCTGAGGGAATTCAGGAGCCAAGTTTGGCAACAGAGATTGGAGAGAGCTAAATTGCTCCACATAAGAAATGAGAAGAATTTGGGATTTTGCCCCTAAGAAGCAGACAACAGAGAAGAAGGGGAAGGGGATTTGCTGAAAGGCATGGAGAGAGTCCGGGTCCTGAACTGGGAACATGATTGATGGATTTTTAAAACTAAGACCAGAAATTTCTGATTGGTCAATACTGTTTGCATTATTAGGGGACAAATCCGTTGGTTTCTTCACATAGCCCTAGATTTGCCACATCACAGAAGCCCATGAATGTTTCTGCCACATTCTCCTCCAGATGAAGGTGGTGTGGAACCAGCACAGTCACCAGGAATGGCCAGACGACCCTGAACTGAATGACTCATCAAATGCTGGAGTGTCCTCTGGAAGTTTGTGGGAACCAAGATGGACGTTGTTAGGCTTTGCAAAATCCAAGGGGTGATACCAGTTCAAGGCACATTTGTCTTGATCTTAAGGGTCAGTACGACCCTCTCTAGTCTATGAGTAACTCTGTTTCAGTGACAGTACATGTGCAGGCATGGTGGGCTCACGGCCTAGCGGGCGGTGGGATTTGCCACTGAACTTGAAGATGCATGTGTCCGTGTGCCTCTTGTGGAGTTATGCGTTAATATGATGCTTGGTTTTTATCCTGTTGCACATTCTGCTAAATGGTCACACGGTCAGACTTTTCTTCCTCCCTGAATTTTCACCCTTCCTACCCTACAAGGAGAAGTCTTCTTAGGATCCAGCCAGCTCCCTCCCTGTGAGCCCTGCCAAGTAACATGCGCTCCTGTCTTCATCTTCCTCCTCTCCTGCCCCTTACTATTTCCCTGTCTTCTTCCTCCAGCCCCAGGAACAGCCAAGGTCTTTACCCAAGAGGAGAAAAATAAAAAAATCAGGTCACCAGATGTGCCTCGTTCCATTATCTGCTCCCCAACCCTCTCACCACAAGCCAATGAATTCTAAGCATATATACAGCAAGCACCTGGCAGCCCCCCAAACCCAGCTGCACTCTGCCTGGTAACAAACCCAACTGAGGTGGAGACTGGGGAGCCCACACAAGCCTACCCCTGGCCCACCCTTGTCTCTAGCACCATGGTCCAGCTCATTTGCTCTGTCCAGACAACCCAAACAGACGCTCCATGATCGTCCCCATCCTGAGTGAAAGTGATACATTTGTGCCATTGGTACTACCCGTCTCCTTCTCCGTGCATAGATACTGCCTGTGCGGGTGTAGGAGGATGCTAAGGACTCCTGGGCAAGTCCCCTGTTCAATACTGAAGGCTGGGAGCCCAGCAGCCCTGACTCTGCCCCACCTGGATGCAGGAACGAGTGCTCTGGAATGAACCGGCATCTGGGATTCTCGTTGGAGATTGTTTACTGGTCTGTTTGCATGGCACATTAATAGCCCACAGCAGCCCACTCCCTGCCAGGAACTTTCAGGAACAATTTCTCCAAGCCAGCGTGGCCCAGTCTGGGCATGAGAGGTCCCCTCCTTCCCCACATCAGCCACGTGGCTGTGACTCACACAGGATCTCTGAGCCCCTGCCAAGAGCCGCCAGAGGACTGCCTGAGTAAAGCTGGGGCGAGTTAGCTCAGGAGCAGGAACAGTCCAGAGTCCCTGTTGGACTCCCATGGGCCTCTGCACCCTCCACTTTGCTGTTCCCCAAGCAACTTGTTACTCAGACCAGATGCAGCAGCTTGTCCCCAACACACAAGAGAGTTCAACCCCACCCAGTTTTCTCCTTCCTCCCAAAGCACATAATACAATCAGAGTCCTGAATGAGGACTCCGGGCTGGTCACCGGAATGGGGTATAAATACCCACACCTAACGTAATAATTGGTGTATATGATCTTGCTTTATCCTCATGGTAACTATTTTCCCCATCCTAACAAAGCAAAAATTAAGAATAAAAAGATTAAATGAGGCCAAGCACAGATGATTTCTAAGGCAGTGTAACCAGTGTGACACTATAACGCTGGGTAAAGGCCATTGTGCATTTGCCCAAACCCACAGAATGCACAGCACCAAGCTCGAACCCCACGTTAACTCTGGACCTCGGGTGAGGAGGACCATAATGTATCAGGGTAGCTCATCAGTGGATACGTGGTCCACTCTGGTGGAGGGTGTTAGAAGCAGGAGGCTGTCCTGTTGGAGAGCCAGGGACATATAGGGAACTTCCTATACTACCCGTTCAGCTTTGCTGTGAACATAAACCTATTCTAAAAATGGTCTATTTAATAAATAAATACATTTTTAAAAATTAAAAAAGGCTAAGTGACTTGTTTATGATTACTTAGAAAGTGGTTCGTCCAGGAATTAAACGCGGGGCAACCTGCTCGCACAGCCATGTCCATTTGGATATGTCTCCCTTGGGGGGGGATCAACGAACCAAACTGTTCCAGACACTCACTAGAGGGACTGGACAGCTGGACAGCTGGAGATTTGCCAGCAGCTCTTTGTGGATTGTAGCCCCTCCCCGCAGCCTGTCATTATCCGCCCCCTTCCCACAACCCCTGGGCTAGAAGAGCCTTGAGCCTTGAGTTAATGGTCTCTGTATTCTTAGCATGCAGCACCTTGTTTGACACATAGTAAGTGATAAATAAATGTCTTCTGAAAGAACATGTGAGTGAACAAACGCATGGTGGAGAGGAAGGAGAGAGAGAGGAGAAGAGGAAGAGAAAAGGGGAGGGTGGGGAAAGTGGGGTGGAGATGAGACAGGAAGGAGAAAAGGATTGGCGCTCCCCAGATTTGACCCGTCCCCTCTGTTTTCCTGGAGAGTGGGGACCCTTCTCCTCTCTTTCCTCCCAACAGGTGAAGAACTGGCACATGCCTGGTATGTCACCCCATGTCCCCCCAATTTAGTCTTTAACCCTTCAGAGAAGAACTGCTCTGCCCCCTTCCCACAAAATGAATGTGTTATTTGGGCAAAAGAGGAAAGGAGAAAAAGAAGTGGAAAAACCTTCAGTTTGGAAATTCAGCTGACTGCCCTCATTTGGAATCAAAACTCCTCCGGCCCCTGGCCGCGTGGCAGGCGGGCAGAGCCAACAGTAACACCAGATGCCGGGATGCTGGGAGGAGGCCTGGAAACTTTTCAGAGGAGCCGCCAGAGTGGTATAAACTTGGAGTCCAGGAAGACGGTGATGGGCTCATCTCTGGGGGATGCATCCCAGTCCCCTCCCTCATCTCTCTCCAGACAGCTGTCAGTCATCTCGGGTGTGAGGCAGAGCACTGTCCTGGAGCAGAATAAGGACCAGGACAGGGAAGTTCTGGGTGAGGTGGCGGGCTGGATCTGCCTGGTGTCCTCAGCATCTCCTCCAGCACCTGATTAATGGAAGATGACCCAATAATACCAGGGGTTACTTTGCCCTCAGGTTGATCCCAGACTAAATGGTAGAGACAGAACAGATTGAAGCATACAATTTGTGCCTTGATACCAAGTACAAATAAAAAAAAAAATCATCTGAACCAAGGGCTTTCTATAATAGTAGCACAGTGCCTGGCTCGGAGCCAGGTGAGGGTAATTAAGAAATATTCCCAAAAAGTCCACCAGTGGGCCTTTGAAGGCACAGGTAGGAATGACTGGAAATAAGTAGCATGAGCATCAGAGTGGGGAGGGACAGCTTGGACTAAAGCTGAGAGCAAGCGAGCAGAAGGCTGGTGGATGGGTCTCCCCAGCTAGAGCGGAGAGTGGCTGCCTGCCCACCCCAGGTGCCGTGGACACTGTATGGGGAGTGCTGGAATTTGCACTGGCTTGATGTTAACCTGGGTGTCTGGGAAAATATCAAAGTATGGTTACAGACCCTGACATATCTCCCAGATTCTTCATTTTTAGTCTTGGTTGTGCTTATGGGAGAAAAGGGTGGAGGCCTCAATGTGTAAGACCCTGGAATCCAGATTTTCACAAGAAAGGGGAGAGAAGAATTGGGAAAAGTTTGGAAACATGGAAGAAGTCCAGGAGGGAGAAGAGTGTACAGAGAGGGGCAGCAAAGGCTGCCTTGGGTCTTTTCTTGTTTTGTTTGGTCTACTTTCTTTGGGGGAGGAGGGGGAGGTTGGAGCAGCTATTGAGAGGGGGCAGAAGAAAGTGTAAAAGAGGTTTGTGAGAAAGACTGTGAATAGCTGGGCACAGGGGTGCATGCTTGTAATCCCAGCAGCTTGAGAGACTGAGTCAGGAGGATCACAAGTTCAAAGCCAGCCCCAGCAACTTAATGAGGCCCTGAAAACTTAGTGAAACCCTGTCTCAAAATAAAAAGTTGCTAGATGTCTGAGTGACGGGTGCTGCAGGATCCATTACCTGTGGGTGCAAGGTGTTAGTAAAGACCCACATAGACTTTATGGTGTAAAGAGATGGCCGGGTGTTTCCTTTAAATATGGCCCTGTGGCAATAGATTTTGGAAGGGAGGAAGCCGAAAGACTATTTTATCCTGGGTACATCTTCCTGGAAGACAAGCTTTCTTTTCTTTTTATACTTTTTTAGTTGTTGATGGATCTTTATTTTATTCATTTACTATTTTTATATGTGGTGCTGAGGATCAAACCCAGTGCCTCACGCATGCTAGGCAAGCGCTCTACCACTGAGCCCCAGCCCCAGCCCTGGAAGGCAACCTTTCTTATCCAATATCCATTCTCTCCTTCCTTACTAATAGCATCACAATTTATTGTCCAGACAAAATATATTTCCCAGACTCCCTTAGGAGGAGCCATGTGGCACAGTTCCAACCAAAGGGGCACCTGCAGAAGCTGCTGGCAGCTTGGGGGGAAGCTGGGCCTCCTGCTATAGACCCACCCTGGCTTGATGTCATTTACTTTTTTTCTTTTTCACTTTCTTTTTTTTCCTTCCTGCCTGGCATATGTGATCAGCAAACAATCATGAAGGAGGAATCATGAAGCTAGCTAGTAGGGGTCAAGCAACTCGATAGAAAGGGAATTTGTGGGGTCCTATGTGATGTGGTCAGGTTTCTTTTTCTTTCTTTTTTTTTTTTTTGACTTTTTAATTTTTGTTCTTTTTAGGTATACATGACAGTAGAGTGTATTTTGACATATTATACATACATGGAGTATAACTTCCCCTTCTTGTGGTTGTACCTGATGTGGAGTTACACTGGTCATGGATTCATATACGAACACAGGAAAGTTCTGTCTGATTCATTCTGCTGTCTTTACCATTCCCATCTCTCCTCCCTTCCCTTCATTCCCCTTTATCTATTCCAGTGAACTTCTATTCCTCCCGCTTCCCCGTTTATTATGTGTTAGCATCTACATATCAGAGAGAACATTTGGGCTTTGGTTTTTTGAGACTGGCTTACTTCACTTAGCATGATGGTCTCCAGTTCTATGCATTTACTGGCAAATGCCATAATTTCATTCTTCTTTAGGGCTGAGTAATAATCCATTGTGTATATATACCACAGTTTCTTTATCCATTAATCTGTTGAAGGGCACCTAGGTTGGTTCCATAGCTTAGCTATTGTGAATTGTGCTATAAACATTGATGTGGCTGAGTCACCATTGCTGATTTTATTTTATTTTATTTTTATTTAATAGAATAGATTTTATTCACCACTTAATGGTAAGAAAATGTGTATGTTCATCTCAATAGATGAGGAAAAAGCAGAGAAATATCCAACATTCAATCCCGAAAAACCTGTCAGCAAATCTGGAACAGAAATAAGCTTCAAAAGATAATTATTAAAAGCAATGATTAATATAATTAGAAGTAAAAGTCAGAAGTTTTGTCCTAAGATCAAGAGATAAACTCTTCAATGAGGATCAGTTTAGGTAGTTTGAAACACTCTAATGTAACTTCTAATGGACTAGATAGAGGTCAAGGATCCTCATAACTTGCATGTTCCTGACATCCACAAGGCTGTTTAGGATGTTTAGTTATAAGAGACTTTGACTTTGATCGTGCTTTCTCCAGACTTTTTTAAAGCATACGTTTGGGTATTTTAAGTTGTTGTATTATATTTATACATAACAGTGGGATTCATTGTCACATCTGAACATGCACTTAAAAATTTGATTGATCTCATTCCCCAGTACCTTCTCTTTTCCTCGCCTCTTCCCTTACACTGATCCACTTGCTCTACTTTATGAATCTGTTTTATTATGATTATTAATATTATTATTAACCTCATCATTATTTTAATTACTATATAGTATATAATTAAAATATATTTTAATTGGTAGAATATGTACATTTGCAGGATTCAGGATTCATTATGGCATATTCATACATGCAAATAGCATAATTTGATAGATTTCATTTTCCAAAAAAATTTTTAGTATGCTGATTTTAAGTCCTTTGGGTTTCTTTTATCTTTTTTTTTCTTTTTTTCTTACTAACTGCCTCTGTTAGGAAGCCAACAGAATAGTTAGGGGAACATCAAAATAGTTAGCAGCCAGCCACATTCTCGGGAGGGCAGGGGAAACCACATTGCTGTGGGCTCTACATGCCTAGACCCGGGCACCAAATTAGACTTGGTGGGCCAGACTGGGCCCTCCAAATAATGAACTAAGACAAAACAGACTTGGAGTTAGTATTTGTGGAAAGGGAGGTGCTTTCCGTCTTTCTGTCACACAAATACCCAAACAAAAGACTAATGAAGGCTACCAATCTGGTAGAAACCTAAGGAATTAGAAGAAAAGGAACAAAAATTTTAAAAAGCCCCAGGCTGCCAGTTTTGCAAACCAGAGGTGATCCTGAAAATGGTGAAATGAGGAAGAAAAACAGGTGTCGAATATGCCGCGTGGCCAATGCAATGATATAACACTTTCATCTTCACAAGGGGCTTTGATAGCTTCGCCTTTAGCAGTAGGACTAAGGAAAAGAGGAAGGAGGGGCCTGATTCCAGCCTGAATCCCACTCACTGGCTCTTAGAAGACCCAGGCATGTGGCTTGAACCGCTAATGGAATCTTGCTACCAAAAAATGGTTCTATTTGGTGATAGGATTTTAAGAAATGTTGAAGTTGGCAAAGTAAATTGCTCTATTTAGCAAAATGTGTTCACCTCTGGTGGTCCATTAGAACACCAAGAAACAGGGCACAAAGGAAAAAAAGTTCTTCAACCCACAATCCCATAGTTTCAAAGCTGCAGCAAGACACATACAAGTTAGATTTGGAAATCTGTACATTTTGTGCTTTTTATAGGATGGAGGGTTGTGGAGAATCTTTCTGCCTGGAATGGGTAGATGCAAAGATTTCTGATCCTGACTGGACACTCAGGCTTTAAATAACCCATGATCCCTCCATCCCGCCTTTAGTTTCCTCCTCTTTCTCTTCCCACAGTTATCTGCTTTACAACCTCAACCAATCTCTCCCAAATAGGACTCTCCACTAGAGACCAGGACCAGGTCCCCTTCCAGCTGGAGCTCTGACCCTCAGCTTTTCTTCTCAGCTAAGTTGTTGAAGACAGAAGTCCACGTGCCATCCAGTAAGGACTGCCACATAAAAATACAAACTACCCAGTTAAACTCAAATTTCAGATAAATAACAAACACTTGTTAATTTTTTGTTATTTATTGTTATGTATATCCCATGCAATATTTGGGACATGCTAACACTAAAAGAAACTATTTTTGACCTGAAATTCAAATTTCAGATGAATTCTAATCTAACAGCAGCCTGCATGTGTTCGTTCTTTCTTTCTTTCTTTCTTTCTTTCTTTCTTTCTTTCTTTCTTTCTTTCTTTCTTTCTTTCTCTTTCTTTCTTTCTTTCTTTCTTTCCCTCCCTCCCTCCCTCCCTCCCTCCCTCCCTCCCTTCCTTCCTTCCTTCCTTCCTTCCTTCCTTCCTCCCTCCCTCCCTCCCTCCCTTCCTTCCTTCCTTCCTTCCTTTCTTTCTTTCGATCTATCTGGCATTCCTATTCCCTGTATCTCTTCCTCAATTCCCATTTGCTGCTCAATCCATGTGCAGCCTGGTTTCTACATCCTGCCCTTCTTGGATACTACTCTGTCCAACTTTTGCAGTGAGCTCTTGAGGATCAAATCCTGAGGCTATGCTTCCAGGCCTTACAGCAGGGACATCTCCGGAATGCAGGACCATCTCTGCGGCATCCTCTTACACGAGGCCTCTTCTCTTTTGCCTTCCAAAGTGCTTCCCACTGCCATTGGCTCCACCTTTCTCTGACTGCCCCTTCTCTGCTTCCTTCTTGACCTGCCCTTGTTAGGCATCTTCTTACACATGTGCCGCTCCCCTGGGCTCTGTCTTCTGGCCTTGGTACTCACTGCACGCAGAGCCGCTCTGGCCTCCTCATCCATCATGCCGGCTGCACAGCTCACAAAGAAACCTTCCTGCCCTGGGCCTCCAAGGAGAAGGGCTTAGCTGTCAGAGCAGCAGGCCCTCCAGAATTGATGGGCTCTGAATTACGGGCATCACACCCAACAGGTCTTGGCACTCCAGAGTCAGAGAGAGCGTTCCTGCCTCCCTTCACCTGCGGCCTCCTCTCCACCATCCTTTAGCACACATGCATTTCATGCTAAGTATGTTCTTGTTTGACATTTTTAGTTTTGTTGTCCTTTTTTTCCCCTCTAGTTCTAGGAATTGAACCAAGGGACACTTTACCACTGAACTCCATCTCAGCTGTTTTTGAAAAATTATTATTATTATGAGACAGGATCTCACTAAGTTGCCCAGGCTGGCCTTGAACTTGAGACCCTCCTGCCTCAGCCTCCCGAGTAGCTGGGATTATGGACATACACCACTGTTTCCAGATACTTTTGCTGTCTTGTAATAATTATTTCTATAAATACACACACACTCACACACACTCATATACATACACACTAACACGCTCATGTGACTGTGGGTCCCTGAGCCCTCCTCCATCAAACTGTGTCCTGCTAGAGGGCAATGACTTAGTGCCTAAGTGTGACTGTATGACTATAAGGTTTGTGCTAAAAAGTATCTGATAAAGTCCAACATTCTTCCTTTATAAAAATTCTCAGTTTATTACAGAAGGAAAGTTTCTTAACATAATAAAGGTCACTTATGAAAAACACACATTTAACATTGTCATCGGGGGAAACGGAATACTTTTCTACTAAGATCCAAAATGTAGCAAAGATGCCCACTCTCCCACTTCCATTCAACACAGGACCAGAACTACCTAGCAAGTACAATCAGGCAAGAAAAAGAAACAAAAGATATCCAAGTCAGGAAAGAGGAAGTGAAATGATCTCTATCACAGGTGATAGCCTGCATGTAAAAAACCCCAAACATTCCTCAAAATACTGTTAAAGCTAATAAATTCAATAAAGTTGCAGGATACAAAATCAATACCAAAAATCAGTAGCACTTTTAGATACAAACAGTAATCTAGCTGAGAAAGACTCTAAGAAAATAATTCCATTTATGATAGTATAAAAATTCTTAGGAATAAATTTAACCAAGAAGGTGAAAGGTCTCTGCACTGAGAACTATAAAATATTGATGAAATAAATTAAAGACACAAGATATCCTCAAAAGATATCCTGTGATAATAGATTGGAATTAATATTGTGAAGATGTCTGTACTGCCCAAAGCAATATACAGATTCTATGCAATCCTTATCAAAATCACACTCATATTCTTCTCAGAAATAGACAAAACAATTCTAAACTTTATATATGACCACAAAAGACTCAAATTACTAAGCAAATTGAGCAAAAGGAACAAAACTAAAGGAGCCATACTGCCTAGTTTTAAAATATATTACAAAGTTACAGTCATTAAAATGGTATGGCACTGGTACAAAAACAGACACAGGGCTGGGGATATAACTCAGTTGGTAGAGTGCTTACCTCACATATATAAGGCTCTGGGTTCAATCCCCAACACTACAAGAAAAGAAAATTAAAAAACAGACATAAAGACCAGTGGAATAGAGTAGAGTGTCCCAAAAGAAATCCAAACATATACAATCCACTAATTTTTGACAAGGGCGCCAAGAGAAAAAGACAAGAGGGTGGATAGTTTCACTAAATGGTTCTGGGAAAACTGAACTGCCACATGCAAAAGAATGAAATTGGATGCTTTTTTTAAAAATGTATTTATTTATCCTAATTAGGTATATATGACAGCAGAATGCATTTTGATTCATTGTACAGAAATGCAGCACAACATTTCATTTCTCTGGTTGTACACGATCTAGTGTTGCACCATATGTGCAGGACTCTTATCTTATATACAAAAATTAACTAAAAATGGGCAAAAGACCTAAATATAAGAACTGAAACTAGAAGATCCCAAGGGTGGGTAGGGAAACATAGGGGAAAGCTACAAGACATTGGCATTGTAGATATTTTTTTTAATATCACACCAAAAATTCAGGTTATAAAAGCAAAAATAAATAAATGAGACTACATTAAACTAAAAAGCTTCAGAAGAATAAAGGAAACAATTAGCAAAATAAAACATTAGTTTGGAAAATCTTTGCAAGCCATATATTTGCCAAGGAGTTCGTATTCAAAAATTTTAAAGTACTTATACAATTCAATATTGGAAAAACAACCCAATTTTAAAATGGATGAAGGAACAGAATAGATATTTCTTCTGAGAAGACATTAAGATGGACCACTAGTACATAAAAAGATGCTCAACCTCATCAGTTACCAGGGAAATACAGCTCTGAACTAGTGGAGGTCCATTAGGGTAGCCGTTATCAAAAAGTCAAAAGATAACAAAGTTGGTGAGGGTGTGGAGAAAAGGGAACTCTTGTAAACTACTGGTGGGAATATAGATCAATGCAGCAACATGAAAATCAGTGTGGAAATTTCTAAAGGAATTAAAAATTGAAACTACCATATAACCAGTAATCCCTCGCATGGACAGCTAGTCAAAGGAAACTCACTCTTCTGTAAAGACATGTGCAGTCTCATGTTTATTGCAGTCTTTATCACCACAAAGACAACCTCAGAGTTGACAGACAAGTGGATAAAGACACTGGGGCATAAATACACAATGTAGCACTACACAACCTTTAAAAAAAAAGAGATCTTAGCTGGGCGCGGTGGTGCACTCCTGTAATCCCAGCACTTCGGGAGGCTGAGACAGGAGAATCTTGAGTTTGAAGCCAGCCTCAGCAATGGCGAGGCACTAAGCAACTCAGTGAGACCCTGTCTCTACATAAAACACAAAATAGGGCTGGGGATGTGACTCAGTGGTCGAGTGCCCCTGAGTTCAATCCCCGGCACCAAAAAATAAAACAACAAGGAGATCCTTTTGCCACAGTGTGGGTGAATCTGGAGGATGTTTGCTAAATGAAATAAACCAGACACAGAAGGAAAAAAATTACATGATCTCACTTATATGTGGAATCTTAAAAAAATATCAAATATACAGAGATCAAAAATAAAATTGCGGTTACAAGAGGAGGGTGGAGAGGAAACGGGGAGACATAGGTCAGAGGATATGAAGCAGTAGATCTGGGAGATGAACGAGATGATACACAGAGACGGTAGGTAGTACAAGTACTGAACTTTGGATTTCTGCTAAATGAATAGATTTTAGCTGTTTTTACCACAAAAACAGAACAATGGTGACAAAATGAAAACCTGTGTGAGAAGATGGATATGTTCCTCTGCCTCAGTGGTTCCTATAGTAACCACTCTGCTAACTATATGTATCCCATAGCATCATGTTGTATACCTAAAATACACACAATAAAAATTATTTACATATAAATAAACATGAGCTGGGAAGATGAGAAGTTTTTTGAGGAATGAACCAGAAGATTGTGAGGGAAAAGAATGTTCTCAACCCACTTCAATCTGGCACCTGCATCTAGCAACCTGCGGAACTGTTCTCAAGGTTGTTAGGCCTGCCCAGACCAACACATATTTTTCAGTATGTACCAGTTTGGACCCCTCTGAAGCACCAAATCCTGTTGGTCACTCTCTTCAGCTACTGTTGTTATCATTTAAAAATAATTTTAGCCAGGCGCAGTGCCGTATGCCTGTAATCCTACCACTTTGGGAGGCTGAGATAGGAGGATCGCGAGTTCAAAGCCAGCCTCAACAATGGTGAGGCGCTAAGCAACTCAGTGAGACCCTGTCTCTACATAAAACACAAAATAGGGCTGGGGAGGTGGCTCAGTGGTCGAGTGCCCCTGAGTTCAATCCCCGGTACCAAAATAAATAAATAAAAATAATTTTATTACACAGCTGATAGCACTCACTCTTGGTCATACCATCACAGTACATGCTAGTGGGGGCACAAGGTGAGGATGATATAGACAAGCCAATCAATAATGTGGCTGGTAACTGGCTATAAGTGGTTCATCCGCTTTCTGTTACTATAACAAGTACTTGAGATAAACAGGTTGTAAGGAGGAAAAATTTATCTGGGATCTGAGTTTTGGAGGTGTCAGGCCATGACTGACTGTCCCTGTTGCTTTGGGCCTGTGGCAGTTCAGCACATCATGGTTGGAGCATGTGGCACAGGAGACCTGTTCACCTCACGGTTGGGTGAAAAGGGAAAGGAGTGACCACAGCCCCACAGTTTCCTTCAAAGCCTCCCCCGCCAACCACCACCAATGACCAGGCCCTACCTCCTAAATGTTCTACCACCTTCCAATAGTGCCAAGCTGAAGACCAGCTTTTAAAACATGGGCTTTGGGGGGGATATTTTGATTTCAACCATAGCATAATTGTTTAGAGATGAGTAAAGCAAGGAAAGGTGACAGAATCTCTTAAAGCAGAGACTTAAATGAAGTAAGGGAGCAACTCATGGAGAGGGCTGAGCAAGCAGTGTTCCCGAGAGAGGGAACAGCAGTTGCAAATGGACCAGCGGGGAGGATGGAAGGGGTCAGCATGGCGGAAGCAGAGTGGGAGAGGCTGGGGATTAGACGTGAAGTCAGAAAGTCAGCAGGAGTAACTGACTGTGAGTGCCCTTTTGAACCACATCTGCATCTGATCAAAGCTCACCAAGCATGCAAAAAGGCAGGAAATGTGGACTAGAAATAGAATAAAAACAAATTGAAATGAAACCAGAAATGACACACAGATGATAGAATTAAGTGAATAAGCACATTAAAACAGTGATGATAAATATGATCCATGTGTTCAAAAAAGCGGAGAAATGCATGTGTATGATTTGGAGAGCCACAGGAGACGTAAAAATGACCTAAGTGACTTCCACACATGAAAAATCCAGTGGATGAGAAAAACAGCACAGTAGACGCTCTAGAAGAAAAGGCTAATAAACAGGAAGACATACCATGGAAAATTTAACAGCAAGTAGTAGGGAAAACAGGGTCAGGAAGGCAAAGGACAGCACCAAGGTTTTTATTATGTAAGTAATCAGAGTCCCAGAAAAATTATTAAGAGAATAATGACAAACTTTTCTTCCCTCCTCCATATCTCTCTCTCTCTCTCTCTCTCTCTCTTTCTCTGGTACTGGGGATGGAACCTAGGGACACTCTGCCACTCAGCCACATTCCAGCCCTTTTTATTTCTTATTCTGACAGGTTCTCACTCAGTGGCTGGAGCTGGCCTCGAACTTAGGAGACACAGGAATGTCTCAATCTTTCACGGCAATGGGATTACAGGCATGTGCCATCACACCCAGCTAAGACGAAAAAAGAGAGAGAACAAAAGATAGAACAAAATAGAAAAACAATAAAGGAATGATAATTTTAAATTCTACAACATCAGTAATCACATGAAATGTAATTAATCTTAACATCCTGTAGGAGCACTCTCCATACCTTCAACCCCTCCCTTCCATCTTTCCCCGTTCTATGCTAATGGACTGTGCTCTTGACCCAGAGCACCCCTTTGTTTGTAAGCTTTGGACTTGATTGGTCCAAGAGTGTATATAAGTTTCTGCACTTTCTGGAATAAACGGTGTTTCTGGGTCACTTCAGCAGAGCAGTTCTTTACCTACACCCCGGGGTCTGGGGAGAGTGGCCCCCACAGACCGTCACCGTCCTAGGAGACTCCACTTCATCTTCCCCAGAGACTTCTTTTTCTGTCTCTCAGGACCCCCAACTCCTGGAGGGAACCCATGCGCCCTCCCCCTTAAAGCAATAACATCCTAATCAGAAGGCAGAGATTGTCAGACTGGGTTATAAGGGTCAAAAAAAAAAAAAAAGCAAGATCCAAAATTTTTTTCTCCAAGATATACAAGTTAAATAGAAAATCAAGGACAGATTAAATATAAAAGGATGGAAATTTTATACCATGCTAATACAGTCAACATTCCATTTTCATGGGTTTCACATCTCTAGATTCAACCAACCACAGATTAGAAATACTTGGGAAAAAAGAAATTGCATCTTGTACTGAATATTTTACTCTATACTTTACTGGGTATCAAGTAACCTAGAGATGATTTAAAGTATATGAGGGAATACATGTAAATCATGCAAATACTATGATATTTTATATAAATTTTCATCAGCACATTTTCATACCTGCAGGAGTCCTGGAACCAGTTCCCAACAGATACCAAGAGATGACTGTACTGATCCAAAGAAAGCTATAGTGATGACTGTAATAATATCAGACAAAGTAGATTTGAGAACAAGACATATCACCAGGCATAGAATCATTTCATAATGAGAAAGAAGTCAATTCCTCAAGAGAACACAGTAATCAAAAAATACTTGTGCACCTGATATTAGAGCTCAAAATACATGAAGAAAAGACGGATAGAAATACAGAGACACTTCCACATTTATAGATGGAGATTCAACATTCCTATTTCAGTCATTGATGGAATAAAATGACAAAAAAATAACTAGGATATGGTAGACATAAACAATGCTACTAATGAATGGAAACTAATAGACATTTTGGGAATACTCTGCCATGCAACAGTGAATGTATATTTTTTCTAGCACTCATGGAACATTTACCAAGATAGATAAGCTAGACCAGAAAGCAAGTTATAATAAATTTTAAATGTACCAAATCATATAAAATGTATTCTCTGGTCACAAGAAAATTAAATTAGGTAGTAATAATAAAAATTTATCTGGAAAATATCTCTAAGTATTTGGAAACTAAACAACATACTTTTTTTTTTATTAGTGCATTATAGTTATACATAATAGTCGGGTTCATTTTGACAAAATCATGCATACATGGAATTTGATTTCACTCTTCCCTCCCCCTTATTCTTCTTTCTCTACTGGTCTTTCTTTAATCATTTATTTATTCAGTTTTTCTTAAGAGCTTTATATATACACATAAAAGTATATTTATGCATGCATAGAGTAATTTAGTTAAATTCATTTCACATTTTCTCCCCATTTCCACTCCTTCTCCTTCTTCTTCCCTCTCCATCTCCTATTTATGATATTTGGCCCCTCTTTTATTCTCTTATTTTGCTCTAGCTTCCACATATGAGAAAAAACATTTTTATCTCATATACATTTTGAGTCTGCCTTATTTCACTTAGCATGATATTCTCAATTCTATAATTTCAATTTTAATATATGTAAGATCTATATATAGATGGTAAGTGTCATAATTTCATTCTTCTTTATGTTTGAGTAAAATTCCATTGTGCATATATACCACATTTTCTTTATCCATTCATCTGTTGATGGGCATCTGGGTGGTTCCATAACTTAGCTATTGTGAAGTGCACTGCTACAAACATTGATATGGCTGTATCATTATAGTACAAAACAGCAAAATTTTTAAAAGCCATAAGTCAAAAATATTTACATGAGGAATTAGAAAATATTTTCATCTGAATGAAAATATGACATAAAAACACATGGTTTAAACACTAAAGCAGTGTTTAGAGGGACATTTATACTTTAACACTAATAGTGGAGAGGTATACAGATTTACATTCAATGACTTCAACTTTAGGGAATTATGAAAAAAAAGATTAAATCCAAAGAAGTAAAAGGAAAGAAATAAAAACAGAAAACAATTAAATTAAAAACATAAAGTAAATATGAAAAAATCAATGGAGACAAAATCTAATTCTAGAGAATATGAATAAAATTGATAAATCTCCAGTCAGATTGATCGGGGAAAAACAAGAGAAGATATAAATGACCAATATCAAGAGAAATAGTAGACAGCACCATAGATGCTACATATATTAAAATGTTAATAAGGAAATACTAAAAAGAACTTCATGGCAATAGATTTAATAATTTGGTTCTGGCCAATGCAAAAAGGCAAGAAAAAGAAATAAAAGGCAGATAGACTAGAAAAAAGGTAAGTAAAAGTATATTTTAAAATGATATAATCTTATATGTAGAAAATTGTAGGTAATCTATATTTAAAATGTTACTAGGAATTTTGAGTGAGTTTATCAAGGCTGTATAATGCAAAGTAAAATCAAGTATATTTCTACATACTAGTAATAAATAATCCAAAATTTTGTTTTATTCATTTTATTTATTTTTTAAGGTAAAGTCTCATTATGTTGCCCAGGCTGGTCTCAAATTGTGGGCTCAAGTGATACTCCACTTCAGACTCCCAAATAGCTGGGACTTCAAGAATGGACCACTGTACCTGGCCTAGAAATTGAAATTTTGAAAATAATCTCCATAATACCATCCAAGATAAAAAATAGAAGTAAATTTGACAAAATATGTATAAAACTTTTACACTGAAAAAAACATTATATTGGACTTTATTGAAATTTTATCAGTTGCTTATTGCTTTTGTAACAAATTACTACAAATTTAGTAGCTTAAGAAAATGCAAAGTGATTATCTTACTGTTCTGTATGTCAGAAATGTGACAGGGTCTCCCTGGGCTAAGAATCAAGATGCCATCAGGGCCCTTCTTTCTGGAAGATGTAGAGGAGAAGCCATTTCCTTCTGTGCTTTTTCCAGTTTCTGTAGGCTTCCTATATTCCCTGGTGTGACCTCTTCCTGAGTCTTCAAAGCCAGCAATGGCCAGTTGAATCCTCACAGTGCATCACTTTGACCTCTTTTTCTGCCTCCCTCGGCTTTTCAAGACTTGTGATGACTTTGGGCCCACTCAGACAATCCAGTATAATCTTCTCTCTCTTTTTTTTTTTGTGTTAATTGCTTTTATTTGTCAGTGAGCAGTTTACAGATTCACAAGTATTTTCTCATAATACTAACCAAGATCTTTGGGAAATTTTCAGTACAGTTTGGGAAGATATTACAATAAAAGGCTCCAACACCTCCGCAAATTCATTTCATTTTGAATTCTTTGGAATATTTCTGCAGCTGTTCAACTTCTGTTAGAATATTTCTTCAGAGCTTTAAAGTCTACCAGAAACTACAATTCAACTCAAACATGATATATTTTATAGAATACAAGTGTTTCTTATCAAAAACATCATTTTCCCTCATCTTCTTTGGTGTGTGACAAATTCTATTTTTAGAAGATTATTTATTGTTTTATTTTTACCAAATGCTTTACAATGATATTTATTTGATTTGTGCAGTAAATTGCTGTCATTATGGGGGTAGCAAAGATGATGGAATGAGATGGACATCACTACTCTAGGTACATGTATAAAGACATGAATGGTGTGACTGTCTTATTTACAACCAGAGAAATGGAAAATTGTGCTCCATATGTGTACTATGACTTGAAATGCATTCTTTTGTTTTAAAAGATATAAATAAATAAAGGTTTGATGTTCTCTGTGATCCTGGAAAATCTCCATCTCTTAAAAATCAGCAGATTAACAATCTAAATTCCATTTATACTGCTAATTCCTCTTGGTCATATAAATTAATACATTCATAAGCCCCCAAAATTGATCTATTGGAAAATTTATTTTATTTTATTCATTTGGTGATGTGGTGGTAGAGGAGGTTATTCTGCCAATGACAAAAATTTTAAATGTTTGATCTCCAAATGACACCATTATATCAAAAATAAAAAGACAAGCCACAGACCAGAAGGAAAATATTTGCAAACATATATTAAACAAATAACTTCTATCTAGAAAGTATAGAGAACTCTTACCACTTAAGAAGAAGATGAACAACTCAGTTAAAAGACTGGCAAGATCTGAAGAAACGTTCTCCCAAAGAAGATATACTGATGGCAAATAAATACATGGGAAAATGCTGAATGTAATTTGTCATTAGGTACATGCAAATTAAAACCACAAAGAGATACTACTACACCCTCTAGAATAAATAAAATTTTAAAGACTGACCATATCAAGGATGAAGTTGAAATTATAGTGACAGAAAATAGACAAGGGGCTTTCTGGAGACGGGTCAGGAAAGAAAGGTGAGGAGGCATTAAAAGCTTGTGAAAGTAATGGGTGTGGTATCAGTTAGTTGCTGTTGTTTTTATGTAACACATTGCTACAAATTTAGCATCTTAAAACAATATATATATTTGTTGTCTCACAGTTTCTAGGGATGAAGAACACAGGCTTAGCTGCTCAAGGACTTCTCACAGGTCATAGTCAAGGTGTCGGCCAGGGCTGCAGACTCATCTGAATGCTTGAGTGGGGAAAGGGTCACTTCCACTGCCACCTGGTTGTTAGAAGGGTTCCTTGTGAGTTGTTGGACTGGGAGCCTCAGTCTTTCTGGCTATTGCCTGAAGGCCACCCTCAGTTCTTTGCCATGTGGACATCTCCACAGAAAAGCTCACAATGTAGCAGCTTGCTTTACCAAAGCTAGTGAGGGAGAGAGTCTATGGCAAGATGGAAACTACAATCTCATGTTACACAATCACAGAAGTGATATCCCATCAGCTGTGCTATACAGTATTCTATTGGCTATAAACAAGCCATAGGTCCTGCCCGCTGAAGGAATGCATAGAAGGAAGTGGGGACAACTGGGTATGATCTTATAGTCTGTCTGCTCTATGGCTATTCATATACTCGATTGTGCCAATGGATATTGATATATGTCAAAACTCATAAATTGTACCTGTTAAAGCTAGGCATTTATTGCACACCAAGTATACCTCAATAAAGTTGTAAAAAGCTAACAAGAAATTGGCAGGCTGATTAGAGAATAATAAAGAAAAGCAAAGCGTCAAATCCAGCCATAACAAAGGGAGTCTTGCCCCAACAGATGTGAAAACTTATTATACAACTTATCACAACTAAGACTGATTTTGATACAGGGAGAGAAAAAACAGTCCAGTGGAACAGACTAAAGAACTCAGAGAGAGAGACCCACATGTGCAGAAACTTGATTAACGAAGTGGTGGTATTCTAAGTCACTAGGGAAGGGATGGGCCTCTAAGTAATGGTGCAGACAACTGGGTATCCATATGGAAAAAAAACAAAATTAGATATCTTGCTTCATAACACTCACAAAAATAAATTTCAGGTGAAATACACACCTAAATGTCTACAAGTAAAACTTCAAAACTTTTAGGAGAAAATATAGATGTATATTTATGCCTATCATGTAGGGAAGACATTTTTGAACAACATATGAAATGTAAGCTATGAAAGAAAAGAATAACCAATCTAATTGCCTTAAAATTATAATCTGTATAACAAAAACACCATATTAAATGAAAAGACAAAGGAGAAATTCTATACAATTGAATGAAGGATTCATATCCATATTATATTTAAAAACTCCTCAGAATTAGTGAGAAAATTATAAGCCCAATATACAAATAGGCAAGTGATTAAAAACAGATCATTCACAAAGGAGAAATGCCTAAATTCTATATATTTGTGAAAAGATTCTCAACTTTACCAACTATCGGTGACATATGTATTAGAAAATTAATGAGTATTTACACTCATTATTCAGGAATAATTTTAAAGTTTGACATTGGCAAAGAAGTTTTTTTTAAAAAGTGAGTTCATTCACCCCTAGTTGAAATGTAACTGGTAAAACCATTTTGGAAAAATAATTTGGCAATATTTAGCAAAGTTGATGATATACGGAGCTTATTCTTCAGCTAGATACATATTCTAAAGAAACTCACACAATTTCATTGAAACACAGAATTTATTTCAGCAATACTTTTAATAAAATTCTGAACATAAACGTTCATCAAGAAAATAAATGAAGCCAGGTGCGGTGGCTCAAGTCTGTAATCCCAGCACTTAGGGAGGCTGAGACCCGAGAATCGCAAGTTCAAAGCCAGCCTCAGCAACGGCGAGGCGCTAAGCAACTCAGTGAGACCCTGTCTCTACATTAAAAAAAAACACAAAATAGGGCTGGGGATGTGGCTCAGTGGTCAAGTACCCCTAAGTTCAATCCCCAGTACCAAAAAAAGAAAATAAATGAATAAGTTGTATGTTCATATACTAGGGTACTACATAGCAATTAAAAGGAAAGTACTAAAGCTATCCACTGCAATATGGATAAATCTCAAAAACATGATGTAGAGAGGAAAAGAGAAATTCACAAGATAAAACATTAATATTTATATAAATTTTAAAACATGCAAAGAAATGCTAAATGTGTAATCAAACTATAAATACATGCATAGGAATAATGTGCTCCATACGACTGTAATGTTGTCTCTGGGAAATACTGGGAAGTGAATAAAATCAAGAAATAGCTCATTGTGGAGTTTAACTGCATCTGGTAAGTTTCATTTCCGGTATGTGGTATGACACGGTGGTTAAAGAGTCTAAAATTCACCTCCCTGAATCTAAGTCCTGGTTCTGTTTGTTACAAACTATGTGACCATGAACAAGTTTTTAAGCCTCTCTATGCTTTAATTTCCTCATCTATGAACTAGAGATGCTAATCATACAGCTTCCTATAAAGGCTGTGAAGATTACATGAACCAGTGTCATGTTGACAATAATGTCAGCGATATAAGCATTAGCAATAAAAAAAAAAATCCCAGTAACTATTAGCCCATTTTTTTTATGTTACTATGATGAAATATCTAAGGCTGGGTACTTTATTAAGAAAGAGGTTTATTTGACTCATAATTTTGGATGCTGAAAGTTCAAGATCATTCCCATCAATTTGGCTTCTGGTAAGGGCCCACTTGGCTATGTCATATCAGGGCAGATGGCATCATGGCAGGAACATGTGAGAGGGAGAACTCATAGGATCAGATAGGAAGCCAGAGCGGGCAGGGGACAGGTTTGCTCTTTCATAACAGCTTTCTCTGGAGAACTAAACAAGGGGTCCATGAAAATAACATTAATCTCTTCTGAGGGCAGCACCGCCAAGAACCTAAACACCTCTCACTGGGCCCCATCTTTTAAAGGTCCCACCACCTCTCTATTGCCACACAGAGAACCAAGTTTCCAACACGTGAACCTTTGGGAAACAAACTTCATCCAAATGATAGCAGTAACTGCAGAAATGTAAAGATTTTTGAAAGTAGCATTACCCCTTCCCCATTCTAAAGTCATGAGGTAAAACAAAGAAGGGCAAGCACCTGTGCAGAGGGATAAGCCAGAGTGTGGAGTCAGAGCCCGAGCAGCAGGCAGGAGGGTAGCCTGTCATGGGTGTAAGATGATGAGCAGGGTAGGAGAGGAAGCGCTGGCATAGGGAGTCAGAGGCCAAGCTTGGTGAGAAGGGAATATGTGGGGGTACATGTAGGGGGATATCCCAAAAAGGCGTTGGTCTCCACGACAGTGAGGAAGGCACTCGCCTGGTGCCACAGCCCAAAAAGTGTGAGCAGAGTTTGTACTTCAAAGAGCAGCTTGAACACTGCACATGGTGACAAGATATCCTCAGACAGTGTAGCCCAGTGGGGACATCAGAGCCTTGGCAGAATGAGGTCGCTGATCCCTGATCTCGACTCATATAAACAAACAGGAGCAGGGCTGGCAACAGGGATGGGAAGTGGTTACTTACTGGAGGAATGGATCCAAGAAGAAAGTATTTTAATTATAATGGGAACCATGTTTCTCTGTGCTGGATAGAGGAGGTGCAAGGAAAAGGAGAAAAGTGGAAACAGCCCTGTGGTGTTGGGTTAGAATAGAAGGTTCTGGTAAACACATATGTATGTCCTAGGTCTGTCCACAGAAAGGACACCCCTATAGCAATGAGCACACTTGGCAGCTGGATTGAAGCTTCTAAATACCATCTGCCACTAACGGACACCATGGCTCTTTGAAGAGATGACTGCTTTCAGGGATGGGGCAGAGATGTACAGAATGAGCCTAAAACATCTTGTGTCAAAGGCAAGGAAGTTCTCAAAGAATGATGGGAATGTGCCAGAAGGACACAGAGGTCAATTTGTATTCAAATTAGAGAACATTTGGAGGGACAAGCCATATTTAAAATATATAATGTTAATAACAGATTTAATTTACTGAGTTAAAGGGGAATCAATGAGTCAAAACCAAGGGTCAGCAAACTAAGGCCTGCATACAAAATCCAGCTTGCTTTCTTATTTCAATAACCACAGCTAAGAATAAGAGGGGTTTTTTGAGCAGGTGTGGTGGCGCATGCCTGTAATCCCAGCACTTAGGGAGGCTGAGACAGGAGAATCATGAGTTCAAAGCCAGCCTCAGCAACAGCAAGGCGCTAAGCAACTCAGTGAGACCCTGTCTCTACATAAAACACAAAATAGGGCTGGTGATGTGGCTCAGTGGTTGAGTGCCTCTGAGTTCAATCCTTGGTACCAAAAAAAAAGAGGGGATTTTTGTTTGTTTAGTTTGGGTTTTGGTTTTTGGTTTTGTTTTGTTTTTTTCAGTGTTGGGGATAAGCATGTTTTTAAATAAAGGAACATTTGCAATCAATTTGATAACAGAGAACACTAACTTCAAGTCAGATATTCTCCTACCTTCAAAGAATTTCATTCTCATCATTAGACCTGCATTACAAAATAAGTTGTCCTCAATAAATAACTATATTTTTAATTTCCCCAGTGAAAATTTTGTGGACTTTGTTTTCTCCCACTTGTTATAAAAGTCCATATGTAGCCTAGATTTTGACCTTTAGGCCTTAAAACCTAAAATGTTTACAATCTGTCTCTATACACAAAAAGATTGCTGATCCCTGGTCTCAACTAATACAAATAAATAAATGGGTAAATTTCATATCTAATGGGGAGTGGGATATTTTAATAGTTTTGAACTATGGTCCTACAAAATACTTTTAAGTTACAAGGAAAGGAAAACATCATAGTGGAAAAGCCTAGAAGACAGCAACTTAGGTGATCAAAGCAAACATCTTCAGTAATGGGACAAATTGTAACTGAGCTCCTCTGACAGGCTGTGGTGAGAAGAACACAGAGCAGGCCCGTGACATGCCTGCCAAAAAGACATAAACTGACTCTGACCAGGGGGAAACAAACAAACGCACATTGAGGGACGTCTGTAAAATAACTGGCCTCTGATCCTTAAAAGTAGCAAGGTCACCAAAGTCAAAAGAAGACTGTGAAACTGTTCCAGACAGAAGAGAACTAAAAAGACAGGACAATCAAATGCAACAATTCTGAACTGAATATACTTTCTAGAAAGGAGATTTGGGGACAAATTGCAAAATATTAATGGGGTCTGCTGGTAAATCAGTGGAACTGGAGAACATCATGCTAAGTGAAATAAGCCAGACTTAGAAATTCAAAGGTCTAATGTTTTATCTCATATGCAGGAGCTAGAGTAAAAGAAAGGAAAGGAAGGAGAGATAGGGTATCATAAAGATTTAGAGAAGATCAGTAGTGTAGATCGAGAGGCAAAGAGGAAGGACGGGCAAGGAGAGGCAATGCAAAATGAACTTTTAAAAAATCATGCTATGTGCATGGATAAATATACCACAAGGGATTTCACTTCTATGTATAAGTAAAAATAGCCAATCAAATATAAGTAATAGACAAGCAAAAGGAAGTCTAGCAGAGTAGAGGAGGGAGAATAGGGGAGGGGAGGGACGGTAGGAGGGAAAGGGGGAAGACTGTGAACTGAAATTGAATCCATGCACATATGATATTATCGGGACGAACCCAACCACAGTTATGCATAACCATAAAGCATTTGGAATCTGGGTTTTTAAAGATGATGCATACCATCACTAGTTTCCTGATTCCTGAGGTGGTAAGCAGTTATTATGTTGTAAAATGTCCTTGTTTGTAGAAAATACACATGAAATTCTTCAGAGACACTGGAGCACTAGGTTGGCTATTTACTCTCGGTAGTTCAAAGGGGAAAAAAAGGCTTTGGGACTGTTTTTGCAGCTTCTCTGTAAATTTAAAATTATGTTAAACAAAATGTAAAGTTTTGATAAAGTTAGAGAGTTTGCTATTACACTCACTTTCCCAGGCTCCCCTAGAGTTCTGGCCAGTGACAGCTTTCATGGGAAAGCTTGTGCTGGCCTGACATAGACTCCAACCCTGCCTCTTCTTCCTTCTTTCTGCCTGGAACATGGGTACAGTACCCACATGCAGAGCATCTGGACTTTATAACATAGAGGTGACAAGGGGGAAGAGGAGGGTCCCTATACTAAAGGAGAAGAGGAAGCTCAAAAGATACAAAAAAATGGAGGGTGTTGATGGCCCCTTGCCCTAGTTCCTCTGTGTCAAAGTGGCCTTGCAGTTACTCTCATAACTTACACTTCTTTCTCAACCCATAAGCTTTATGTCACACTACATCATATAGACTCAGTTGAGGATAGACGTGGATACATGTAACAAGATGCTAAAAGGCAAATCTTTCTCCCTTAGTTTTGACTGAAAGTCCAAAGGCTTAGCACGAAGCAGAAGGTGCAAAGTGACTCCACATTCCAAAGTGAAGTACTGAGCCATCAATGCAGGATGTGCAAAAGAGATATCTAAAAACCCACGTTGCAACTCTAAGCACATCAACCACCTGGAGCCTATTAAAGGTTGAGACTGAAGGGAAGAAGAGAGAGGGAGAGAGAGAGGGAGAGAGTAATGTGGTGGAAGAGAATCTTGCCTCTCCCAGCAAACCAAGTGACTGGACTAGTAAGGAGCCACCCGGTGCAGCGCTCAAGACTTCAAAGATATGGAAGGCAAGAGGCTGTGGCTGGGCTAGCTGCCTTGGAATAGCAGAGGAGAGCAACTGTGTTAGGACGCAGCTCAACTCCCAGGACAATAGGACCAAAATGCTGGTAGGAGCCTAGAATACAGATGGTGTCCTAGGGCTCTCTATAAAGAGATTGCGTCC
The DNA here is from genome assembly GCA_028644305.1 of Xerus rutilus. Classification (NCBI taxonomy): domain Eukaryota; kingdom Metazoa; phylum Chordata; class Mammalia; order Rodentia; family Sciuridae; genus Xerus; species Xerus rutilus. The sequence continues at coordinate 61,501,004 of CM053410.1, forward strand.
ATGGGAAACACTGGTAGGGACCATGGTGCCCCAACAAGAGTCAACATGGTGTGGACCAAAGTATGCTCAGGGGCTACAGGAAGCATGGTGAATGCGAAGCTGGAGGAAAAGCAGAGTGTGCACCAAGGAAGCTGTCATCAGAGGGAGGCAGCAGGGGCATCCCCAAGAGACCCCCTGTAAGACCAGGGAGCAGAAGTCAGTTTTAAACACCCGCCAACGTCAGCAAATACCAATACTACTATCTGTCAAGTGAGACCTTTCCTGTCTCTTGCATCTCCTCCTTGGCCAAGCAACAGCACTGGAGGATGGGAGGCAGCCTGGTGAGGGGTTGGGGGACACGAGATGCATAGGTGGGAGAATCGAGAACAAGCTCCCTACCATCGATCCTGCCCCATTGCAGCGGCTGGCTCAAATAGACAAGGACAGAGAGAGAGAGAGAATTTGTAATAGTCTAAGGCATTTGGAGTTTCAGCCCAATAGAAAGGAAAATAACTGATGTCCCAGGAGAGGGGATAATGCAGGACCAAAGGTGCTGCATAGACAGGAGGAAATAGGGTCTATCCAACAGAGGGGAGCAAGAGCAGGGGCTGATCATGCACTATAGCCGGGAAATGTGGGTGTAAATTGACTAGGGGTGGGAGCTGGGTCTCCAGGCAGTACTGTGCCTGCACAGCTGTGGCTTTCCTCTGGCCTGTCTGCTTTCTTAGGAATTCTGTGGAATAAGCACCCTATCTAAGATGAGGGGTTTCCTGGGTAAGTGTGTTGGAGGAAGACGAGACAGCACACAAGGGGGTGGCTCTGCCTAAGGGAAGTCATGAGCAGGTGAGGGACACTAAGATGTCAGGGACAGATAGCCATGGATGGTCCCAATGAGGGTGACGAATCATGGAATGATTGTGACTTGCAGACGGCCATCACAGACAATCCTAAAATGGAAGAGACAAATAAATCTAACCACGCCATGCACTTCCTCTTCCCCACCCTCTAAACTCTTCCTTTCTGATTATCTATTATTCTGACCCTGCTCTCCCTGGGATGTTCCGGGTATCCTTCAGCAAGCTGCTGGAGCTGTGAACTTTACTCCAATTCTTGGCCCTGAAACACCCTTAATTGGATCTCCCCATTCGTTCCGTATGCTCTTTGGTCCTATAAATCACCACTTCTTGACCTGTGTACTTTCATTAAAACTCAGTAATTTTTCGGAAGCTCAGAGGCCAGGGGTGGGCACACAGCCTCCCTCGACCACAGTTGGATAAAATCTTCTCTCTCTCCTATATTTCCCATGAAAGAGTTTTTGGGGAAACATGAAGTATCCCAATTCCATCATGCAGAGTCCAGGAAATCAAGGAAAATCTTATAGTCTAGACCCTCTAGAACCTTCCAGATGACGTGGTAAAGAACTAAAAGCCTAGCCGGGCGCGGTGGCTCACGCTTGTAATCCCAGCACTTAGGGAGGCTGAGACAGGAGAATCGTGAGTTCAAAGCCAGCCTCAGCAATGGCGAGGCACTAAGCAACTCAGTGAGACCCTGTCTCTACATAAAACACAAAATACGGCTGGGGATGTGGCTCAGGGGTCGAGTGCCCCTGAGTTCAATCCCTGGTACCAAAAAAAAAAAAAAAAAAGAACTAAAAGCCTGAGACTCAGAAAATGCCAAAGTTTCTTCTTAAACACCATAGCGTCAGTGGGGAAAAGCTAGACATTCTCAAGTTATTTTGACTTATATAAACTGAAGTTTACACAATTAGGAGCTGCCTGGCCAGGAGGGACCTGCTCACCTGTGTATCCAGCTATTCTGGCCAGGTACCCATGGTTGGTAGAACCACAAAAACGCATGGTATTTTTCAACCTCTGTCCCTGCCTGAGCAGGTGTCTACTCTGCCTTCTGAAGACAGACTCCTTAAAGAAATGGAGGCCTCTCTGAACCTCCTGTAGTGATGTGGCTTTGGCATTGGATGGGAGTGGTTTCATATGCACACATTCATTCTTTGACTCTAAGTAAAAGAGGGATTGTGGCCATGGAGCTCTGGAACCAGCCCATACTGGCTCACAAGAACTGACTGTTAAATTTTCCAGAACTTTGTGAACTGGTTGTTAAAGGCATACATCATTTGAAATTAAATTATATAAACTTACCATTACCTCACAATAAAAACAAAGGTTAATAAATACTCAAAACTCATCGCTTGTTAATTATTTTCACTATAGATTGTTAGCATCTGTGCTCTTAGGGTTATGTCCCCCTGTTGAAATATTATAGAATGGAATGCCACTGCACATCTCTTCCTAACTCTAGGATCAGTGACTTCATCTTGGAAATCAGCACTCCACCCTGTTCCCAGAGAGCACACCATCGGACTCCAGGGGCTCAGGAAAGTGGGTTTAACATGGCCACGGCCTTAGTCCACCTCAGGAGCCTGCTGTTTTCTCCACCCTGTGCAGTCTCCTCCAGCAGGGAGAGGGTGATGCTGCATTTACCTACTTGAAGGGCATCTTGGCCAGATGGTTTCCTTCAGACAGCGGTGCTAAGGAGCTGGCTAAGGAAATATTTTCCCAACTCTGCCTGGCTTCCTTTTCAAGAGGAACAAAACGGGTCCTGAGACACGCAGCCGGTAGGTAAGTAAACAGAGCAGCTGTGATGTCAGTTCCAGCTGAAATACAGAAAACTTATGAGTCTGGTTTGTATAAAGAGAAAGCTTATGGATTCAGATTTTCCTCCTTCCTGCCCTCCCGTCTCTCTCCTACAACAGGACCCTGTCTGTTTGTGTGGCCCTCTCTGCTGCCCCAGGGGTGTAACCAGCACCTGGTTGCTCCTTGGCTCTGGTACAGAAGCAACTTGTTGCTTTCTGGACACTTGTTTCCAACAGGGGAGCTCTATACCCCTCTGTTCATGGTCACATCACCTCGCCTCATGGGACTCTCAAGAGTCTCCTGAGTTAGAATAACCCCCTAGCCTTACTCCATTCAAAGTCAAGTCATCTGACTTGAGGGCCAAGGTCAAAGATGGGCAACTAGCAGGTTTAGGAATTCAGCTAGATTTCTGACCCCCCCTGAAAATATATGATTCCCTTTCCTACCTCAAAATCTAATTTGCCATAAAGATGCACCGTGCACATGCACTCTATGTTAGTATATGCCCGAGACTCTGCAGAAATGGTTCTATTTATCAGTTTCTGTTTGGTCAGATGTATATGTTAGGCTGTGGGCTTCTGTGAACCAGACTGCTTGCAGCTGTGTGTGTGTGTGTGCGTGTATGTGTGTGTGTGTGTGTGTAGGCAGGCCTGTGTGAGTGCCATTTTGGAGATGCATATGTGTTGGAATGTGTATAGAATTATGTGTATGTGGTTGTGTGTTCCCCTGCCCACCTTCCATATGCAGAAGTGATTGTGTGTGTGCAGGAGTGAGTCCCATGGCTTTTACGAGCCTGGTTGAAATACCTGGAGAATGTCATCATCTTCTAAAAATACAGAAAGTGAAAGACTTTGAAGAAATGATCTGAGAACAAAAAAGCAAATTACACACACCTAAATAAACTTTTTAAAAAAAATTCATTGTGTTATCCCAAACCTTGTGTGTAATGGGAAAATTACCAAATATTTGCAGTTTTCTTGTATGATAGAATTGTTGGCTTTCCAAGAGGAGGGTTTCATCACTGGGTTTAGAGTAAAAGCACTTTGGAGGGTAGGTTGAGTGGCGTGGGGGAGGGGAGGCTGAGCCCTGGGAGGGGGAGGATGGAAGCATCCAGCCTCCCCTGCTTCTCTGCCTAGAGAACACCTCAGCCTGCTTCCCACCATCAAAGGGAGGAACTTCTCTCTAGCTGTGGATCCATTTGGCACACAAAAGAGGGGCCATGCCCTTCTTCCTTTTGAGGACAGAAAGACACAAAGCAGACATGAAATCTAATGTAGCAGTATGAGGTTAGAACCAAGGGGAAACGTCTGCTTTTGTAGAGGTCATGAGATTCAGTCAAGGCTTTCTGAAGTGTGTGTGAAGCTTTTCTTGGGGGATTTTAAGAACAGACTCAAGGCTCTCTCAGGCGAATTAGAATTAGGATCATGGAGAGCCGGGTGTGGTGGCGCATGCCTGTAATCCCAGCTACTCAGGAAGCTGAGGCAGAAGGATCTCAAGTTCAAGGCCAGCCTGGGCAACCTTTTATTTTGAGATAGTGACACCCTATCTCAAAATAAAATAAAAAGGCTGGAGATGTAACTCAGAGGTAGGGTGCTTGCCTTGTATACTCAGGGCCCTGGGTTCCATCCCCAGTAACACACACACACACACACACACACACACACACACAGAAAGAAAGAAAAGAATTAGGATCATAAAGGTGAATATACTCAGCAAGCTAACCTCTGGAAGCTTTAAGTATATAATAACTAGCCAGGCACAATGGTTCATGCCTGTAATCCCAGCACTTAGGGAGGTTGAGACAGGAGAATCATGAGTTCAAAGCCAGTCTCAGCAACGGTGAGGCACTAAGCAACTCAGTAAGACCCTGTCTCTACATAAAACACAAAATAGGGCTGGGGATGTGGCTCAGTGGTCAAGTATCACTGAGTTCAATCCCCAGTACCCCCCTCAAAAAAAAGAATATAACAACTAGTGTTTATTGGGTATTTATTATAATAGCATGGATCAAAGACTGTGTGTGTATCTATTCATTTAAATTCCACCACAACTGTGTAAGCACAATTATTATCCTTATTTTACAGGTAAGGAAAATGAGACAGAGAGGTGGTAACACTTACTCAAGGTCACACAGCTAGTAAACGATGGGCCCAGGAGTCATGCCGAGGTGATACAACTCCAGAGTCCCTGCTGTTAGCCATTAGGCCATTCTCGTTCTGCCAGCTCAGCTCCAGGGCTCTCTGTGTCACTTCAGAGCAGTTAGTGTCTCTTCCTACTGCTCACATATAGGGGGATAGGTCTGAAAGGGGTGGCCTTTCAAGGTTCCTAACTACCAGCTGTGTTGTCAGGTGTGTCCCTTCATTCCATTAACAGCCAAAGCCAGAAGGCACCTTGAGGTCACCTGTCCTCGTAGGTTTGAGGTTGAAAACTGTAGTGCATGAAAACCACCAAGGGTCTCAGTTGCCACAATCAGCCTCAGTCATGATGCCTTGCCCTGGGGTGGCCTCTGCTCTGCTGTTTCCCCCAGAGTCAGAAGTGTGTCTTAAGCAAAGCCTACCCTGCCCACCTGATTCTGTCTCCTCAGACCCTGTTGAGTAGGCCAGAGGTGGCCCAGTGGCACCTGGCTCAGCAGACCACCGAGAGGCTCAGGTGTCTGTGCCCAGGACTCCAAGCTGGGAACTACTGGGAGGAGGAGGTAGTTGGCAGTGAATGCTGAAGTGGAAACCTCATAATATACAGAGAAGGGAAAGGCCACCATGGTCACGGGCAAGGTAAGGATATATGGGAACAGAAACCCAGAGTGAGCAGAAGCTGTAAGGAAAAGAAGACACACAGAGAAGGGAAGCCGCCGTGATGGAGAGAAGAATGGACAAAGAGGTGGCCCAAATCCCAGTGGCCTCCTGGCTCAAGTTCAACACAACGCAGGTGAGTAAGCTCCTTGCAACTGACAGGCCTATGTAGGATACCAAAATTTTATATTTATTTATGCTTTTAAAATATTGTGTTAGAATTCAATATCAATCTTATGTTGCTTTGTGTCCCAAAATACCATTTGGGGTAGAGGAAAAATTAGTAATGGTAGAACACATTTTGCATCACATGAGGCCAATTTTTTCTGTGCCTGTAATAAGTAACCACCTCTCACTTATAGTAGTAGTTGTAACAAATACAGATTACTGTAGTGCTTTACTTCCCCCCAAAATTATAATATGCAAATTTAGTTTTTCACATATGAATGTCATCTATCACTATGTGGCAGTGGGAAAGTGAGTGAGAACTGCAGGAATAAATTATCTTATTTAATCTTCGCATCTCTCCAGGGTGGGTATTCTTTTGTGCCATTTCACAGGTAATCAAAATGAGATTTAAAATACTGAGTTCTTTACCAAAGATCATGTGGCTAGACCATGTCACAGGCAGCTACAAATAGACCTTGATTTCAGATACCACCAGCCTGAAGACCTAGAGGTTCTGAAGGTGTCTGCTAGGAAACTGCTAGATCCTGCACAGAACATAATACACATTTCAATGTCAGGCTTGTAGCAAATAACTCTACAAGAACCAGAAAGTCCCAAAAAACCATTTGAACTAAAACCAGTACTATGGACGATAAGCGTAAGTGAAAGGTGAGGGTTACTCAGAGGACATCAGGAGACTAAGCCTGGGCCATCGACAGAACCGCAGAGCTGAACCCAAGACTTTTAGTTTAAACCAAGGACCCACTCAGGGACAAAGTAGTCCCTGGTCATGGACTTATAGCAGAAGCAAAAGTAAATTATCACTGAGGATAACATCTTCATTTCAGTTCCCTAGAATTTTCAAAGATTAACATCAACCACATATGAGATCACAATCAAAGATCACCAAGCACACCCAAAATTAACCGCCATAGCAAGTTTAGCCCTCACCAGCCTGCAAGGGTTTTGAGTATTGAAATATCTGAGCCAGGCGCGGTGGCTCAAGCCTGTAATCCCAGCACTTAGGGAGGCTGAGACAGGAGAATCATGAGTTCAAAGCCTGCCTCAGCAACAGCAAGGCTCTAAGCAACTCAGTGAGACCCTGTCTCTACATAAAACACACAATAGGGCTGGGGATGTGGCTCAGTGGTCGAGTGCCCCTGAGTTCAATCCCCAGTACCAAAAAAAAAAAGAAAAGAAATATTTGGTACATAATGTCAATTCATGTTGTATCAAATGTTTAAAGAAATTGAACAATGGAGTGACAAATGTGACAAATGTCAGAAATGATCATGCATATTTAAGAAAGAACCAAAAAGACATTGTACAGGTTAAATGAAGATATATTTACAATGCCAGGACTCCAGAGCTCTCCCCTCTAGGTTACACTGCTACTGCCATTTTTCAGTAGCTCTAGATCTGATATTGTATTACAATAATTCCTTTCCAGGAAATTCTTCTCAATTCTTCCATATTTTCCCTGCTTTGACTATTATTTCCAACGTCAGAATATTTTTGCCAAAAATAAAATAAAATAAATTAAATTAAATAAATAAATATATATACATATATATGTCATTTGCATTGGTTTATATTTGAGAGCAATCCAGAGCCTAAACCCTTGGAAGCTGTCCCGCATGAAAAGACCCAAAGAAACCAAAACATCACCCACTGCACCCTGGTGGCAAGCCTGCAGCCAGGGTAGGTGGGAGCTAGCAGGGAAAGACCTGGACCCTTTTTGGAAACCTTTTGTGCTCACTCTGAGGCCTCAGCTCAGTCAACACTGTGCCTTTAGATACCATGTTAGTATAGTTGATGCTAGGTCAGAGGCAGACGCAGAAAACAGCCGCCTTGCTCCCGCTGCAGCCACGCCCCCATCGGCCGGCTGAGCGCTGGCCCTGCGAGAGCGTCCAGCCCCTGGGGCACTTTCTGAAAGTTTCTCCTCGCTCTCTCCCCAGCTCCACGTGGCTGCCCCCCCTTTTTGTCCCCCGCCACCGCTGGGAGCACCACCATCAGTCGCGCACGCCCAACGCAGTACACATGCACCAAACACGCCAACATGGCAGCCCCCAGTAGCCCATACGGAAAAAACAGCGAACCTCCAACATGAAAGCCGCCATGACTCCCGGCTCATCCCAGAAGGACTCTGATCTCACCAGCCTCACCTAACCAATCTCAGAGGACACTGGACTCTAGACCAACATCTCTTCCTGCCCCAGGCCCTTCCCTTCCTGCCTTAAACCTTCCTTTTCTGGAAGGGGGGGGACCTTTAAATTCTGTATGCCACGAGGCTCCAGTGCCATTTCAGCCCGCTCAAGCCTGGTGACCGGGCGTGTGGTCCAGGAGCGTTCCTCCCAGAATAAAGCCTGTTCAGGTCCTGTTTTACTTCCATCTGGTCATTTGGCTTTACAGTTACATTATCTGTGAGCACAGCACCGATAAACTCAGCATCCCCTTCAGGCCTGGGGGCTGATTGGTTTTGCCTTCCATTTTTCCCAAGGTCAGAAATTAGTTCATAGTTCACTTGGCTCCATTTCCCTTTGGAAATGGGACAGCTTTTAACTAAAGGTTTCTTCTCCCTTGAAATACACCAAACTCTCATCTAAGAGTCTGGACCTTAGATCTCCAATCCCTGCTCCCTTCCCTCCTCTGAGAACCAGCCCTGAAAGTTGATTGATTTGTTTAACCTTTGTTAATACAAATTTGAAAGGCAGTCGCCTCTTCAGCTAACATCAGGATTCCTTTGTGTTGTTTTTCTCTGGGGCTGGTGTTGTCTGAAGGTCTTCTCTGGGTGTCCTCCACAAAAGTGCCAAGGTCTTCCTTTTGGCAAAAAATGGAGGAAACACAGGAACAAAAAAAAAGAGAGAGAGAGAGAGAAAGGGGCCCAAGTAGAGAGGTTGCAAAAAGGAAGAAGAGGTCAGGATTCTTGGCACTTGGGAGCCTGAGAAACCAATAGAAGGTTGGCTTTGTCCCTCCCTGTCAGTGTCTCACGCCCTCTCCCTTCTTCCTCTTTCCTTGCCCCTTGCCCAGCCTAGACATCAACCCTGCCTCCAACCTAGCACCTCTGGACAGGAAAATCTATCTTCTCCCTAGACCCTTGGACAGGAAACGACTTTCCTCTAAAGGCTTAACCCCTTGCTCTATCTTATGGTTCCTCCTCCTTTCCCTACTCAAGGTCCCTCAGGCTTAGTCATACTTCACTTCTCGTATTAGCTAAGACACCACCAAATGCTGTCACAAACTTAAAAATATAGGTAGTTCAAATATGATAGAAATGTATTCTTAGCTCACACAAAGTCTCAAAGGGATCTTCTTGACTGGCAAGCAGCTCTCTTGGCGGCAGTGGCCTGCCCTGGGTTCTTTCTATTCTATCACTTCGCCATCTTCATCCCAAGGTGGGAGGAGCAAGGACGGTGTCGGGGAGACTTTTATGGGCCAGGCCTGGAGGTGCCACTTAGCTTCTCAAATCCCATTGGCTAGAACCCAGTTGGACAGCCACAGGGAGTCCTAAGGGAGGCTGGGAAATGTAGGGCAACTGTACGCTCAGGAAGAGGAGGAAGCCGTCTCTCCTGCCCTGCACTGCTCCCACTTTCCTGACATGCCTGCAGCATCTCCATGAGATGTCAGTTAAGGCTGGTTCTACTGCGACGAAGCTTGGCTATTCTGTGCAGTTTTCTGGAAGGGATTGTCACTGGGTGCCACCTCCACATCAACTTCAAGCACCTGGTAGTGGCTCCTTGGGGCACTCCAGCAAGAAGCATTCTGAAGCCTCACTGGGTCCTGGGAGTCAGGATTGACTAGTGCAGAGAGGGTGTGGTGGCAATGGTCCCATGTTTTGGCCATCCAGCTCCTCAGCTTTATTTGGGTTTATTTCCCTGGTGACTGTGTGATCTTGGTGGCTGGTGCCATCAGCCTAGAGGTGCATCACCTTTATATCACTTCCTGCCAATCACCCTCAGGATGTTACTCCCAGCTTGCTTTTCCCAGCTTAACCCCTCTGAAGCGGCCCCTATGTTCCTGGTTCCTAATTCATCTCAGTGGATTTGCAGAGCAGAACTGTGTTGTATAAGGTTAAACAGGGAGAAGGAGCAGATCACTAGAGGCCTTCAAAGGCAGCCCTGTGACCCAGGCAACATGGAGACAGGGGAGCGTGTGGCAGGAGGCAGGCAGAATGCAGGAAGTAGCTTGCTGGGGTGAACAAGAAGAGCAATGGCCTGTGGTAGAGGCCGAGGGCAAGGAGGGCGTCCCAAGAAGGGGTACAGGGCTTATCAAAGTGACAAAGACATCTGGCTCAGGGGCCCCTTCTTTACACCTTGCCACTTCCAGGTCCACTATGACTAATGCTTAAAGGTGACATTATGGTGTCAAAGTCACATTTGTGAACTTGGCCTCCTCACACCCCTATGGAAATCGTTAGCACGCACATTGACTCCTTCTGCATTACATCAAAGTGTTCACATTCCTTCCAGATGATTAATGAGATGCAAATACATTCAAACTCCTTCCCCAGATGTGCTTCTCTAAGGAGACAAAGTTCTCAGCTTAATTCAGTGCTGAGAGACAGGAACCATAGGACAAGAACTTCAAGTCCTCAAACCTAAAAAGGGAAACAAATGGCCCAAGCAACGTCATGTCATGGTCATTGTGTTCATCAGAAACACCTGTAGAGATTGTTAAAATTTTACAAACATGAAATGACTGAATTGGAATCTCCAAAGGCAGAGTCCCCCTGGCTGGGTCCACAATGCCACTAATGATCCAGATGCATGCAGAAATGTGGGAACTATAGGCAGGGGGGTCAAGTTCTATGGAATCTGAGATGAGAGGTGTTCCAGAGACACAGATATCAGAATTCTATAATATTTGGAAGAGGAAGAGAAGCGGTGATGCTCACTGGCAGTTACTAACCATTGTGCCTGCCAGGTGCTATTTCTAAGAGCTTTATGGGCTTTAACTGAGTTCCTTTCCTCAGGAGAAGTACTACTTAGTGAAGTAGGAGAGGAAAATTGACAGAGGCCCTGGGACCCTGGGGAAGAAATAGAGGGCTTTTTACAGAACCTACCCTAGGAACAGAAAATGCTTCAGGAGATTGATTTGCATGTCTAAGGCACCAACCAGTCCAAGGCTGCTTCCCACAGCCTTGCTACTGGAGCAGGTGGCCTGGAGGGGCTGCCTTCTCTCTGCTTCTCTCCCTTGCCACCTCTGCTTGAATCCCAGAAGCCTGAAGGCCAGATCCTCAGCCTCAGTCTGCCACACAAGATTTGTTTGGGTCTTGCATACTAATTGGCTCCACTCTGCAGCTCCAGGGACTTAATTGTGAGCCCAACACGACCTCTTCTGTCCTCAGATAGGAATGTGCACAGGCTTGTCCCAGAAACTTGGGAATGCCCAGAGGACAGGCAGCTGGAGCACCGAGGTGCCTGTGCTGATGCATGGTTGTCTTCTGAAGGAAGTTCCAAAGTCAGGAGGCCCAGCCAGGGCCACCAAGGTCAAGAAGGCAAAGGTGTCTCATGAATTTCCCCAGTAGAAAACCAGGTGTCCAGACACGGGATGGAAAAGTTAATGGATCTCCCAGATCTTGCTATTTTCTTTTTCTTCTGATTTCAGACACTTCCCAAATGACTTGTCCAGGCCTGGCCTCAGAGCCTGGATGGACGAGGTTAGGATGGAAAGGTCAGCATTGCCACAAGGGCTCAGGAGCCCCAAGGAAGTCAATTTTTCTTCTTCCTTGAATAAGCCAGTGCAGCCTGCCCCAGAGGCAGACTGCCTACCATTCCAGCAAGGGCCACAGAGCAGTCCCATGTCACGGTCCTGGTCCTGAGCAGGAAGGATTTAAGATGCTCAAGCCCAGTGCTTGGGACTGTGCACTGTGTCCTGTGAGCTGTTCACGTACCCTGGCTTCAGGCTCCAGCTCTGATATCCAGCTTCCTGCCTTGCTCACGAGGCCAGTTCCTTGCACCCTGAGCACCCAGACTTCTCCACCAGTCACAGTGAAGGTTCCAGCAGTTGAATCCCTGCTTCTGGGAGCTATCTAGCATCCTGGCCCTTCTGCTCCTGCCCAGAGACAGCAAATCCCCACGAGACCCTCATGGTAGATGTTCTTAATTGATTACATGACTCTTTCCTACTTTTTCTGTTGAAGCCAGATATTAAAATCTCCCTTGACACAGAACACTAGAAAGCCACTTCCAATCCTTTAGACCCAGCATGGGAGCTGAAAGCCATTTGCCCTCCTTCCTTTTTCCTTTTCTGCCCCATGATCCAAAGTCCTGCCAGCAGCAAAAGGCCCTCAATGGATGTGCAGCCACATTTTCCAATCACATCAGCCTGTGTATCCAATATCTCTGCTGTGCCCCACCTGCAGGACAAACAGGCCACTCAGCTTTCAGACACAAAATTCCATCACCTACTGCATCCAGCCTTCTGGGCTAGACCCTTCCCAGTCCAGCAAGTGGGCCCTTTCTCAAGGACTGCCTCCATTCCAGAGACAGATCCCTGCTTTTTCCTTTCTCCCTCGCCCTGTCACATTTCACCAAGAAGTGCCCCAAATATGACAGGAGGCTTAAAGACGCTTATGATTCCAATTCCTGTGCCCTCCTCATCTCAGAGGGACATTTGCATTATTCTACTCATTTTAATAAGAGAGGAATTTTAAGGAGTAAAGAAGGTACGGGACCTGGCTGGCTTGTCATGCAAAGTGGAGAAATACTCTCCCCATGAGGCAGAGTGAAGTCCCAGACTGACCAGGACCACCAGCTGCATCCAGTTTCTCACTCACTATAAAAATACCAAAGTGCACAAACTCCATTCACCTTAGGGGCACACCCAGTGTTCACTCAGCAAGGAAGTCTCATTTCATGCCTGTTTCCTACCACTTGCTGCCAAATACAGAGAATCAGTATGAGTCTGCCTTGGCCTGAAGATAGGCTCAAAGCCCTCCTCCTGAGGAACCCCTGAGGTGTATCTTTGGGCCACAATGACCTAACAATGTAGAGCTAAGGATGGTTTCCTATATCTTGAGCTTCAAAATCACCAACAAGCTTGCTGAAATACAGATTCCTGGGCCCCACTCTATTTTAAGAATTCCCTAGATGGGGGCCTGAAACTATTAAAACTCCCTGGACCAGTGGTTTTTAAAGTGTGGTCCCCAGAGCAACAGCAGCAGTGACAGCAGTATCTGTGAACTTGCTAGAAATGCAAGCTCTCGCTCTCCACCCCATACTCACTAAGTCAGAGACTCCGGAGATGGGGCTCAGCAGTCCCCATTTTATCAGCCCTCCAGGTGATTCCAATGCCCACTCAAGTCTGAGAACCACCCTGGCTGGTGAATCTGAGTAGAGTCAATTTCAAGAGCCACTGACCAAGGAGCTTTCTAGAATTCTGATTCCAACTGTGGACCCTTTGGGCCGTTCCAGCCTAGCACAAGCGGTAGGGACATCTTTAGTCTTCTCTAGGTGACTGGCCTGTTGAGAGGAAAAGTCTAGAATAGGCAGCTTCTCTGCGGCTAGCAGTGTACCTGGCAGCAGTTCCTACCAGCTACAGGACAGCCTGCCAGGCACAGGCCCTTCTGAAAGGCTCTATTCAAAGCTGCTTGATGAACAAATACCACCACTTTTTTCCTTTTCCCTGAACCTGGAGCTGTGACCAGAACCGTTTGTAGTTTTGGTCATGGCTCCAGGAAAGGGACCAGGCAAAAGAAGATTAATCTTGGGGAGCCAGGCCCTGCTGATGTCTTGATTTCAGACTTCTAGGCTCTACAATTGAGAGAAAATAGATTCCTGTTGTTTTAAACCACTCAGTGTGGTCATTTATTCCGGTTATGTTCAGCAACTAATTCCTCCATCTTCCCCCAACCCGGAGCCCACTAGTGGCCTTTCCATGGCTGACCCGGTTCCCATTGGTGCCTTTTACTCTCCTGCTATCTCCAGGAACTAATGGTTTCCACGTGAATCATGCTTTATAATTTACCAGGCACTGACAATATCCAAGTTTTCATTTGATCCTCACCACCAACCTGAGGGGTTGAAGTTTTATTGACCCCCAATTTATAAAAACAGCCAGAGATTATCCTCTGAACTCATTATACATAAGTGGAAGAAGCAAGACTGACCCTAAACACTCCTTTTTAAAAAAATTGTTTCAATATTATTTTAGATGTTGATGGGCCTTAATTTTATTCATTTATTTATATGCGGTGCTGGGAATCGAACCCAGTGCTTCACACATGCTAGGCAAGTGCTCTGCCACTGAGCCACATCTCCAGCCCCAACACTCTGACACTTCAGCCAGGGTTCTTTTTTGTTTGCTTGTGGTGCTGGGGATTGAACCCAGGGCCTTGTGCATGTGAGGCAAACACAAATGCTGAGCTCCAGGTAAGCAACGTAACCCACGTAGCCACCATCTAGGTCAAGCAGAGAACCTCGCCTGCCTGCCAAATGTCCCCTGCCAATCACTCTCTCTTTCCTTTTCCCGAAAGAAACCACAGTCTTCCAGCAGGCCTGTGCCTTCTACTGGGCCATGCATCCCATTTTGGCCTCCATGTCTTTAAGAATTAGTGGAGGCAGCAGGAAAGAGACAGAAGCCTGTGTGAGTGCTGGGGGAACCCCTGAAGCTACACTTCTCTAGGCCTCCTCCCCATCCCTTTCTTTACGAAGGAAAAAAAAATAGTACAAAGCACAACTTCCAACTGGTTTTGGCATTTCTAGAACTGTAAAATCTGGGAGTAGCTGCCACTTTTAATTTTATTTTTTATTTCCATTTTTATTTCTTTCTTTCTTTTTTTTTTTTTTTGGTACTGGGGATTGAGCTCAGGGGCACTCAACCCCAGAGCCACATCCCCAGCCCTATTTTGTGACAGGGTCTCACTGAGTTGCTTAGTGCCTCACCCTTGCTGAGGCTGGCTTTGAACTCACAATTCTCCTGTGTCAGCCTGCCTAAGTGCTGGGATTACAGGCGTGCGCCACCGCTACTTTTTAAAAGCAGCGAAACCATGGACTTTTCACAAGAAGCAAGGGAAGTGGGGAAGGCAGAAGGACAAATGCAAAGATGAGATGACGAGTGGGCTAACGAAACCAAACGATAATTATCAAGTCCCCGGGACAGCCTGCCTGCCACTTCTTCCTCCTGAGATGTCTCTGCTATCAGGCAGGAATCAACAAGATGGGCTCCAAGATTAGGAGTTTGGCTCGTCTTGCCAGGGGCAGGTCAAAGCACATAGCTTCTTGCTGATCTTCCCTGTGTGAGTTCATGACCTTTCCCTTCTCCAGGAGTCTGGGCTCCTACTCTTGGTGTTGGAGGACAGGACAGGAACAGGGGAGAGAGAGTAAGAGCATAGGAGCTAGTCAGAAAGCTCCAGCCAGGAATCTGAGCTATCATTCCTTTGCCTGACTTCTGGGAAGTCACTTAATGTCCTGGGCTGCAGATCCTGCCCTCTGAAGCAAGGGCGAAGGGTCAAGTCCCTCTGGGGTGGTGATGGGTTCACACTAATGCAGATAGGAGATGCTTACTCAGGCTCCCAGATGAAGAGACGAGCCCACAGATCCTTCTGCCAGAGGGCGAGCCTCCAGATCACACTTGCGCCTGGGCTATCCCAGGGGAAGGCTCGGTGCAGCAACTTGTGCAGATGGACCTTAGGCAGGAAAGCAAAGGGCTCTGGAGGGACCAAAGGAGCCCAGGGAAAGTGACAGCTCAGCCAGCTGTCAGTTGCCATCCATGCCACTCTCTGTTCCATTGTCCTCTCTCTTTTCCTTGGACCAGGTGTTTCAGGTCTTCTAGCTCCTGGGGAAATACATACTCCTCGGACTGTTTGGGGGAGTGGGGCGGGGGGAGCCTGTGGCCTGAGTTCCAAGAAAACTGGCTTTACAGATTAGAAATGGGAAGCTCTCCCCTGAGTTCTGATTCAGCCACTGAGAATGTGCCTGAGCAAGTCACTTCCGCGTGGGCCTCTGCTCCTGTGTCTGATAATAATGACAACTTTTTTATTTACTAAGCACAAATGAGGTGCTATGAACTGGGTGTTTAGTATCTGCCCTGTCTACCTCACATACATGGATCCTGTGAAGATCAAATAAAGTATATACTTCCTCAAAGAGTTCAGTTCACACAGAATCACCAATGAGTTGGCAATTGCACTCCTAAGTATATACCCCAAAGAACTGAAAACAGAGACTCAAACAAATTACTTGCTCACAGACGTTCATAGCAACACTGTAATAGTCTAAAAGTGGAAACAACCCAATTATCTATCAATGGATGGACCTATCAACAGATAGAATATTATTCAACCTTCAAAAGGAAGAAGTAGTGATGCTTGCTATGATTTGGATGAACCTCAAAGACATCTCGCTAAGGGAAAGAAGCTAGATGCAGGGGTTGGGGATTTAGGTCAGTGGTAGAGCGTTTGGGTAGTATGTGCAAGACCCTGAGTTTGGTCCTCAGCCCTGAGGGGGATAAAAAAGCAGCCAGATGTAGAGTCAAATATTCGATGATTTGTTTTACATAAAATATTCAGAATAGGCAAATCCACAGAGACAGAACAGATTGGTGGTTGCCAGGGAATGGGGGAGGGGCCAGAATGGGGGACTGATTGCTTAATGGGTACAAGGTGTTCTGCCGGGGTGACAAAAACTTGAAACTAGAGAGAAATTATGGGTGCACAACATCGTGAATGCCATAGATGGCACTGAATTGTATACTTCCAAATGGCTCATTGTACAGTATGTGAATTTCACCTCAATGAATATATATGTTTTTGGAACGCAGTCATTGGTGCACATGGCCGCCAGCTAGCTTCCCCCTCTGAAGTGAGAAGGGGTCAGGGAAGCTCGCATTAACTTTCCTCTAAAAGCACATTGCAGCCATGCTCTGCTACATATGGTTGGATTCAGCCTGCTGGGCCACTGTTGATGCCAAACTGCGCCAGCATATGTTATCCATGCATACACTGATGTGCCCACAGGCTGTGGAGCTCGGGAGCACACAGTTCCCACGTGGAACACCCCCTCCCAGCACTTGTGCCTGAGAGCTCCTCAAGGGCCCATCTTGGGCAGTCAGGGGTTATCAGCACATGCAATGAGTTCCTGTTAGCGTTGAACCTCTGCGCACACAGCAGTGCCTGGTCAGGGCTCAAGTAAGGGTGAGACAGGCTCTGGAGACAGTAGAAGCTGCAGGCCAGTGGGAAGCTGCCTGGGCAGCAGCCACAATGCAATGCGCAGGCAGGATTTGCTTTCAGCTCTTTAACAGTGCACCACACTCCCCTGGCACCTCCTCCCACATCTAAAGGGTCCTGCTTTCCTTTCGGAGAGTCCCTGGAGAGGTAGGGACTGAAGGGGAGCCAGAACCCAGAAGGAGATGGATGTGCAACTAGCGAGGAGAGCAGCTGGATCACTGCTGTTCTGGGCACTGTGGGTGGTTCCCAGGCTCCTCCACGGCTAGCACTGGGCTTCTTTATATAAAGATTCCAGCATTGGGGCAGGGAGGGGCACATACCTGTAATCCTAGCAGCCCAGGAGGCTGAGACAGGAAGATTGTGAGTTCAAAGCCAGCCTCAGCAACTCACCAATGCCCTAGGCAACTTAGCAAGACCCTGTCTCTAAATAAAATACCCTCCCCAAAAAAAGGAGGTGGGGGACTGGGGATGTGGCTCAGTGGTTAAGTAACCCTGGGTTCAATCCCCACTACCAAAGAAAAAAAAAGATCCCAACAAGGCCGAGCTCTTGAACTCACCAGGAAAAAGCTGCTTTCCTAGGCCATCATGGAGCAGGTTCTCCTTCATCCATCCCATCCCTAGGACACAGGCATCTAGCAGGTTTCTGGTTTCCATCCTGGATCAGCTGCCTCGCTGCACTAGAGGCCTCAGACCCTGCTGACCCTCAGACGAGTGGAGCCAGATGACACTACTTAGAGTGGAGGTGAGTTCGTGCTGCGGGCTCCTTTGCCCCGGGTTGGCACTGCAGTTACCGCACAACTGCCAGGGCCCTGCCAAAGCACCCAAGGTTCCCTCTACCTGGTGGCCAACCCACTCAACTCCCGGATGCCACAGGCCTGTGGCAATGGCACCTTAGAGCTTCTTTGCATTTCCCCCAGGCCCGGGAGTTACAGGGCTCCGTGAGAAGCCGCTGGCAGCCAAGAACTGTGTGTAGCTCAAGGGCAGCCATGGAGTCAGCCCTCCACCAGGGCAGACAGGAGTCAGAGTGAAGTTGTATGGGAAGGACAGGGAGTCGGCACACACAATGGTCAAGTTACTCGTGTCCGTTGCCCTCCCCTACGTGTCCGGAGACGCGCTTGCGCCCACACACACTCACGCATCGCCGTAAGGGGCAAGTTCGGACGCTTGACAAGAGCGTTAATGATGCCAAAGGAAGGAGAGGGTTTATCAGAGGTGGTTTCTGTAGTCGGAATGGCACTGGGCTTAAAAACAGACTGAGCGAAAGGAAGAAGAGAGAAAAGGAGAAGGGATTCTGCAGAAGGAAGGAAAAATGGAAGAAAAAGTCTGACTCCTCTGCCTACAGCCAGCACTCCCACTGTGTCACTTTGAAGGAGGGGGTTGGAACAGAACAGACGCAAGGATACTAATCAAAGCAGGGACTGTGTGTGTGACCCAGTGGCTTCTTCCACTTACTGAAAATGCTGCCTGCTGATATATTCCCACACATCCCTGAGTCTCCACAGGCTGCCAGCCCTGTGTTGCAGACTCAGGTCTTTAAGAACAACAGCTCAGCCAGGCAAGAACATCTCCCAGGTGCTAACCTTTAATTCTTCATTTTCTTCCAGATAGTGACATTTGTTCAAGACCAATCCCACTGATTGATGATGCTGGCTCCTCTTTTCCAACAAAGACCACGGCCTCTCTGACTTACAAGGCCTCCTTCTATTCCCAGCCCACTGCCTCCTCCCCTCCTCCCCTCTTGGGGACATCTGAGCTCTCTTCCCTCCTGTCGAGGCAGGACGGTGTGTCTGGCAACAACTCGATGTGATTTATCAGAACTTTACTGAGTATCCACAATGTCCTGGGCATAACGTAGAGTCTGAGGAGCTATTCCCTCAGCAATGTCAGTACAACCCAGGACCAAATTTACAGAAGAATTAGGCAAGGATGCAGAAAGAGGAAGAAAGAAAGTAAAAGGAAAGCCCTTCTCGATGCCCTTCAGTTCTGTTTCCATGCAAAGCTGGACCTGGAGGTAAGGCCCTGTGCCAGTGATTGAGTGAGTCTTGCTAGGACAGGCTGCAAGGTGGAGGGAGGCTCTGGGACCCCATGAGCACATCTTGTGGAGTTAAGGCTTTCCAGGAGAGCTCTCTCCCATCTGGCGTTTCCAGGAGCTGCGTTAGTTATAACGCAGGTCTCTAGACAAACGATCAGGGCCTCAGGTGCTGTCCTTTTCCACCATTGGTGAGGGTGCAACCTCAGCAGCAAGAGAAACAGGGATGGAAAAGCGTTGGCAGTGCCTGTGATAAGCCTAGGAAAATCTGTGTCCTTCCCCAAGAAGGATCATTCACAACAATGACTCCTGATGACCCTCAGGCAGGTGGTGCGGTCAAAAGAACCTGGACCTTGGCCCCAGTTTATTCCCCCTGTTCATTCATAAATACATTTATTTATTCACCGATTGTTACTCTTTGTCAGACACTGGGCTTATGTTTAAATCTCAGTTCATCTCTGAGCTTCAGTTTATCTCCGAGCTTCAGTTTATCTGTTATATGGATATAATTGTAGCTGTGTTTCAGGGTTCTATGAAGATCAAATGAAATTATATGTGTAGAGGAACTAGCCAAGAATCATCAAAATAGTAATCTCCTCTGTTTCTTCCTTGTAGTTCTCCAGAAAGAAGGCACCTCCTTCTAATCCTAGACCCTGCATCCTAGTTATCCCCTTGACCCAGGACACAGTCACTCCTCAGAGACACTGTTCTGTTGAAGTTCATGAAGTGGGAAGGTGGAGAAAGGGGCAGGTCCAAAGTCAATGTAGCAGGCCAGGCAGAAATGTCTCAGGAGGGTGGAGTTCGAGAACTTCTTGTGAGGCTGGCTATAGGCAGGGAGATGGGGGAGAAAGCAGATTCTCCCACAAGGATGTGCTTCTTAAAGTGGCTGGAGATCTAAGAAGTGGGAGGTGGGAGAGGGAGTGAATCTTTCTGTATCTTGATTGAAGATCAAAACAATTTCTATTCTTGCAAATTCTCCCTTAGAAATACAGCCTCATGGGGACTGGGAAAGAAATTTATTTCTTCCCAAATCTTACCAGGCAGCTTGGCTGGAAGCCATTTGGCCATGTCCCCAGCTGGAAAGTTGGGGAAAAAGCAACAGTGCCCCCCAAGACACGACAGCAACAGATACAGGGAGGTAGTCTGTCAGTTCCTGCGCTGGGTGACTCCACAGCCCAGGCACATCCAGGAGATGGGAAGGGGCAGCCCTCCCTGCTCTTCCCCAGTGACTAGGAAGCTGCCCGGCCAAAGTGCATGGCCTAAAACTGTGATGCTCAAGTTTGGGGTTTCTGGGGGATTCATGAGAGCCCCAGATAAACATGGTATGTCTGGAACACCATTTTTATTCAAGGAGTTTGAAGGGGGGCTACAAAACATGAATATTTTGTAAAAATAAACTGCAAATTTTGCATTATTTTTTAACATCAAATGTGAGATTTCAACTTGAATGGGTTGCTTTGGATCACACGCCTTGACCACCTAAAGTACAAACTCCTCTCCTTTTCTAGCAATTTCATAAGGAGGTCTGAACAGAGCCTTTTTTTTTTTAAGCTAGATGTTAAGCAGGACTGTTCTGGAGGTCACCACACCCATCCTACACTTCCAGGCAAAACTCTGAGGTTACCAACCAGTAAAAGGGAGACCATCTGCAGAGATTGTTTGTTTGACCTGGAGTGGGGCCAGATATGAGTGCTTTCCAGAATGGCCCCACTGGCTCTGATATGCATCCAAGGCTGGGAACTATCCCTCTTATATGGATGGAGGGCTGTCTAGTCAGAAACCTAGATCCCGTGGACCTGCTAAATCCTCAGCTCTGATTTTTCCTACTAATGTCAGGTATGTTTTTGTCTCCAGTTGCCAGTGCCCACATTCTTAACTGAAATCACCTTCCCATAGATTTGGACATGGGGCCCTGCTCTCTACCCCACCAACCAATTTCAAAACAAACACCTAAGGTGGGCAATTTATAAGCATCTATCATATGCCAGATGCAGTGCTAGATACTTATAATTGTTCTAAAAACACCCAGCAAACGTCCCCATTCTACAGATAAAGAACCTAAAGACCAATGAAATCAAGGAATGTGCTTGGTATTTCTGGGATTCAAACCCATTCTGTCTGACTGAAAACTCCATTCTCAGGGCCGGAGTTGTGGCTCAGTGGTAGAGCACTTGCCTGGCGCGTGTGAGGCACTGAGTTCAATTCTCCACACCACATATAAATAAATAACGATCCATTGACAACTAAAAAATATTAAAAAAAAAGAAAAGAAAAGAAAAGAAAACTCCATTCCCTCTTAAGACAATGGCAAGGCACGGCCTTCCCTAAACACTTTCCCACTCTCCTTTTTAAAGGGTTTTCCTTTATTTATTTATTTATTTATTATTGTTTGACTGTTGCTTTACTACAGGTTCCATACAGAGGTAAGCAGACAGTTAGAAGGAAGTCGAGTTCAAGAAATCTCACACATTACTAGGGGTCATTATTCCTGGTCTTCATGACTCTAATGGAGCTAGATCCACGTCCTTAGACCTTTGGATGGGCCCATGGGAAATGCTACTGGTTCTGGCTTTGAGGAATTATACCCATACATTCCTGGGTAGAAGCTAACCTCTTTCTCCAGTCCAAGAGGATTCAAATGCTACTACTGCTTCACTGGTATTCCCAGCCTCTCTTCTCCCCACTCCAAACTTAATTCCTTTTTTCTTCATTCTTTTCAGTGTTGAGTATTGAACCCAGGTCCTCAGGCTAAGGAAGGCTCTACCACAGAGCTACATCCCCAATCCCAAACTTGATTTTGGGGGTGTTTGGGGGAGGGTGCTAGGGATTGAACCCAAGGGTGCTTTACCACTGAGGTACATTGTCAACCCTTTTCATTTGGAGTCAGGGTTTCACTAAGTTGCTGAGGCTGGCCTCAAACTTGTGATCCTCCTATCTCCAGCTTCCAGAGTCACTGGGCCAAACTTGATTTTTAAATTCCTATCTGAAAAAAATCCAGGTCATCTCCTTTTCTGAGTTGTTCTGCATTTGGGTCTTAGATCTTGACCTTTTCATGACCCCCTAGGTAGGTAAGATATTTTCCCATCTATCCCCCAAAGATATTTTTTCATAACTGTAGAGGGTTTTGCACTGACCTTCAGTCACCTCTCTTGCCCTTATTGAGGGATTCAATGATTCCAACCAACAAAAATCTTACCTCTCCCCTTGGCCAGCTTCTCTCTAATTGGTTTACATTATAAAAGTAGATTTTCTGTTCAACTTGTGTGTGTGTGTGTGTGTGTGTGTGTGAGAGAGAGAGAGAGAGAGAGAGAGACTAAGAATTGGACCCAGGGGTGCTCTACCACTGAGCTATTTCAGCAGTCCTTTTAATTTTTTTAGACAGGGTCTCACTAAGTTGCTGAGGCTCTCCTCAGACTTGCCATCCTCCTGCCTCAGCCTCCTGAGTAGCTAGGATTACAGGCATACACCACCACACCCAGCTGAAATCCAACTTTAATTTATTCAACTAATGATTAGAAAAGCCCTAATACAGCTCTTTGTAAAATGCTTGGAGGCACAATGACATTGCCCCCCCTCCCCAGGAAGCTAGAAATCTCCTAAAATAATCTATTGAAGGCCATCACATGGTAGGCTCCATAGTAAGAGCCTATATTCTTTACTCATAAAGTCTTCCCAATAGCTCATGAGATTAAGGTTATAGTCCCCCATTTTAGGAATGAAGACACTGAGTCTCACTGATGTTCAAGTAATTAGCCCAATGTCATAGAGATAGTAAGTGGTAGAGCTGAACTTCGAACATACATCTATGTCCAAACACTTGTTCTCTCATTTACACTGGAGATTTTATACATAGCATACTGGTTAGGAACTGAGATTCTAGAAGGAAGCAGACTTAAGTTTGTAGTTCTAGCTCTGTCATTTAATTACTATGCAATCTTGCCGAAATTAATGAGCCTTTCTGAACTTCAGTTTCCAATAAGGTATTGAGAATACCTTTAAATGTTATGGTGAGAATCTCAGAAATGGTCACTGGTAGTTGAGGGCTTATAGCTGGTCTGGTCTCATGTGATTTCCAAGGAAGCATCCTGGGAACTGCTCTGTCTTACATTGGTTCCCTCCAACAGTCCCAGCACATTCTGAGGGACACATTAGTGCCTGGCTCATTTCCAGAACAAAGGTGACTACCATGTATGGGGTCACTGAAGAACCAAATACTCCAGGCTTCAGGTTTCAGTTCTCCCCCTCCCTCTTTCCTTATTCATCTGTCTATCCCTGTGGAAACCCCTGTGCCCATCTCAGATCCACTCATGCTTTCCAGAAGATGGTCTTCCAGAATTCATCTTGTCATTAACATGTTAACGTTAACATCAACTTTGCAGTAAACATGCAGTAAAATAAGAGAAGCTGTTTATTAAGAGACAAGGTGGCTGGGCACGGTGGCCCATGCCTGTAATCCCAGCACTTTGGGAGGCTGAGACAGGAGAATCCCGAGTTCAAAGCCAGCCTCACCAACCACAAGGAGCTAAGCAACTCAGTGAGATCCTATCTCTAAATAAAACACAAAACAGGGCTGGGGATGTGGCTCAGTGGTTGAGCACCCTGAGATCAATCCCTGGTACCCCTCCCCCCACCAAAAAAAAGAGAGACAAAGGTGGTTCCGCCTTATTGTGTCACTGGTTATTAAAAGGAAGTTCTGAAGCCCTTGCTCCATCTCTGAGAACTCAGAACTTGAGGTCGTCCTACTTTTACCATTGAATGAAAACAAGTCTTGAATCCAACATCGTCATGGCTCTCATCCTTCTGGAAAAAGGAGACTGTCCACGATGAGGACTTCTAATGATCCCTCCAGGCCAAGGGGATAGGGAAAAACATCTCTCTTGGAAACTCTGGAAGACCATTGTTGGGTGCCAGTGTAACCAAGATGTTCCATTGAAATATCAGACTGGTTAAAAATCCCTCTCTGGCATCAAGAGTTTTCAGGATGGGCCAGCAGCAATGGCTGGATTGTATTACCATGATCTCTCAACTGACCTCTTTATACCCAACTCAAGAATTCTTACCCTATCCCTGGGTTGTCCGAAATCAAAGCCTGTGTCATAAACATGAGTTGTCAGGTCCTGTGGAGATAGAGGAAGGAGTTGGTGACCACAGGAGCGTCACTGTGTCTTTCCTGGTGGGAACTTGAGTCAGAGGCACCTCATGCCTCCCAGACAGTGTGGGTCCAATGTCACAGGCAATCTCTTGTGCCTGGTGGTTGGGGCTTAACCTGTACTTTTCTGGGTAAGGAGGAAATAGCAATGGCCTGAACCCCTGGAAAGTCTAATTGGCCTGAAGGCCTAAGGGTTTTCCTGGCCTGGTTGGTGGTGGTCACTCTCCACCCAGCATCAATTATTGAACACAGACAGACTCTATTGGGAGCCAAAAATACAGTTCATGCCATTACCCTTTAATGATTGCCCACAAGGTGCCAGGCAATCCCCAGCTGGGCATAGAAAGTGCAAAAATGAATAACATGGCCTCTCTCTTTAGTTTGCTTGCACCCTAGTGACTGAGCAGTGGTGGCTTGACATTTCCCAGAAAGCACCTGTGTCCCAAATGGACCTCCTTCCCATGTAGACTTTCTTGGCAATCTGGAGGACATCTGCATCCCATGCTTGGCTTCCTACATTAAAGCCAAACTCAGAGGACCTAGATTCTAGAGCCAAGGAAACAGAGCAGCAGGGCTCAAAGTGGACATTAGAACCTCCTCTAGAGATCAGAAAAAGGAACTTGTAATGGTGTTGGTTCCCTGAAACTGCCTCCTGACCTGCTCCCTACCGTCCCTCCAGCCTTCCTTCTCCCAGACTACCTTGAAGCAGAATGGACAAGAAAAGACCTGGTACAAATCTCACTACTTCTACTTTAGAAATGATCAACAAACCATATGTCAGACACTGCCTGTTTTGGTGGAGCTTGGCTGGACAGGATCCCAGTCAATATTTGGGTCTGGTCCCCAGACCCTACTGACTTTTACTGTTAGTCTATGCAGTATTACTCAACATGCTGGAATTTTAAAAAATAATAAAAATAAACATAAATAATAAAAATAAACTCAATGGGTCAGTTTGACCAGGCTATCTTGGCCCATCTAAGAAGTGTCCACCAAGCACAATTGTCAAGACCAAAATGGCTAGAAATCTGTCTGCATTATTGACAACCACTTTCACACTGAAATTCTTTCACTTCACTCGAGTTCACAGCTTTCTGCATATACACCTGCTCCATGATGACCTCGCATTATATTGAAGCCTGGTGTCCCTAACGCTTAGGATCTTGCCTGACACAGAGTAGTTGCTCTTCTTTATTAAATTGAAATGAAATATGTGAAGGGTCAGGAATGGACTCCTGTATTCCAGTCCCCTCTCAGCTTTACACTCCCCCTACTTCAAGCAGATCAAGCCCCTATCATTAGTTGAGCGTCACCTTAGTGGAGTTCCACCAGGACACTTCCTGGTCTAGAGTTATAAGAAAGCATGTGGACTTTGAGGTCATGCAGACCATGGTTCAAATCCATGTTTTACCCCTTAACAGCTAGTCTCTTCATATCACTAAGCCTCTATTTCCAATGCAAAATAACTACTGAGCTCATTACATGGGAAAACAGGAAGTAAATTACCCAGTTTCCACGAGGTGGTCGGCGAAGACTTATTCATTTTGTTTCATCCTTTCAAAACAACTCTTAAGAGAGTGGGTCCCTGGCCAGGACCTTTCTGACAGCCTACATATTACATCAACAGCCAAATCTAGTGCAGCAAGCGAAAGTACCATCTGCCTTGACCCTTCTAATTCTTCAGTCAAATCATTTGAGATTTTCTCAATTGGTAATTTTTAAAATAAAGAGTGTTTTCTTGAGGAGTAAGGGGAGCATTTAGGACATTTGGGTCATCTAAGGTACCAAGATTCTATGTGATCCAAATTCTAATGGTTTTCAAATGTTTTCTTCTAACCTCTCAATGCCAAATTCAGATTCATATATCCAGCTGCCCAAATGCATCTCCATTGAAATGCCTAACAGGCATCTTTAACTTAGCACATCTAAACCATAACTTTGGTTTTCCACCCAACTCTGCTCCTCCCTATCTTTTCCCTATGAAGCAATTGTACTATCATCCACCCAGTTGCTCATATTAGAAATCCAGGACTTGCCCAAGGCAATGGCACATGCCTGTAATCCCAGCAGCTCAGGAGGCTAAGGCAGGAGGTTCTCAAGTTCAAGGCCAACCTCAGCAACTTAGTGAGGCCCTAACCAACTTTGTGAGACCCTGTCTCAAAATTTTAAAAAAAGGTTGGGGATGTGGCTCAGTGGTTAAGCTCCCCTGGGTTCAATCCTCTCTACAAGAAAAAAGAAAATGCAAACCAGATCCCATCACTTCCCCTGCTTAAAACATGTTGTTTTAAACATTCAGAATAAAAACTAAATCCTCTTCATGGCCTACAAGTCCTTTGTGATCTAGCTGCCACCCACTTCTCTCACCTAATCTTCCCCCGACTGAGGGATTCTACATCTGTAAAATGGGTAGAGCAGCCAAAATCTCCACCACAGAGTGAGCCCCAGCTAGATGCTAGGTGAGGTGCCTCACCTGCGTTACCTCACATGATTCTCACTACAGCCCCAGCAAGTGTCACTACCCGTAAAACGATTGTGAGGATTGAGAAAAAGTGTGTGATCCTGGTTCACAGTAAGTGATGGGCAAATGTTGGACTCCCTGCTTTTCCATTTCTGCCAGCGGCAGAAATGGGGAGGGGCTCAGCTCAGAAAAGTCCCCTTGGTAGGGTAGGGCTGGACCTCAGACCCCGGTCCTCACCATGCTCTCTCGTCTGCTAGTCTAACACCTGCCTACAGGGGGGCGTTTGAGCTACAAAGGGCGAGTACTGGCTGGTTGCGGGGCACCCGGGCTGCAGCAAGAGTTAAGATGCCTCTTTGCAAAGCCTGGCCTTCGCCTCCTGCATCTGCCTTTGTGGGCTTAATGAGAAATCCAGGCGCTTCATAAGAAGCTGTACAAATAACTTCTAGGGCGCCACTAACTCATCCAGCAGGAGGAGACCCAGGGCTGCCAATGCTTCAGGGAAGATAAGTGAGTGGAAAGGAGGTGGTTTTCATAGCGTCAGGCGGACCAAAGATTTTGCCGCGGTCGAGTGTGAGCTCCGCCCCTGCAGCCGAGCTGAAAAAGCCAGGATCCGGGCTCCCCGGCCCCTCTCTCCATGATATTTGATTAGGAATGTGGGGGCGGGCCCTGGCCTGGCACAGACTCGCACACTCTCAGTAGCCACCCTCGCTCCTGTCTCTCTTTCTCTCTCTCTCTCACACCTCTCCAACCCAAGGAGGCCAGACACAGAGACTTGATCACTCTGAAAGGTTCAACTCGAGGTAAGTTTAGGCATTTTACTTTGGATTTTTCTCGTTGTTATTCCATGAAAAAAAAAAAAAAGGGTTGAGGATAAGGGATAAGCAGGGAGAAATCACTCCACTCCACCTGGGCCATGACCCCA
This sequence comes from Xerus rutilus, assembly GCA_028644305.1. NCBI lineage: Eukaryota > Metazoa > Chordata > Mammalia > Rodentia > Sciuridae > Xerus > Xerus rutilus. Next base: position 61,528,316 of record CM053410.1, read on the forward strand.
GGGATGCTGGAGAGGGGTAGGGGAGCAGGAGGGACGGTTCCTGTATTTTACTTTTTTTCCTATAGACCCCTGCCTGGGTGTGGAGGACCTCCAACTCACAGGCATGAAAAAGTGAAGGACCAGCTGTCCACAGAAGCTACTTCTCTGCTACATAAACTGTCCCACTCTGGGACTTGGTACTTTGGAGGGTAGACCCTGAGCATTCCTTACACCTCTCTTAGAGAGGGGTTGTGGTACCTAAATGCTGTTAGAGAGGGACAAGTTTTGTGGAGAGAGAGGGGGCGGGGGAGGGAGAGAGAGATGTGCTGGAGTGAAAGGGAAAGAATAAAGAGAAATGCTAAGAATAGGCCATGTCCAGGGAGCTATGGAGTGAGGTGGACTCCCACCTCCCCAGGTTAGGACATGCTTCTGGTTTGACCTCCTCAACTCTGATAGGAGGGAGAAGGCTTACCCAGGGTGGAGACATGGAAGACCAGCAGAAGCTCCTGAGTCAGTTCCCCCAAATTCAGAGAGTTCCAGTCCTGGAAACCTTGCACCCAACAAACTCTGAGCACAGGAGGGTCTCCAGCACTGTGAGAAACACACAGAGTATAAACCCTGAAGCAGCAGCACTGGGAGGTGGGGTGGGGTGAGGACAGGGAGAAGGTCCTCCAAACTCTTCCAGCTGCTGGGGTTCTAAGGAGAGGCCAAATGGCAGGGTGCACAGCCCCTGGAAAGCTGGGTCTTGAAGAGGAAGGTGGCTTCTGTCTGCCAAGGTGCCCAGTCTGGAAGAAGGACAAATGGAGACAGAGGCTCACTGTGCCAGTCTTCCAGACAGCCACCTTGGTCCTGGGGCAGCCCAAAACTGTGCATGGAAAAATGTGCTCTTGGCAGTGGGCCGCTCCATCCGTGTTCTCTCCTGGCCAGAACCAGGGACCGGCCAGCCTGCCCAGGCAGTGGGCAGTTGGGTTGGCTTCTCAGAAACACTGTGGCTCTTTGTCTGAGGTCTGTGGCTTCCTCAGGATGAGCCAAGGTGCCCATTCCTCTGCAGCCCAGGAGCTGATGAGATGAAGTGGACCCCAGTCACAGAGAGGCCTGGGAGGAATGGTGGCCAGGAGGTGGCCATATAGAGTGTCACAGTCAGGCTCCTTCTCATCAGCTCATTGGATTGGAAGCTGGCTTTTACACTTCCTTCTCCTGTCCGCACTTGCTAAGCCCAGCAAGGCTCAAGATCAGTTTGAAGGATACATGTGACTTTTCCAGGCCAAGCAAGGTTCTAAGCTCTCTCTGTCCAAGGGTAACACTCTGGAAGGTGCCCATTGCCCACAGGAGCTCTGCAGGATACCGGCTGTGGGTAATTGGGGCTTGGCGCACTGAGGCCTGATGTGCTATCCCTTGGTCCCTCATTGTCCATACTTTCAACTTCCCTCTTAGATGACCCCAGACACTACGTTTTCCCCCCAGCCTGCCCAGTTCTCATCCACAAGCCAAAAGACAACAGGCTGCCCAGCAAGGGTAGGGGTGGGAGGATATAGAGCCTGTAAACTAGGTGTCATCACCTGGAACAGGTAGCTTGGGATAGGACAGGGTTGCTAGAACCCTGTCCTAAGTCACTTTCCCTTGGGCACACCCCAGAGTCTCTGATCTGTGCTCCCATCTCCAGTGTTCCTCATTGATTTCTCTTGGCCTCACTGCACTCTTGCATAATCCCCATGGTGCACCATGAGGAGCGCGAACACTTCACTAGGCACCACAGAAGACAGAGAAGCCGACTCCCTCCAACACCATGTGCTCAGGGCCCACTCTAGAAAATCAATGCCACACCTAGCAATAGTGTCCCCAGTCTGGGGAGGATTTGTAACTGTTAAATGAAGTCCAGGTTACATGTGTGGCCACAAACTGCTAACCAGAGAGTTTTCTCACCCAGCAGACTGTTACAGACAATGCCACTTTGGAAGGTGGCCCAGGCCTTGTGGTGGCTGAAGTGGGATGACACTCCTCCCCAGATGTTCAGGACCAGAAACCTCTAGCCTATCCCAGACACTGAAAGATCTTCCAGAAATAGTTTAGATCTTCTCCTTTGATGTCTCCAGCCCCTTCTGGAGGTTTCTTGGAGACAAGGAAAGAGCCAGAGGGCATTTTCCTTAGACTCTTAGGAAATGTTATTGCCCTGAGAGTCCAAACTGGATGTGAATTCAGGCCTGAAGAGTAGCCTACTACTACTGACCCCCTGCATTTGCTCATGCGCACACAGACACACACACACACACACATATACACACACACATGCACACACACACACACGGAATGTTGTGGCCTTTCCAGCTTCCCCAGCAGAACCTTCATGGTGCTAGAGGCCCCTGAGGACCTGCCCTTCCAAAAAATGCAGCCCCCCATTCATGTTCCTTCTAATCTCGAAGACTCTGTTTCTGTGTGACTCTGTGACCAGGAGCAATGCACCTAGCTCATCCCAGACAACCAAAGTCCAGCTGGACCAAGTACGCAGAGCAGACCTAGGAGGAGACACAGAGAAGGGGAAGCAGGGCTCCTCTTCTAGGGCATTTGACGCTGCGGTCACCTCTGCACAGCTCAGAGGCTCTGGCTTGCTGCTATGTCCACTGCCCCACTTCGTTCTCACTGATGTCTGCTTGCTCTGATCTCTCTTCTTCCTGCAGAGACAAAATGCAGTGGGTCTCCCTCCTGCTGCTGGCAGGGCTCTGCTCCCTCTCCCGGGCTCAGTATGACGACGACTCTCACTGGTGGTTCCAATACCTTCGCAGCCAGCAGTCCACCTACTACGATCCCTATGAACCGTACCCCTACGAGCCCTCCGACCCCTACCCCTACGGGGTGGAGGAAGGTCCAGCCTATGCCTACGGCTCTCCATCCCCACCAGAGCCCCGTGACTGCCCCCAGGAATGCGACTGTCCCCCCAACTTCCCCACAGCCATGTACTGTGACAACCGCAACCTCAAGTACCTGCCTTTCGTGCCTTCCCGCATGAAGTACGTCTACTTCCAGAACAATCAGATCTCCTCCATCCAGGAAGGTGTCTTTGACAATGCCACTGGCCTGCTCTGGGTTGCTCTCCATGGCAACCAGATCACCAGTGATAAGGTGGGCAGGAGGGTGTTCTCCAAGCTGAAGCACCTGGAGAGGCTGTACCTGGACCACAACAACCTGACCCGTATGCCAGGTCCACTGCCTCGATCCCTGAGGGAGCTCCATCTCGACCACAACCAGATCTCACGGGTCCCCAACAACGCTCTGGAGGGGCTGGAGAACCTCACAGCCTTGTACCTCCAGCACAACGAGATCCAGGAGGTGGGCAGTTCTATGAGGGGTCTCCGGTCCCTGATCTTGCTGGACCTGAGTTACAACCACCTTCGGAGGGTGCCTGATGGACTGCCCTCAGCCCTCGAGCAGCTGTACCTGGAGCACAACAACGTCTTCACTGTCCCCGATAGCTACTTCCGGGGATCGCCCAAGCTGCTATATGTGCGGCTGTCCCACAACAGTCTCACCAACAACGGCCTGGCCACCAACACCTTCAATTCCAGCAGCCTCCTTGAACTGGACCTCTCCTACAACCAGCTGCAGAAGATCCCCCCAGTCAATACCAACCTGGAGAACCTCTACCTCCAAGGCAACAGGATCAATGGTGAGACTTGGGGAGGGGAGGGGCTAGCCGGCTGCTTCACTGGAAAGACCCTATTCCAAGTGCTAGTAGCCATGCCAATAAAATAAGCCTAGGGGAACCCAACAGTACAAATGAAGCAACCTGAAAACCAAGTCACAGCCCTGAACAAGACGTGCAAAATAGTACACTCATCCTCCACAGCAGTGCTAAGATCCTGCAGTGGGGAGCAGCTGGGACAGAAGATGGCCTTCCAGGAGAGGCACGTTTCAGTCTAGGGGTGGAGTGGTCTGTGGGAAAATGTTGGAGAATGACAGAACAAAGCTATTCTGAGCAGGAACCAGTACCACTCATTTATAACAATAGGGGACAGCCAGGAATGCCCTCCTGAGAGGAAGGGGTCACGGGTTGAGGAGCAGAGAGACGAGTTGGGAGAGGTTGGGAAGGGGACCTTTCATAAAGAAGGAGACCTCAGGTAGACTTCCAGAGTCCACCTCAGGAGAGGGATTGGCTGCTAAGAACCCTGGCCGTGTGCAGACTCTGTTTCCCCTTGACTCACTGCTGTGGCCACAGATTCAACTTCTGTTTTGGTGTTTGTGTTTTTGAATCTAACAGCTGGTGGACAAAAATGTGCAGCTTCTCAGAGCTGAATGTGGGACTTGTTCTGGCCTGTTCCCCTGGAGTCCAAGGAGCCCCTGGTGGCAGGGCAGAGGTCCTCCCTAGGATAACATGAGCCTGACCACTGCAAAGCCTGGGGGGCCCAGGGCAGTGCTTGGTTTATAAACACTCCCCTGCAAATGCCTAAGGGCAGTAAAAGGGCTCCCTTTCTACCTGTAAGAACTAAAATATTCATTTCAGATTCAATTATCTAGTTCCCTTCTTCTTCAGATCTCATGTTCTGGACGTGCTTCCATGACCCCAGGGCCTCTGATGTCTTAATCTCAGATGGAAAGTACAGAGCCAGCATTTAACCTCCCTCCCTCTCAGCAAAGCCCTCTTCTCTCAGAAAGAGGGGACTTTAATGACCACTGGCAGAGGGCTTTGAAGTAGAGCCTGCTGAGAGGGAACAGCACCATTAAAGCTCAGGTAGAGACTGAGTGGTCCTCTCCCTCTCACTCCTTTCTTCTCTGTGCTCACAGAACAGATAATCATTTAGCAAGATGTTAACAGCTGGACAGTCCTCAGGGGGAGACACCAGCCTCAGAGGGCAGTAAGAGAGGTGGCAGCTGAGCAGGCAAGGTGAACAGCTGTCTGTCTGGTCCCTTAGTTTGAAGTGCTAGCTAGACACCGTCATGTACTTTCCGAACTGGTTTTTATTTGGAAAGATCTCTTTCTCTGGGGGCTTCTTTGCTCGGGCGAGGGCGGGGTAAAGGCAACTTGAAGATGCGCATGCGCACTTTTGCTCACTCCTTCACGTCCTGCCTAGCAGTGGGCACTACTTACCTGCCTCCTGCTGTGGATTCAAGAAAGGTGTCACATCAGAAATGTCACACTCTATGCTGTATTTCACCCAAGTTTGATTCTGAAAATGTGACAGCAAAGCGCAGCTGTCCTGGGAAAGAACGAATTAGCACCTACCTATACAATTAGAGAAAGGTAGGGTAGGGAAAGACTTTGTCACAGCATCCTGTCACCTCTCAGCCTTCGTGCAGAATCACATCTGCCACTCAAATACAAGGTAGTCCACCTCTCCCAAAACTTATCAGAAAATAAAATTAATGAGTGTTCCAAGGCCCTGCAAGCAAATTCCTCATTCAGCTGGGCACAATGGCACATACCTGTAGTCCCAGTGACTCAGGAGGCTGAAGCAGGAGGATTGCAAGTTCAAGGCCAGCTTCAGCAATTTAGCAAGGAGCTAAGCAACTTAGCCAGATCCTGTCTCAAAATAAAAAATTTTTTAAAGGGCTGAGGATGTGGCTTAGTGGTTAAGTAGCCCTGGGTTCAATCTTCATTACCAAAAAAAAGAAAGAAAGTTCTCCTTTTAGACAACCTAAAAATTCCAGCATTTACCCCAAGTCCCTTTTTGTGCAATTTAAGCTTAATCCCCTTTACTACTTATTGTTCAGTCTTGTTCCTAGTCTTTTCTTTAAGCAAAATGACTCCAATGACTAATCTTTTTTTTTTTTTTTTTTGAGATAAGGCCTTGCTAAATTGCAGAGGCTGGCCTCAAACTTGTTATCCTGCAATTGTAGGTATGTGCCACACCCAGCCTCAGCCCATCTTTAAATTTTATTTTGAGACAGGGTCTTGGTAAATTGCCCAGACTATCCTTGAACTTGTGATCTTCCTGCCTCAGACTCCCAGGTTGCTGAGATCACAGGCATGCAACACTACACCCAACTTAGCTTATCTTTCTTTCTTTCTTTTTTTTGGGGGGCGGGGGTACTGGAGATTGAACTCAGGGACATTCAACCACTGAGCCATATCCGCAGCCTTTTTTTTTTTTTCTATTTTATTTAGAGACAGGGTCTCACTGAGTTGCTTAGCACCTCGCTATTGCTGAGGCTGGTTTGAACCAGCGATCCTCCTGTCTCAGCCTCCCTAGCAGCTGGGATTACAGGCATGCACCACCATGCCTAGCTTATCTTTCTTAAATTAGTAAAGTGATATATGTAAAATGCTTGATCCAGGACCTAACACATAATTTAAAAGTCAATATATAGTAACTATTATTAGCTTTTCTTATTGCCACTTGAAAGTTGACAAGTATAGTTTTTGTTGTTGCCTTTTGCTTTGCAAAGATGGGGAAACTGAGGCACAGAGAAGGAAACTCACCTCTCAAGGTCATCCAGACTGCATAGAGTAGGACCTTGAACTCCTACCTTCAATAGCAAAGGACCTCCAGCCAGGCACCCTTGACTGAGAACAGGAGGAATCTCTCTGACCCAGACCATGAACAGGAAGACAGGTCCCCAAGCTGGCCCCCTCTCCTAGGGGAATATGAAGGACATCTCCCTGCACAGCCAGCCAGGGACTTGGGGTGGTGACAGTGAGATCAAAGTAGCTCTCTGAGGGAAAGTTTAAAGAATAGTAACTCAAAGCCTTCAGGGAGTAAGACAGGGTCCTGCCCCTCCCCATTCCCTCCCACCAGTATCTGCCTCACTTTTTCCAGCCTGGCAACGGCAAGGAAACACAGCTTGGAATGTTATTCGGAAGCTTTGGGATCCAGGGGAGCAGGGTGGGTACACCAGGAGGAATTTGGAAAGACTTATGTCAGTATTTAATCTAAGCTGGAAAATGTCTCCCAGGGCCTGCATGCAGAAGCCCTGTCCTGTTCATGGGCTTGGGGAAGACAGAGGGGGGCTTCCGGTGCCCAGTGTGTGGCTAGACTCTATTATACTGGGTATCTAGCTCCCCACAAGTATGTCCCATATTTATGTACCCTGAGATTTGGGACTTTAGCAGACAGTCTTGAGGACTCCAGGCTGGGAAAGAATCTATCACTGAGCCACCAGCTCAGACCCAAATAGAGTCGGAAGGGATATTTTAGCTAGGTTTATCCCACTCACACCCCTGTACACAGACAACATAGAACCAGGGGCAACCCAAGCTCTGCCCACAGTCTGCCCTCTTAGTCTCTTCCCTGCAACCAGAAAGGAAGCATCCAAAAAGCATTCCAGGTCTCCTACTCCTCTGGGAAGGGTATTTCCTAGTCTCCTCCGCTGTTCCCAGTGTCTGATTTTTCTCTGGGCCTGAATTTTCTGTCTTATGTTTGTGGTACAAGTTCATCTGGTGCAAATTCTCCGCAGCTCATCTTGGTCAGTTCTTAACAGAGCCAAGAACAGTTGATAGTGCTTATTTAAAAACGCTTTCTTCTGTAATCCCAGCTGCTTGGGAGGCTGAGACAGGAGAACTGCAAGTTCGAAGCCAGCCTCAACAATTCAGCAAAGCCCTAAGCAATTTAGTGAGACTATCTCAAAAACAAAACAAACAAACAAAAAAACTGTCTTCCAGCCAGTGCGGTGGCTCACTCCTGTAATCCTAGCACTTTGGGAGGCTGAGACAGGCGAATCGCGAGTTCAAAGCCACCCTCAGCAACGGCGAAGCGCTAAACAACTCAGTGAGACCCTGTCTCTAAATAAAACACAAAATAGGGCTGGGGAGGTGGCTCAGTGGTCGAGTACCCTTGAGTTCAATCTTCAGTAACAACAACAAAAAAACTTTCTTCCAAACTGGGCATGGTGATGCATGCCTATAATCCCAGCAACTCCAGAGGCTGAGGCAGGAGGATCACAAGTTCAAGGCCAGCCTCAGCAATTTAACAAGGCCCTAAACAACTTAGCGAAACCTTGTCTCAAAATAAAAAATAAAAAGGGCTGGAGATGTAGCTCAGTAATAAAGCACCTCTGGCTTCAATCCCCAGTACCAAAAAAGAAAGACCCACTTTCCTCCTCAGCCTGCTATCTCCATACCATTTTCCTTGAAACCTTCCTTTCCTACTCATAATCTCCCCCAAGAGATACCCACAGTTTGCTTCTAGGAAGAGGATTAGAAAAGCCTTCCTCCTGCTCCTCTGCTGGCTCCAGACTGACACTCAGCTCCCAACACATTTGCAAGCTGAGGGAAGCCCCTAATTCCTAGTCTGCACCTGTGTCACCCACCCAGACCCTTTGGGTGACTTCACCCAAAGCCCCTTTGCAGAGGACAGAACAGTCTTCTGAACCCTGCCCACCACACTGAAGGTGGCCCTTAAGGGTGCTGGCTGCATTCACTGGGGACTTCTGCTTTCCCTACTGCAGTTCCGAGTTCTTGGCCTTTTCCTTTCGAGTTACTGACTCAATAGACTGGAGACAGAGTGGTTGATTTGTCCAGTAGGAAAAGCTGAGGAAGAACTAGCTTGTCACCAGAAGACAGCCAGAGCCAGGTTGTGGAAGGACTTGTTAAAAACAGAACTATTGGGCTGGGATTGTGGCTCAGCGGTAGAGCGCTTGCCTTGCATGCGTGAGGCACTGGGTTCGATCCTCAGCACCACATAAAAATAAAGATATTTGTGACCATCTACAACTAAAAAAAAAAACAAAACAAATATTTAAAAAAAAACAAACAGAACTATTGCCGGGCACAATGGGTGCACGCCTGTAATCACAGCAGATCAAGAGGCTGAGGCAGGAGGACCCCAAGTTCAAAGACAGCCTCAACAACTTAGCAAGGCACTGAGCAACTCAGTAAGACCCTGTCTCTCTATATAAAAAAGGGCTGGGGATGTGGCTCAGTGGTTAAGCATCCCTGTGTTCAGTCCCTGGTACAAAACAAACAAAAAATAGAACTATTATGTGCTTTGGGGGAAAATCCTGACAAAAGGGATTTGGGAGATTAAAAGAAGAGGTGGCCTGTAATCATACTGAGTGCAGAGGTAGGGGCTTACTTATTTGACTTTGAGGCCACAGCAGCCAGCATGCTGGAGTTCACTGCCCTCTTGAACCTTAATCTCACTCACTGCTCTGGCAGTAACAGAGCAGAGACGTGTGACCTCCTCAAAGCTCTGGCACACAGACACTTGTCTCTCAGCCCAGGATTTTATTCTTTAATTTCCTGCCACTTTCTCTATCTGCAAAGTGGAAGGAGACAATCAAGATGTAAGTCCATTTCCTCAGTCTTCTTTCTCATAGCAATTCAGAATTGAACAGCCCTCCCTCTCCAAAAGCCTTCAGGAACTTCAGAGTGGCCGCAGCTGGTCTCTGGCTACTTCGTTGGTCTTTGCTTCCCCCTGCTGCCCACAGACGGGGGGGGGGGGGAGCCCTGGCAGGAAGGACACTCAAGGACATTGAGGGCCTGAGGAGCAAAGTACAGACCCGGGGATTAGGGGAGGTGGAGGTCGCAGGTGGCTGAGCTGCAGCAGCAGACATAGCTCCCTGCCCCCAGCTCAGTCTCTAGTTCTGTCCCCTAATGGTGCAGGTGGATATGACTCCAAAACTGGGAACCGCCTACCCCCATGTCCCCAAGTTCCACCTCTTGCGTCAGAAGTCTTTATCTGAGTAGCTTCAAAGAAGCCATCTAACCTCACTGCATATCCTGTCCCTGATCTGAGCGGCCCCACCCCTCTTGTTCCCCCAGAGTTCTCCATCAGCAGCTTCTGCACCGTGGTGGATGTCATGAACTTCTCCAAGCTGCAGGTGCTGCGCCTGGATGGTAACGAGATCAAGCGCAGTGCCATGCCCGTGGATGCACCGCTCTGCCTGCGCCTTGCCAGCCTCATCGAGATCTAAGTGGCCCTCGCACTGGGCCCTGGGTGTACAGTCCCCACGTCCCCACTGCATTTGGCTTGATGGTTTGGTTTGGCTTTTGCTGAAAGGTCTGGGACAACCATGTGACAGAAGTCCACGGGCTCCTCTTTAGTCTTCTTCCCTATAGGCAGCATTAAGTGGGATAATGGGGACCAGGCAGGCTTCTGCTGAGGACGTAGATAGAAGTTCTCTAGGGACAAAAGTGGCAGTGGAGGGAGTAATCCCTGGAAGTCCCAACCCCAAACTATCTCACTACTCTTGAGTCTCTCTGATGACCTGATGTCTTTAAAAGCTGCTTGGGCTTGTATAGCACACATCCATACTTCTCAAACAATCCCTGACTCCCTGTGAGCAGCGCTTGACAGATCTCTGCATATGCTTGGGCCAGTCGCACAGTTATTCTGGCCTCCCATTCACTGGTCCTCAAAATATACCTCCTGCCCAGCTGCCTCCTCCAAAGTTCACCTCATCCACTCACCCTCCTTCACAGATGCCTCCCCTATGCCTCAGGAGACTTCTAGGCTTGTGGGCATCTGCCCAGTGACCTGTGGAGAGAGCCACACTTGTCTGAGGTTGAATGGATACCGAGAGTCACCTCTATGCTTTCCAGCCTCACCCTTTGGAAAGCCACCAGACCCGGGGTCACTGCCATCATGATAGCATTCTTGACCCGATGCCAGAGGAAATGGTAACCTCAGGCTTAGATAATCTTATGGGCTATATTTAGCAGCTGAGCAGTTCTTTAAAGGCAGATCAGATTTCAAAGGAGGAAAGGGCAGACTTTAATTGTCATCAGCTTCTGTACCAGGGGCAAACGCACCTCAAATTGGCTGAACTGCAGGGGCAAGCCCAGCACTTTCAATCAGGCCCTGCATGCTGTCTGCATCCCTACTTGGATATTTATTCTCAGAGGTGGAGGCCACGTGGTTTTCAAAGCTCCATGAAGCTAGTTGTCCTCTCCTTTGATCCAAGCAGGAAGGTTTTATACACTGATGGGAGTCTTCCAACCAACCCTGGACTTGCCTGCTGCCAGGAGGATGTGGTTGATCTGAATTAACTGATTTGCCCTGAGGCCAGAGTCCAAAGCACCAGCTCTGCTGGAGATGCTCAGTGTGGTCCCTGAAGCCCAGGCCAGGCCATCAAACATAGCCTGTGCTGGGCACAAACTCTTCTGCTTTTGCATCTCTGAGCTGTGCCCTCATTACAGAAGATGCCTGTTACTTCACAGCTTGGCTGGAAAGCAATTAATTCTTCCCATCTCTGAATGGTAACATTGCCTGGGCCTAACCTACCCGCCTTTGGGGCACATTGGGATAGAGCCACTTGGGCAGCCAGAGGCAAAGACCAGGTAAAGAGCATTAGCCTGAATTGGGCCCCCACTAAGATGTCATTACATCCCCAATTCTGTGCATGCTGGGGAGCTGCTTCCCTGAAAAGTGAAGGGGGGATGCTTGGACCATGTTCTTAGTGCCAGACCTTGAAATCCACAAAAGCCAAACCAGCTCATTTCAACCAGGGAGCTCTGATGTGAGGGCAAAGTTGACCCCTGCCCCAGGGCTGTCCAGAAAGCATCTGCATGTGGACACCATCATGTCTCTATAAAGGATCCTTGTTACAGGAAAAGCATGAGTGGTGGCTAACCTGACCAATAAAGTTATTTTACGATTGCATCAGCAAGGATGGAGTCATTGGAGCCAGACTAAGAGTTTACCTTAAGGGGCCCTACTGGAGTCACACAGGTCTTGGACTGGATAAGCTCTCTTTTATCTGTTTTGTTTGGGCAGATGTAGATAAGGTTTTAAAAAAAAAAGTAGTCTGTATAAAAACTAGTTAACAAACTTTGTGTTCTGGAAGTTCTTCTTTAAGTCTAACTTCAGTCCAACTATCTACACATACCCTTTCCTTTGGTCCCCAAGAGCTAAAGAACAACTGAGTTTTTTAGTCATTTTAACATTTTTCTCCTTCCGCCATTCTCTCTTGTCAACCCAGTATAAGGGATCTGGTGGTCCTGGGTATTGTCTTAACTACTGCTGCCCTCTAGTGGCTACTCTGCAGAACTGAGGGCAGCCAAGCATAGCGGAATCCGGACGAAGGAAAACAAACATTTAGCCAACCCGTCTATTCCTTTCTTCCTCCTCTCAATGCATATTTCCTAAAAGCTTTTAGATACCAGAAGTTGTGCTATACTCTTAAAAAATGTCATATAAGGAGGGCAGACTCGGCTTGCACTGTGAGGACAATTCACTATTTTCTTTTTTTTTTTTTCAATATTTTTTTAGTTGTAGATGGACACAATGTCTTTATTTTTTTATTGCGTTGTATGTGGTGCTGAGGATTGAACCCAGGGCCTCACGCATGCGAGGCAAGCGCTCTACTGCTGAGCTACAATCCCAGCCCTCACTATTTTCTAATAGAGAAATAACTCACATTTGCTAAGCACTAATATATACCAAATTCTTTGCCAAGTACAATTGAATGCTGCAATTTCATCTTGAGCTGAAGTCACTGATTTGACTACAATTTTCTGAAGCCACAGTTAGGCAGGAATGTGAGTGTGTGGAATGATCAGAGAGAAACCATAACAATGACTGCTTCCTCTCTCAGAGGACAGTAAGTAAAGCTGAGGACCTTGGAGCCTCTGTACAGAGAGGGGCCACATGGGGGAGAAGGAGAAAAGATGCACAGGAAGAAGATACCCAAGCTATGAGGAGCAATCCTCTGCCTTTCATTTTTGCTTCTTAGCAGCTTCCGTGAACATCCCAACCAAGACACAGCAGAGAGGAGGATCAGAGGTAGCTGGGCCCTGCTGCCAGCTGCCCTCATTTCTAAATCCAAGACTTCATCAGAGAGAAGTTAAGTCTATTATCCTTTGACTCAGGCTTTCCCTAGGTCACCTCATTTAGTGCTCCTCACCTCTGTGCCAGAAACACTATTATTCCTACTACTTTACAGATGAGGAAACAGGTACAGAGAGGCTGAGATCACCAGTGAGGAAGTGTAAAGGACAGGCTGTGACCACCAGCCACCCGTCTCTCCAGTTGGTCTGGGTGGTCCTACAGTTTCTACCGTGCTGTCCTGAAGATCCTACTATTACCTGATTACTAGGGCGTAGGGGAGATTTAGGGGTAGATAGGCTGTTGCAAATGAAGAGAGACCTTCTCACCAGGTGGCATACATGCTCATAATCCCAGCAACTTGGGAGGCTGAGGCAGGAGGATCACAAGTTCAAAGCCAGCCTCAGCAACTCAGTGAGGCCCTAAGCAATTTTGCAAGACCCTGTCTCAAAATTTAAAATAACCTGTCATCCCAGCGTCTCAGGAGGCTGGAGGATTGTAAATTCAAAGCCAGCCTCAGCAACTTAATGAGGCCCTAAGCAACTTAGATCCTGTCTTAAAAAATAAAAAGAGCTGAGGAGGTAGCTGAGTGGTAGGAGCACCCCAGGGTTCAGTCCCCAGTAATGCAAAACCGAATGAATGAATGAATGAATGAATGAATATTCACTCTTCATCAATAAGTGTTGACTGAGTACCATTGGGCAGGCACTGAGAATATTGCAGAGAACAAAGCAAACAGACCCTGTCCCTGCGGGGTTGTAGTCTAGCCCACAGCTAGACATTGAACAAAATAAACCCCTCGCTGAGGGTCACGTGTCACACACTGAGAAAGGACTGGGAAGGAGATGGGCACAGGACTAAGGAGAACCTGATTAGATGCTCTAAGACATGCAGATGAGGAGATGGGCCAGGCAGGGAGGACGGGGTACAAACACCTGAATGCAGAAGGAAGCTTCAGACACACTAGACAAGGAAAGCAACTGGGGCACAGAGTAGAGAGAGGGAGTTTCAAACGATGAGGCTGGAGAGAGAAGCAGGGATCTCGTATATCAGACCCCAATACAGAAAAATTTTCACAAACACCTTCCCAGCCCCACGACCCCGGGCCGGCCGCACAGGTGGCTTCACAGTTCTCACTTTGGACCACTAGGGGGCAGCATCTCATCTCGCACCATCCAGAGCCTTTTCCCAACTCCTTGAAGGCCTCCTTCCAACTGGACTTCTCCCCAAACTGCTCTGATTAGCCCCCAGTCTCACCAGGAGGAACCCTATGACCAGGAGCTCTCCCCTCTGTGCGCTGTGGCTTGCTGTGGCAGGCCTGTGAAGCCTGTGGACTTCTCAGAATGTTTTTGATTTTTGGTCCTGAGAATGAACCCAGGGGCGACAGCACAGAGCCCCGTGCCCAGCTCCTTTTATTTTTAACTTAGCAACTTCTTGCTAAGTTGCAACTTCTTCCTAAATTGCTAGTCTCGAATTTGCGATCCTCCTGCCTCAGCCTCCGTGGTCACTGAATTTACAGGTGTCCGCCACCGCAGCGGGCCTCGGAATGCTTTAAACAGGTAAAATAAAATGCATAGGATTAAAAGGAAACCAACTACATTGGAATAGTTACTAAAATATTAAACACATAAACTTTTTTGATATAGTATTATACGTTTCTTTACCAATGCAATAAATAACAAGATCTAGCCACAGGTCTAATGAGCTACAGTCGTTTCAAAGTATTGACCAGTGCAAATGACATTTTGAGTTATTTTCAATAACTGCAGTGTGGTATAAAACATATCTAGGATTTCAAAACCTCAAGTACTACTTATACTGTTGTGGTTTTTACCTTCATAATTGAAGGGAATGCTAAATTTCAGTTTGATGAATGAAAAAAAATGTATTTTCTTGTCCAAGTTCATGGATCCTTTCTAAGCCATGCCCATGAAAGACAAGCAAAAATGTGGATCATCATACAGAGAAAGTGAGAAGGAAAGGCAACTTATGGGTTCTTCTCCCCGGGAGCATAGCTCCATCACTAAACACTTTTTTTTTTTTTATACTGGGGATTGAACCCAGGGGTGCTTAATCACTGAGCCACATCTCCAGCCTTTTTTTAAGACAAGGTCTCACTAAGTTGCTGAGGCTGACTTTGAACTTGTGATCTTGCTGCCTCAGCCTCTGGTCTGAGTCACTAGAATTACAGGTGAGCACCATGGTGCCTGGCTTCAATACACTTTTACTGAATGCAGTCCCTGAACCAAATCCTGTATCAGTAGTTGGTGCATTTAGTATATGAACAGATGAATGCATGTACAAATATGTAACAGCAAATCTCAACACTATGTACAACTGTAATGCACCAATACAAAAAAAATTATATGGAAAAGGAAATAATGAATAAATGTAAAGCTCCAAGGTATTTGTTGTGGATTTTTGGTCCTGGGAATGAACCCAGGGGTGATTAAACACAGAGACATGTGCTCAGCCCTTTTATTTTTAACTTAGCAGCTTCTTGCTAAGTTGCTTGGGGGTTCTCCTTGAATTGCTAGTCTTGAATTTGCGATCCTCCTGCCTCAGCCTCCCCAGTTGCTGATGGAGATAATAATAACTAAAATTCATTTTGCCTTATAATGTGAAAGATACCTAGTTCATTCAAGAACCCACGAAGCAGCTTGATTAAAGTGCCAAACAGTATATGGACAAAAATGTTTATTAGTTTTAAGAAAGAGAAATGACAAGGGCTGGGGTCCCCAGGAAGGCTGTGGAAGCTTCCCCCAGCACACACTCCCTTGGAGCCTGGAATGGGACACACTCCTCTTGCCGGCTCAGCTGTTCATTCTACCAAGCATTCAGGTGCTGAGCCCACAGCTGAAGATCATCATCAGGAGACTCAGGATCCTGTGTAGACCTCCTCAAACTCTCCCAGAAGGTCCTTTGCCTCAAACAGACAGATGGGAGCTGGTAGACATGACTCCCCCACCAGCTGAGCCTCTGGGTGACCCAGGCCACCAAGTTGCACCCCAGTGAAGCAAACACATTGCTCAATTCCATGGCAGCTGGAGTTTCCAGAGCGGCAATCATTCCAGGAAACTAGTCCATGCCCCCAGGACAAAGCCAGGGTGTGGTGCTCAACCAGCTCAGAGTAGAAGGAAACAAGTCCTTGCCTGAGCCAGGGGCCCAGAAGCAGGGGGGTCGCCAGGGCTGAGGGAATAGTGCAGAAAGGCCAGAGTGCACAGAAGGACCTAGCAGACCCTGCTCAACCATGCTGGGCCCCAACAGGAACTGCAAACACCACAGAAGAATGAACTGCTCCCACCTGTGTCCAAGCTGCCAGATACACTGAGAGCAGGAAGAATGGAATTACACTTGACCCAGTTTAGGAAATCATAACAGAAAATGGGTCAAAACCCAAACAAGACCTGCCTCCACAACAAAAAGCATTGGAAAGCAATGGGAGTGAGTCTGGAGCCTTCCTAAAATCCACCAGAGTCAGAGAACCGGCAGCCTTGGCCTTGCATTTGACCCCAGTAATCCCCACATCTCCTCACAGGTGTCACTCCAAGCCGCAGGTCTTGGTAAAATTGGACTCTGGAGACAGGCTAAGAGAAGAATAGAAGCATGCCATCCACGCCAGGCTTAGCCAGCAGTTTCAGAGGGAGATCAGAGGCAGACATGATGGCCAACAATGGCAGCCTGCACCAGAAGGTGTGGGGAGAGATATTGCAAAGGAGAAACCAGAAAACCCAAGGTTTTCAAGATGTCAGGGGTAGAAGCTCCAAGCCCAGTGGTATGGGTAAGTCAGCATCAAAGGAGGTGGTTGTTATGGCAACATAGAGGTGAGCCCAGTACAACCATAATGGCTTTGGCCCAATGCAAATATCAAGTGGTGTTTCTGGGTTCCTCCTCACATGTAGAGGCTCCCAATCAACAGGTGCCTTAAAAGAATAGCATCTCATGGGCCTCTTTTTTTTTTTTTTTTTTTGGTACCAAGGATTGAACTCAGGGGTACTTGACCACTGAGCCACATCGTCAGTCCCATTTTTGGTGTTTTATGTAGAGACAGAGTCTCACTGAGTTGCTTAGCACCTCACCGTTGCTGAGGCTGGCTTTGAACTCGCAATTCTCCTGTCTCAGCCTCCCAAAGTGCTGGGATTATAGGCATGCCCAGCGGGGCCTCATATATTTTTGACCAAAAATGATGACATGCTTCCATATGCTTGTCTTTTGGGGACTATAAAACAATATTTTCAGACCTTTGTGCCCTAATAAGTCCAAGGCATACAATCAACAAGAACCATCTGATCTCAAATGGTTCAAATGGTTCCAGATGGAGAGAAGAGTTGTGTCAGACCCAAGTCTTTTGAACTTGGCTGATTTAAGCAGAGAGTTCATTTTCTTGTCTGTTTGTAGGAGGTGTATATTTGCATGGAGTATCTGGGAAGGCTCTATGCCAAGCTCAAAGGGCATGCATCCAGAAGCAATACCCACATTAATGCCCATGAAGACTCCATAGTCGCCCCAACATACATAGCTAGGCATCGACATAAGCTGCATTTGTGAGAACTTTTTTTTTGGTACCAGGGATGGAAGCCAGGGATGCTCAACCACTGAGCCATATCCCCAGTCCTTTTTTATATTTTATTTAGAGACAGGATCTCGCTGAGTTGCTTAGGGCCTCACTAAGTTGCTGAGGCTGGCTTTGAATTCACGATCCTCCTGCCTCAGCCTCCAGAGCCTCTGGGATCACAGGCATGCATCATGGTGCCCAGCTCACAGCTTTTCCTGCCTATGGAACCTGGACATTGCTGCCATCACTACTCTGTCCTCACTCTGAACCTCACCAAAGGTTCCATGAGGCCTTTGCTTTTTCATGTCACTAGCTTTCAATTCCAAGTCAAACTGGCAGAACCACATCAAGCATTGGAGCCCCAGCAACAAACAAGTCTGGGAAGTGAGAATCTGGCAATCTCATTTCCAAGAGCAGGAGTCGGTCGGCCTCACGTGGAAGGGAATTCCCCATAATGAATCAAGGACTCAGATGCTGAGCAGAAAAACAAATGGCAGATTTTCCTTTTAAGAAATCTGTGGAAGGGGGTTCAGGAGGGTGTGTTTATCCTTACACCAGCTGCCATGACAGATGTGGAGTTGGGTGAGAGAGACACCAGTGGGGGCAGAGGGTATCCTTAAGTAAACGAGGATGGCCACATACAAATGCCTCCTTCCCCTTAATCCAGAAGTACTTCGTGCTGGTGAAAGCTAACACTGCCTCGAGTCCGGTTTCAAATCTGCAGAAGCCATCTGTGTTCGTTTCCCACAGCTGCCTACAAAGTCCCCACAAACCAGGCGGCTTAAAACAATTTTTTAAAATATTCATTAATTCTCTCATTTATTCTGGAGACCAGACATCCAAAACTAAAGTGCTGGCACAGTCATGCTTCTTCTCAAGGCTCCACAAGGAATCTTCTCTGGTCTGTCCTGGCCCAGGAGGCTACTAGGATGCCTCAGCTTGTGCCACCATCCCTCCAAGCTCTGCCTTTCTCCATCTCCACATGGCCACCTTCTCTTTGTCCTTAGAGTTCTGGTCTCTTCTCACAAGGACACCATTCATCAGATTTACAGCCTGCCCTAGTTCATCATGACCTTGACTCTTTTATTTATTTATTTATTTATATGTGGTGCTGAGAATCTAACCCAGTGCCTCACACATGCTAGACAAGTGCTCTACCGATGAGCCACAACCCCAGCCCCATGACCTTGACTTTTAATAATCATATCCACGAAGATCCCAATTCCAAGTAAGACCACATTCTGAGGTTCTGGGTGGAATGGATTTTGGAGGGATGCTGTTCAACCCTCTACACCATCTAACAGGAACTTCCCTAAGGCAGACTAAAAGCACTTCATTAAGGATGTCAGACAGATGTCCCCAGGGCCTTGGGGATGGACTACCAGGGGACCACAGTCCCAGACCTGCCTTCTGGGTGGGTAGCACCCTGACAAGACCAAGGACAACCCAAGGTGGAAATCCAAGGAAAAGAGGACATCTTCCCGGTTGGTATGTTTAGAGGTCAACTCACACGTGTCCTGAGCCTACGCCGTTTCTTTCTTTTTCTTTCTTTCTTTCTTTCTTTCTTTCTTTCTTTCTTTCTTTCTTTCTTTCTTTCTTTCTTTCTTTCTTTCTTTCTTTCTGTTTCTTTCTTTCTTTCTTTCTTTTTTTTTCTTTTGGTACTGGAGATTGAACTCAGGGGCACTTGACCACTGAGCCACATCCCCAGCCCTATTTTGTGTTTTATGTAGAGACAGTGTCTCACTGAGTTGCTCAGTGCCTTACTGTTGCTGAGGCTGGCTTTGAACTCACTATTCTATCTCAGCCTCCCTAAGTGCTGGGATTACAGGCTTGGGCCACCGCACCTGGCTTCATTTCTTTTTCATTAGTCATGAACTATTTCAAAACTAGAACGAAGCCCAGAAAGCAATACACCAAGACCCCCATGTTTACTATCCAGGTTTAAATGCTAACATTGTGTCCTCTTTGCTTTCGGTTAATGCAACCACATCTGAAGTTTCCTTCTTCCTCTGCCAAGTCCTCTCCTCTGAGGCTCCAGTGTTGTTATACAATCTGACTGAGGATTTTTTTGATTTTACAACTCAAGAGAAAGCAACGCACATTCACTAGAGACCACACACTGCACTTTTTGAATTCCAGTCTTTCCCAGGCTAGTGATGTGTAATGCAATCCACTGTCATGATGCTGGGCACCCTGCGACCACGAGGGTGAACAACTGACATTCTACAGTGTACTGTGTCACTATGCTAGGATGTCAATGGATGAGTGGGGTTTTTCACTGAATATTATGGATTCAAGATTTATCCATAGGTCCCAGTGGTGCAGTGCCACATGCCGGTAACCTGACAGTGACTACAGAGGCTGAGGCAGGAGAATTGCAAGTTGGAGGCCTGCCTCAGCAACATAGTGAGAACCCATTTTAAAATAAAAAGGGCTGGGGATGCAGCTCAGTAATACAGCACCCCTGAGTTCAATCCCCTGTACCCCCACTCACTCACACACACAAGATTTATCCATATTGATTTTCATAGTTCCATTTCTTTTTTTTTTTTTTTTTTTGGTACTGGGGATTGAACTCAGGGGTACTCGACCACTGAGCCACATCCCCAGCCCTATTTTGTGTTTTATGTAGAGACAGGGTCTCACTGAGTTGTTTAGCACCTCGCCATTGCTGAGGCTGGCTTTGAACTTGTGATTCTCCTGTCTCAGCCTCCCTAAGTGCTGGGATTACAGGCTTGAGCCACCGTGCCCGGCTCATAGTTCCATTTCTTTCATTTTAACTATTGTAAATTTCTCTGTTTTCCTGTTGAAGGACATTTCAATATTTTACTGTGAGGAACAAACAACACAGTGAACATCTTTTTACTTCTTTCTTTGGCTTGGCATTTGAGAGCTTCCCTAGAACAGATAACAGGGATTCTGAATAGGGCCACTATCCACTAAGATGCCAGCAGCACCTGTCCACCATCCACACCCCTGTGGAAACCATCAAAAATGCCTCCAGCAGCCAAATGTTCCCTGAAGAGCAAAGTCACCAGCAGTTAAGAACCAGTGCATGTATGCCTAAGAGGAGCCACCAAGTTGTGAAGTGGGAGTGACTTACCTTGACTAGATACCTTGTCAAATTCTTCTCCAGTGTGGTTGTACCAATGTGCATTGCACCAGTGACACACGAGAGCCCCGTTTCCCCATATCCTCCCAATGCCAAATGCTGCTTCAGAATTTAGTAATTGTGTCCCTCTGTTGGGTGTGACCTGGTATTAATTTTAATTTTAATTAATTGGCATGTGCCATCTTTTGCTTTCATAGATGATAGCAATCATGCTTCTCAGGAGTCATGCTGGGTCATTAGCTTCTTCCCTTTGGAGGGATATCTGGGTCATGGCACACAGCGCTGGGAACCCTGAGCTGGAATCTACCTGCAGAGCATGCAACAAAAGAACTGGTCACCTAACCTATCCCAAGGAGGTGGCAGGAGGGAGAAGCCTTTCAGAGAAGGCACAGCCCTCTGTGCTGTGGGAAAAGCTGAGCACCTTGCACCTTTTCTAGGTTACCTGGCCTTGGGAGGAAATGCAGAGATCTGAAGGAGTGTGCCAACACTCTTCCTCCTCAGGTGGGAAGGAGCAAGAGGGGTGCAGGCAACAGCATCCCCAGTATCCAACCCACTGCTCACCGCAGGGCAGCTGCTGCAGCTACTAGGCTATGATAGTTTTTGTGAACAACAGCAGTGGACAGGTACAGGTGAGAAAGCAGCAGGAACAGGTAGCTCCAGGACCATAGGTGACGGGTGAGCAGGAGAGGAGTTCCCACTGAACACATCAGCGTCTCCTCCAGCCCAGGACACATGCACCAGGCCCTGACTCATGAGCACAGTGTACCCAGTGGCAAGGATTCTCTGTGAGACTCCATGCTCTGCTATGGACAGAAAGGGAGGAATAAAGCCAGCTGGTAGGGGTGAGGGCACAGCATGCCTGCCTGTGGCCATTGTCACATTACCAGATTATCCCTTCATTATAGAATAGAACAGCCTAGGTGGGGAGCCATGGTTATAAACCCAAAGTTGGTACCACAGATCCATGTTTCCTCTGTTAGTTGAGCAACCTGGTGAGATTGTAAATTCTTTTTTTTTTCTTTTTTGTACCAAGGACTAAACCCAGGGGCACTTAGCCACTGAGCCACATGCCCAATCCTTTTTACTATTTATTTTGAGACAGGGTCTCACTAGGTTGCTTAGAGCCCCGCTAAATTGCTGAGGCTAGCTTTAAATTCATGATCCTCCTGCCTCAGACTCCCAAGCAGCTGGGATTACAGGCATGCTCCACCACGCCCAGCGAGATTATAAATTCTTTGTGTTTTTTTTGTTTTTGTTTTTTTTTGGTACTGGAGATTGAACTCAGGGGCACTCAACCACTGAGCCACATCCCCAGCCCTATTTTGTGTTTTATGTAGAGACAGGGTCTCACTGAGTTGCTTAGCGCCTCGCCGTTGCTGAGGCTGGCTTTAAAACTCACAATTCTAGCCGGGCGTGGTGGCTCACGCTTATAATCCCAGCATTTAGGGAGGCTGAGACAGGAGAATCGCGAGCTCAAAGCCAGCCTCAGCAATGGCGAGGTGCTAAGCAACTCAGTGAGACCCTGTCTCTACATAAAACACAAAATAGGGCTGGGGATGTGGCTCAGGGGTCGAGTGCCCCTGAGTTCAATCCCCGGTACCAAAAAAAAAAACTCGCAATTCTCCTGTCTCAGCCTCCCAAAGTGCTGGGATTACAGGTGTGCACCATCGGGACCGGCTCTATTTTTGTGTTATATTTAGAGACAGAGTCTCACTGAGTTGCTTAGCACCTCACTTTTGCTAATGCTGGCTTTGAACTCACAATCCTCTGGCCTCAGCCTCCCAAGCCACTGGGATCACAAAGCGTGTGCCACCTTTGTAAGGATCCATAAGTTTTTTTTTTTTTTATCTGTTAATTACAAGGCTATTTGCTTTGATGTTTGAAAATCATCTATAGATTAGTTTACTAAACCACAAACCAATTACCACTAGCATCCATTTTTAAAGAAAGAAGACAAGAAATATCCTAAAATCGGTCGCTGGTGTCATGGTCCAAGCCCAGATCTGAAAGGAGTGGCTCTCCACCCTATCGTGGACAGATCCTGCCCTCCCTGTCTGTGAACACCTTCACACTGGCTTTGTTGCTTGGGATGTTTTAGTAAAAAAAGTGACAAGATCTGGTTTGCTTTAGTATATTGAACATCTCCTCTAATATAATTGAACTATGAGAAAGCAATTCTGATTCAATGGAAGAGATGCTGGAAGATTCAAGATTAATATCCATTATTAGCATGTAAAACTGAAGGAAAGATCAGTGAATTGTGCTCATAGAATTCTGCCTCCATGGGAGATGGGTCAAGTCCAAAGCCATCAATGGGAAAGATGAAGAAAGATGGACTCTCAGAGCATGGGTTTCTGG
>CM053410.1:61551514-61590026 GCA_028644305.1 Xerus rutilus
AAAAAAAAAAAAAAAAAAAACGGGCTGGAGATGGGGTTCAGTCGTTACGCGTCCCTCAGTTTAATTCCTGATACCAAGAAAAAAGAAAGAAGAGCATACTGTCAGAGGATACGAGGATGCTGCCAATAGCTTTGGCATACCTAGGCAGACGCTGAGTGGTTTTCGAGGGTGTCTGATGTGTGAGACCAGAGCTCAGGTGTGTGGCCGCAGGAGGGCGCGCGCACCCAGGCACACAAGAAGAGAGCCAAGACGGCTCAAACTTGAGGAAAGAGATGCCCAAATCCACCAGCACTCCGGAGAAAGGACAGGAAAGTGTTAGATAGAGGTTCAGGAACCCAGACCCTCCAGATTTTAAGAATGGCTGGACCAGGCCGTCTGTCAAGCTGCATTAGAGGCCCAAAGCTTGAAGGGCTGGAGAAACTCAGGCAGCACGTGGCAGGGATGGGAATGGGGGGGCGGCAGCCCCTGCACCTTGGCCCCTCCCTCTGCTTCCCCTTCCTCGTGAAAAAAAAAAATTCTCTACAGCCACCTAGGTGAGTAACTGAGCTCGAAAGCAACCTAGTGCCCAACCCCATCTTTTTTCTTAAAAAAGTTCTTGGTCAAAAGCAGCCTCTTCAAGGGAGGCTTTGATTGGCCCGCTCCACCCCCAGGATCAGCCAATCAGAAGCTTGTTGCTAAGGCGGTGCTTCCCCAAACGGGGCGGAGGCGCGGGTGTGGCCGCTGTTGCCGAGCTAGGAAAGCAGATTTGTTCGCAGGCTCTTGAAGTCCTAGCCAGCTGCTCTGTGGGGATCGAGGGACGTGGGTGGGTGACTGAAGGAGGAGCCCTCGGCCCACATCCGGGAGGGAGGGAGCCAGACACCTGCCTGCCCCTCCACCCCCAGCCTGCCCTTGCTCTATTTACCCCGCCACTCTCCCTTGCAGTGTAGGTCTGATTCCAGACAGCCGGTGATGGAATCTCCAGGACCTGGGATGAAAGCTGTCGTCGTTGCCCCCCCTCCCCACCCCCGCGACCCCAGGACTTACTAAGGAAGAAAACTGCTTCCAGCGGAAAGTGCAAATAACACCCACTCACACTTTTGGAGCAGACCAAACTGAAATGAAGAGACTCCTGGTTTGCTGTGTGTGTCCCAATAGTGACCAAGTGACCTGTGGGCAGGTTCAGAGGGGCTAAAGAGAATGAAAAGGATCCCAGGAAGCAGAAAACTTAAATTGCAAGCCTCCTAACAATTTAAGTTGGCCATCCCATCTGTAAAATCCTGCTAACAATAATGCCCAAACTGCCACAAAGCAAGGATCTGGGCCAGATGTTAGAGCCTAAGGACCTGGAGTTGTTGGCTGAGCCTGGTGAAGGTGGAAGAGGTGGCTACCGGAACAGGACTATTTTAACAAGAGTAAGGACCACAATTCCAACCATAGCTCAGTTACAAATGGGAGACAGGGTGCAGGCAAATATACACCCTTGAAAAATCCCCCTTTGGCCTCACATCCAATTCCCAAGTCCCCTGTTTCTCTTTCATTGTGAGGCCTATATAAATGACTCCTGATCTGGTGATGGTAACAAAAATTACACACACACACACACACACACATATATATATATATATTTTATTTTGGTACCAGGGATTAAACTCAGGGGTACTTGACCACTAAGCCATATCCCCAGCCCTATTTTGTGTTTTATGTAGAGACAGGGTCTCACTGAGTTGCTAAGGCTGGCTTTGAACTCACGATTCTCCTGTCTCAGCCTCCCAAAGTACTAGTATTACAGGGGTGTGCCACCGCACCTGGCTCAAATATAATATTTTTATTTATTTTGGTACTGGGGATTGAACCCAGGGCCACTTTACCACTTAGCTGTATCCTTAGCCCCCCACCTCTTTTTACACAGGGTCTCGCCAAGTTGCTAACAGTGGCCTTGAATCCACATTTCTCCTGTCTCATCCTCCCAAATTACTAGGATTACAGGCATGCCTCACCACACCTGGCAAAAATAATATTTAATAAGTTATTATGTCCTTTCTATGGGCCAGCATTCTCCCTGGTGCCTCATATATCTCAATTAATCAATCCTCCCAACAATACTGAGCAGGAACAACTTTTATTCTTTTTTTCTTTACCCCACCCCCACTCCTCGTACTGGGGATTGAACCCAGGGGTGTTTTACCACTGAGCCACATCCCCATCCCTTTTTGTTTTTATTTTGAGGCAGGGTCTCACTAAATGACTTAGGACCTCACTAAATTGCTGAGGCTGGCCTTGAACTTGAGATCCTCCTGCCTCAGCCTCCTAAGCCACTGGGATTACAGGCATGTACCACCGTGCTGGCAGAATGGTTGCCTTTTGAAGCAGTGTACACCTCCAAGAGCAGGACCTTCTGTTCTCTGTCTTCTTAAGACTTTCCAACAGACTGGCTATATGACCTCACGCTATAAAATGCAAACAGGGCTGGCGGTGTAGCTCAGTGGTAGAGCACTTGCCTAGCATGTAGAAGGCCCTAGGTTCCATCCCTAACACTGCAAAAAAAAAATGAATGAAATGAAACCAGGTAATATGGGGATTTTTATGTTAGGTGAATTTTGCTACAATAAAAAACAAAATTGAAATCAAATCTCACTCATCTATCCAGTCATGGTCACCTGAGCCGGTCTGGAACATCCCTAAATGCCAGGAGAGAGATAAAGTGGTGACTTCCCAAACCACAGCTTTGTTGTCCTGTTTCCAAAAATGGATTTTAGGGCAGACACTAGCTTTGGAGGTGGGGAATGGTGGGCAAGAATACAGGAAGTTGGGCCTAAGGACCTGGAGGTCTCAGGTATCAGATCTCTTCTAGAGAGCAGGCTGCTGTTTCGCTTCTCTCTCCCCCATCCGCTACCACTTGGAGTTTTCTGCTCGGCCACTCCCACCTCCCCGGGCCTGCACCCGTTGCCCATCTCCCAGGGCACACCATCTGCCTGTCCTCCCCCTTCTCCAGGGACTTAGCTCCTTTTATTGAGACCTTTAAATAATTAAATGCCCCAAAGCCTCCCCCACGCTGATCCCCAGCCCCTGGCCTGGGGTGTTATTCAAAGCCCAGGAGCTGGGCTGGAGGGCTGCCAACCCCACCGCCTCTATTCAACTCTTTTTTTCCGGCTCAGCTGCCGGGCGGCAACTAATGGGCCTCTTCTCTTGGTTTGGCCCGTCCGCTCGCCAGGCCTCGTTCACAGGAAAGAGAGACAGAGAGAGAGAAGAGCTGTGAGGCACTGATGAGTGGGGGGCTGGCAAGACGGCTCTAGGATGTCATCTCTCCTAAGCTGGGGTGGGGAGGAAAATAATGGGACAGAAAATGGAGAGAGAGGATCGGATCGGACCGAGTTTGCCAGCTCCTCAACCCAGCGGGAGCGGGGGCCACTCGCTGTACCCCTGGGGAACTGAAGCCAAGCGGGGAGAAGAGGGGTTGTGACACGGGAAGGGGCGGGGTTGTCAATCACCTGAGTGCGGTGGAGCCTGAGCAGCCTCCTCATGCAAATTATCCTGTTGAGTCACTGAAACTTTGGTCCAGACACAAAGAAGCTGCTTCTGTCCCGTCGCCTCCCGCCTCCCCTGCCCGCCCTGCAGCAGCCCCCTCCCAGCCGTGCCAACAAAAGGCCGGAGCCCAGCGGCGCGTGGAGGAGTGAATGCGCGAGACCCTCCGCGGTGACGTCCCACCAGACAGATGGCAACAGTTGCCCCACACCAGTTGCAAGCCTCCTTTCATCCTTCTCCCGGTCATAAAGGAGAAAGGCCCGTCCCTCCAGAGCCCAAGCAGCTCCTCAGCGCCGACCCTGAGTGGGGTGGGGGCGGGGCAGTCGGGACCGAGGTGAGAGGGGAACCGACGCTGGATGTTTGGCTGCAAAACAAAAAGTTATGCTGAAAGCGCCGGCTCTGGGGCCAGCTTGCCCATCTGTCCTCCTTTGGGGAAGCGCTGCCCCCACGCTCCTCCTAGGCTTCTGGCCAGCGCTGTGCAGAGAGCCAGGGCCCCTGGGAAGGGAGACCTTAGTTGGAGGCAGCACACTAAGCGGCCATAGTTCAGGGCTTTGTGTTTTGAGGCTGTCATCAGGCAAAAATCCCTTGGCAGGCCATTGTTTTACCTCTTCAGAAATAGGTTAAATGGAAAATCCACAGCCCCAGGGACAGGTGGAGAATGGGGGATCTGGTGTTCTGCGATTAAATAATGGCGTGAGCTGGCACAGAATGGGATTCAAAGTCATCAACAAGGGCCCTCAGACACTAAGACTCTAGTGACAAGGAGTGAGCCAGGAGTCCTAAGGCTGCGTCTCAGCTAGCCATCTGCTTGGTATGTGATTCTGGACAAGATCCGCAGACCTTTTTCCCTGTGTACACTGGAGCTGGAAACACCCACCACCCCTACCTCCCAGCATGGTGGAGAGTAAGCTCATGTTGCCATCCAATGTTCTGGAAGCAGGAGAAGCTGTGCCAATACAAGGCTTTTTCCTCAACATCTGTACACCCATATGTCCCAAGAGCTGGAGTAGACATGGCACTTGAGTGTTTTTCAAAATACTTCACATCAATTATTTCATGAGGTGACCGAGACCAGAAAGGTTTAAGGCAATGCAAAGATCTTTCTTTAGAAAGTAGGGGTAGAGCTGGGCATGATGGCTACACACCTGTAATCCTAGCAGCTCAGGACACTGAGGCAGGAGGACCACAGGTTCGAAGCCAGCCTCAGCAACTTAACAAGACCCTGTCTCAAAATGAAAAATAAGAAAGGGCTGAGAATATGGCTCAGTTGTTAAACACCCTTGGATTCAATCCCTGGTAAAAGAAAGAAAGGAAGGGTAGATAGAGGCAGAGGCTGCCCTTGGTCAGTCTCCTGAGTCTCATATTTTTTTTTTTTTAATCTCCATCCTTCTCTGCCTGCCAACACCATTTCAGCCTGACTTGAGAAGATTAGAGATAACTCTGGGTTAAGGTGCTAGAGACCTCCATAAACTGAGAATAAAAGATGCTGAAGATTGAGCTCAGTGGTAGAACACTGGCCTAACAGGCACGAGACGCTGTTTGATCCTCAGCACTGAAAAAAAAATATCCAGAATAAAGGAGAACTATTCTTTATTCTTTGTGTGTTAACACATTAAAAAGATGTAGCGAAGTCACAATTCTGAACACCTCAGTTTCTCCTTCTGCAGGAAGGTCAAGCTAATAATGCTAAGGTGGGGGTGAGGGAGCATGGGGTCTCCAAGTGGCTGCCCAGGGACCATAGGGAACAGTGCTGTGTTCCGTGCTGTCCTTCGAGCTGGCTTCATGTGCTCCTTTTCTGCTCATCTGCCTGATATGCATTTGTTTGCATTGGCCAGTGCAGGTATTCAGAGCTGGTTTGGGTTTCTTCTCTTCAGCATAAAGATGTGTTAGCTGCAGAGGCATTTCTCAAAACATCTCTTTCCCAATCCTTGCTCAAGCTAACCTCACCCATCTCTGATTATTTCCACTTGTCCAGCAACCACTGGAGCACTTACATATAATGCATCATTCTGTGTAATTTCATTAGTTTGCATTTAATCCCATGTAGTCAGTGTTTTAGGTACAATGCTCTCATATATAATTATCCTGTCACCTCCTTTGGACTGATGCCCCCCCCCCGGACCAATTCCTGTTCTTTCTCCCTGGCCCATCCCCTATCTCTATGCTTCTCACAAGGACCCATATCCACACATAAGAGGGCTCTTACTCAGGGACACTTATTGCCTGTTAGACAGAAGGCTGAAAATCCAAAACCAGAAAAATGCCTTTCAAGCCACCATGAGCAGCCAGCCCTGTGCTAGACCCCTGTGCTGGCCCCTGGACTCCAAGGCCAGCATTGATCCACAGCAACCCCTCACATTTGAACAGCACTATAACCTTAATGAGTGTTTTTACATCCTTTTCCACTGTCCGGGGAATCATCCCTAGGACACAATCAGTGCTCCTTATTTTTCCCCTGAAAGGTGCCACTAGAGAAACCTATTGGTCAAAGAGTAACTATAACAAGGAGATTATTTTCCTTTTGTGAAAACAAGAGAAGCCACTGAGACCTAAGCCTCCACCCTGAGCAGGCTGTGGTAAGAAAGGAAGTGGGTCACAACATGAACACAAGAGTTCCTGTGTTTTGCATCAGGGCTGGGAAATCAGCAGCTGAAATTCCTGACTAGAGTGAAGCAATCCATCTGGCTTGGTTGGTCTGTTTTGGACTGAGCTTTCTCCAACTGGACAGAGGCAAAGGGCAAAGGAAAAAAAGATTCCACCAAAGCGCCTCCACTAGTCTGCCCCGTCTCCTCCACCCTTGCTTCAGTTGCTTACCCAGGTACTGTGTTAGACACAAACACTGTGGTAGATGTTGAGCAATATCAGAGGGGATCTCTGGGACCTTCTGTTTAAGCTGACATACAACATAAGCAAAAAGGAAATCCGTGGAACACACACACACAAACACCTTTCCCACTACAGACATGAATGATGGGGAAGCAGTGATTTTTCCCTCTAAGAACTCAGCAGGCTTTTTTAAAAAATCACTAATGACTAGAATAACGGCAACAATCGTACAGAGGAGAGGAACTCAGACATGAAAGATGTGTAAGATTGGAATTCCAGACGGCTTATCTTTTGTAGCTATCTGCAAAGTGAGCTGTGGCTCCATGTAAAGGTTCTTGGAATTCAGAAACCAAGAGGGCTCCAGTCCTGGTTTCAAGCCTGACTGCCATTTACTAGCAACGGCCATGGGTAATTTGCTTAACCTGAGCCTTGGTCTCAGGGTAATGTCAAAACCATGGAGTTACCCTGAGGATTTAATAAGATGATGTACACACCTGGTGCTCACTAATGCTATTTATTATTATTCTGTTAGCCCATCACAGACATAAAGACAAAAAAGGAGTGAAGCAGTTATATTCCCATCCATTTGTCTGCAACTTTGTACCAGGCCCTGGGTAAGCACTAGGGATACACTAGGGCACCAAACCCATAGCCCAGGTCCCCAGGAGCCAACTGTCAGCAGGGACACAGAAATGAAATTATCATACTGATTAATGTATCATTTCAACTCAAATGGAAAGACCAGAACCCCAAATGCTGCTCTGCCTGGAAGGAGTGGCTGGGGAGAACCTCAGGACTGCTGTCTCGGCACCACGGCAGCAGGGGCTGGGCAGCCAGGGGTTAGTGAAGATGGGGAGCCTGTCGCTGCATCAGGGCTCAGCTGAGGAAACAGACATGGCCAAGATTTTCCTACCACTCTCGGCCTTTGCCTAGGGAGAAAATGCCTTCCATTTCATGGCAGGTGGAGGGTGGAGGTGACCCAGCATGACCTGGGCTTCTGATGAAGGGCTTGGAGTCCAGAATGGCCAGGCCTTTGCCCCACTGTTACTGGGGGTAACCCACACTTTAGACCCTGACCCCTCACTTTTCCCCCTGGACAGGAAAACTGGTGTTGGGAGCTTATGGACATCTCACTTGTGAAATGACCCCTCCAGTCTGACCCAACAGCAGCCCCTGGCCAGCTCTGGAAGCCTCTTCCTCCCTGGCCTGTTACTGTTTACATGCTCTCAGAAAGGCAGGTGTCGGTCGGCAGCTGCTGCTTGTGGTCGGTTCTCCCCAGATACAGGAGTGGGGCCTCCCCCACATGGACTGCCATTGGCTGACAGGCAGCCAGAGCGGACTCCCTCTCTCCACCCTCAGCTGCCCCAGCCAGCAAATAAAGAGGGTACAGGAAACACCTGGAGGGAAGGGCAGCTGGCAAGGGAACCCTATGCCCAAGAGAAGAAAGGATTTGTGGGGAGCTGGGGGAAGGGGCCAAGCCCTTAATTACACTTTTCTTGGCATCCACCAGCTGCTGACAAGTAACAGATGAGTTGCTCAAGTGTGCTATTGCTCCCCCAAACACACACACACACACACACACACACACACACACACACACACACACACAGAACCACCAGTCCCAGTGCCAAAGAGGAGAGAAGAGAGATCATACAGCAAAGACTCCTCGGGGCTTTTGCCTCCCTTCTCACCCTCAGCCCCTCAGCTACAGATTCTGAGCCACTTTAAATCAAGTAAATTTAAACCCATGGCTGAAGCAAAGCATGAAATTAGAAACCTTGAGGGATGCATCTGCCCTTGTTTTTGTTTTTTGTACTGGGGATTGAACCCAGGGGCGCCTTGCCACTGAGCCACATCCCTAGCTACGTTTTATTTTGAGACAGGATCTCACCAAGTTGCTTAGGACCTCATTAAATTGCTGAGGCTGGCCTGGAACTTCCAATTCTCCTGCCTCAGCTTCCCAAGTTTCTGGGATGACAGGCGTGTGCCACCACGCCTGACATACCAGACCTTGTTGTATGAAAGCTCCTTACATAAATGCGTCTTCATTTATTTTCAGATTTACTTATCTAGCTCTTTATTTGTATCTGCCTACTGATTGCATATTATTTCAAGTTCTCCTGTTTCTGGGTGGAACAGTCTTAATCAAGAAGATCAAGTCAGGTGTGGTGGTGCACGCCTATAATCCCAGCACTTTGGGAGGCTGAGACAGGAAGATTGCGAGTGTGATGTCAGCCTCAGCAATGGCAAGGCGCTAAGCAACTCAGTAAGACCCTGTCTCTACATAAAACACAAAATAGGGCTGGGGATGTGGCTCAGTGGTCAAGTGCCCCTGGGTTCAATCATTGGTACCAAAAAAAAGAAGGAGGAGGAGGAAAAGAAGAGGAAGAAGAAGAGGAAGAAGAAGAAGAGGAGGAGGAGAAGGAGGAGGTGGGAGAGGAGGAGGAGAAATCAAGCAAAGTCTTATCAGCGTTCATCCAGAATTTGTTGGCTCCTGTGTAGACTGTGCAGTCTAGGCAGGCTCCATTTAGAAGGCTCCCCTCACTCCTTCTTTGGGCGCTTTTCCTTTTAGATCCAGAGTGGAAGGCTGGATTTGCAGTAAGGAAGTGCTCACCTCTGGGCACACCACTGTTTTCTCAACCCAGACTTTTGCATTCAGCTGCTGGTGTACCTGGGCCTGCTCTGCACCACATAGTGGACAAGCATGTGGGAAATAGAAGACAGGGGTTCCCACTATGGAGACACATAGTGCAACCATTGGAGAGGGGATCTGAGCCTTCAAAGCTTCCAGACATGAATCCAAAGCAATTGAAGATGTGCTGATTATATTTGTTATAAAAGTGTGAATATTGATGATGTGTATAAATCATTAAGGGACTGGAGTAAGAAATATGTTATGAGCATGTGAGCAGTTTAAATCCATATGGATTTAGGTTGAAAAGCCCTGAGGTGCCAGGTGTGGTGGTGTACACCTATAACACCAGCAACTCTGGAGGCAGAGGCACGAGGATCACAAGTTCAAAGCCAGCCTCAGCAACTTACCGAGGCCCTAAGCAACTTAGCAAGACCCTGTCTCAAAATAAAAAATAAAAAGGGCTGGGTGCTGGGATTGTGGCTCAGCGGTAGAGCGCTTGCCTCGCATGCATGAGGCACTGGGTTCGATCCTCAGCACCACATAAAAATAAATAAGTAAAGATATTGTGTCCATCTATAACTAAAAAAATATTTAAAAAAAAAAAAAGGGCTGGAGCTGGGGCTCAGGGGTTAAGCACCTCTAGGTTCAATCCCTGGTACCAGAAAAGAAAACGAAAAGCCCTGAGGTAAGAATGTGCACAAACAGGTCAAGAATCATTTCTCAGAGAGAGGAGCAGGCGAAGGAAAACACTAGACTCTGGAGACAGAAGCATCTAGGCTTTACACCTGTTCCCACCCCTCCTGCTGCTCGTTACTGGTGCTTTGCTTTCCTTGTCTGTGTCTTTGAGGTCACAATATCTTCATGCGCTCGTAGGATATGACAGTGCCAGGCAGAGCACCTGCAATAGTGAGTGGACAGCACACAGTAGGTACTCAGCTCTTTAAAAAGTGCCTCTGCCATGCACACTGACAGAGTAGAGAAACTGGCAAATGCGGGCAGAACTGCAAGAAAAGGTGAGCAAGAGAAAATGTGGCAAGGTGAGGAGTCCCGGCATGGTTTGACTTTGGAAAGACTGGGAGCACCTTGGACCACCATCTTTTTTTTTTTTTTTTTGGTACTGGGAATTGAACTCGAGACACTCAACCACTGAGCCACATCCCCAGCCCTATTTTGTATTTTATTTAGAGACAGGGTATCACTGAGTTGCTTAGCACCTCGCCATTCCTGAAGCTGGCTTTAAACTTGTGATCCTCCTATCTCAGCCTCCCCCGCCGCTGGAATGACAGGCGTGTGCCACCGGGCCAGGCTGGATCTCCATCTTAAGGATTCAGAATGGGAAGAAAAAAAAAAAAAATCAATTAAACAGGCAGCAGAAAGGGAATGAGGAAAATGGACTTCCAGTTGTCACAGGATGCAGGCTAGGTGGGAGGTGGAGGAGGAAGGCATGGGGGAGGCTGGAGAAGGCTTTTAGAAGATTTCAGGTGCAACAAGGGCAGGATCTAGACTAGGTGCTAGCGGGAAATGGAACAGAAGTATTAGAGTTTTATTTTGTTTTGTTTTTTCCATTCCATCTAGAAATGAAAATGGAATGATGAGAGATGATTTAGCACAAATGATTCATTGTATAGATTAGAAAACTGAGGCTCAAAACAAGGAAAGGACTAGTCCAAGATGTCAAAGACTGTATTACTAAGTTATTGTCAGCCCTGAAACTAGGCCATTTCCTGTGTTGTTTCTACCACCTTGCAGCCAGCCTCCAAAGCGACATTGGGAGGAAGGATTTTTGTGGACAGGATCAGCATTTCATAGCTATGGTGTCTATTCCTATCGTATCTAGCGCCAAGTTCAGAGCTCTTTCCTGGCACAGCCTAGCCTTCTCTTCTCCCTCTGGGTAAACCCACTTAGGGAGTTAATTGATAACTAAGTCTCTCTCTAAAATTATGGAATTATTATTTAGTGTGTCCATCCTTCTAAGTGACATTTACATTTCAATGGCAGGTGCATTAAAGTCCTAAGAGTCTGCAAGGCCTGTTTTCTTAAGAAGGTACAATCAAGCCTGGCAAAATGACACACACCCTGTGATCTCAGCAACTCAGGAGGATCACAAGTTTGAGACCAGCCTCAGCTACTTAGTGAGACCTCATCTCAAAATATAAAATATAAAAGGACAAATTTTTTTAAAAGTAGAAAAAAAAAATCTTTAAAAGGGCTGGGGATATAGCTCAGTGGTAGAGTGCCCCTGGGTTCAATCCCCAGGGCCACTGGGGGGGAAAAAGTACAATCATAGACTACCAATGAATACCAGCTGTTTTAAGCTGGAGCTCACAAACCAATCCTGAATGAACTTGAATTCTTTCTTC
Organism: Xerus rutilus; assembly: GCA_028644305.1. NCBI lineage: Eukaryota > Metazoa > Chordata > Mammalia > Rodentia > Sciuridae > Xerus > Xerus rutilus. The sequence goes on from CM053410.1 coordinate 61,562,837, forward strand.
TGCAGTCTGATCTAAATCCCTTTCATCTACCAGCCTGCACTCTCCATAACCATGATATTCATTCATTTGACCAGACCTACTAAGGACCAGACACCTTCTAAGGATAAGACACAGCTCAGGCAAGGTCCTGGCCTACATTGGAGCTGCAGGGTTGTAAGGAATAGGACAGAGGTAAGAATTGAGCATTATGGGAAATCACAGGAAGGCCACATATCCCAATCTTTGAAGGGAGATGTTACTGAAAAATTGCCTGGAATAGATGGTCTGAAATCTTGGAGGCAAGAGTTAACCAGGCAAAAGTAGGTGGGTAAGAGGGGTCAGGGCATTCCTGGAGCAAAGACTCAATGCCTGCAGTCCTAAGCACAGGTTAAAAGGCACTAGTCCAGCATGGGAAAGCTGTTTGTCTAATCCTCTAATACACAAACAGAGGCCCCTTGTGTATCCTCAGTTCCCCCAGGTACATGCCAGAATGTGCCTTCCTAGAGATCATGGCCATGACAGCCTGCAATAATGTCCTCAATACAAAACCTCACTCTTAGTGTGGGAGCAGAAAAACCTCTGACTCCATTCCTGCATACATCAGAGATCACACATTTAGGGACCTATTCAGATCATGTTTTTTGTTTGTTCAGTATTGAGGATTGAACCCAGGGTGCTTTACCACTGTGCCATATCCCCAGCCCTTTTTATTTTTAATTTTTGAGATAGGGACTCACTGAGTCTCTAAGGCTGGCCTCGAACTTGCAATCCTCCTGCCTTGCAATCCTTGCAATCCTCCTCCAAGAATAGCTGGGATTACAGGTGTGCACCTGGCTACTATTTTTTAAAAAGACAAAAACCACTGTTGAATGAGATGGACATCCTTACCCTAGGTACATGTATGATCACATGAATGGTGAGACTGTACATCGTGAACAACCAGATAAATGAAAAGTTGTGCCCCTTTTGTGTACAATGAATCAACATGCATTCTGCTGTCATGTGTAACTAATTAAAACAAATTCAGAAAATTTAAAAAAATGTTGTACACTTTTAAAAATTTAGTTGCCATCATTAGGATTTGGGGAGATATCAAATAAATGTCTACATTTCAGGCTTCTCTTGAAAAATCACAATATCTTGTGATATGGTCTGTCATAATGACAGGGACCAGAGCTATAATGCTGAAGTATTTTTCAGAAAAACTATGAGCTCACTTCTAGGTTTACTGTATCCTCTGTCCAGCTGTCCTCACCCATTTGCTGCGGGGTCCCAGCTCCCTTTTCTGGTGCCCACTGGACTTTAAATGGCCCCTCCCTGAGGGTACTGGTAAATAAAGTAGTTCTGGCTCCAACCCACCCACCTATTACCTCCTCTTATCTGATGTGCTCTCAGCAGCCTGTCATTTACTGGACAAGGGTTGAATTGAGGTCCGCCCTTGTTTGTGGAACTGGGGGTGGGGAGTGGTAAAGCCAGGCTTCAGCAGGGGACCATTTAACTTGGTGTTTGGGAACCATGCTCTTTTCAAAACAGGGAAGAGGATTCACTCGCTGCTGCACATCCAGGTGGCCTCTTAGACTGAGTTCAAACATTTTTCTTGCCAGCTCTGCAGAGAAATGGTATGGAGAGAAGGCCAGAGAGCTGGCTGTCCCTTCTCCCCTTCCTCATTTATTTCTCTTCTGGGAAAGGATCTATTTGTGGGATGTGATCCCACAAACAGGCAGAATGGAAGCCAGAAGTTGCTAGTGGAGAAATCCTCTCCCCACGCATTTTATGTGGACCTGAGCACGTAGCCCAGTTTGGTATTAATCCACAGGCCTACCAGCGGAGCCAAGAGATCAGGTGCCTCATGAGGACACTGTACACTTCCACAAGAACGACACAGATCAGAAGTGAATTCATCCAGTTAACTTTCATTCATCAAGTACTTACAGAGTTACTACCACAGGCTCCCTATGATACTAGCAAGGGCTTTTAGACTGTGAACATTTTTAAACAAAGAACTGAGAATCATTTTTCTAGGGGAGAGGCAGCCGGCTGCTTGGATGGTGTTAACTGCAACTATTCTTTTTTTGTTGGTGCTGGGGACTGATCCCAGGGCTTCACACTTGGCTCTACCACTGAGCCACACCCCAACCCCAAACTGCAACCATTCTTGAAGGTACTAGTAGGAACTATTAGTTTATTTATTTCTTGTTGGACTGGGCCTTGTTCTACCACTAAGACACACCTCCATCCCTATTAGGCTTAATAATGGTTTCCCTGCAGTTAGCCAGAACCATACGCCCTTCATCTCAGGACCAATTCAGAGCCATTGAAGAGATGAGGTTAACGTCTCTCTGGAGCAGTTCTCATTTATTGACACTTAATGTGCCAGCGGGGTGCGAATGTGATACAGCACTTGCCTGGCATGCCCAAGACCCTGAATTTGATCCCCAACACCATAAAAAACCAACAATCAAAAACCAAAGCAAGCCTGTAATCCCAGCACTTAGGGAGGCTGAGACAGGAGAATCACGAGTTCAAAGCCAGCCTCAGCAATGGCGAAGCACTAAGCAACTCAGTGAGACCCTGTCTCTACATAAAACAAAATAGGGCTGGGGATATGGCTCAGTGGTCAAGTGACCCTGAGTTCAATCCCTAGTACCAAAAAAAAAAAAACAAAACAAAGTGCTAGGTCTAGTTTAGGTAGTTTATGGTTCTCATTTAATCTTTACAACATTTTGAAATCGGTCCCATTCTCAGTCCCATCTTACACCTGGAGAAACTGAGGCCTGATTGGTGACTTGTACCAGGTTGCTCAGCAAGAGATAGGTGATGGAGCTGTGATGGATGCCCCCAGGCTGCCCCCTCAGAGCCTGGGCTCCTGACCTCCTGCAGGGCCGCCTCACTGAGCTTGGAGACTGAAAGCTTAGCAGGCAGGAGTCTGATCCAAGATTATTACTCCTTTTTCCAGCCCAAATGACTTTTCAGTTCAACTAATTAAAAGGAATGATAATAATGGTGCTAAAATGCCCTCCAGGATTGCCCAGAGATTTAGGTGATTTAGACTCAAAAGCTGAGGGAAAGAACAGAGGTCATTTTGTTCAATACAACCTCTAGTTTCTAAGATAGGAAAAGCTGGGGTGAGAGTCCAAACTCACACAGTTAGTTGGGGGAATGAACCAGGACCCCCACGCCATACATCCTCCCAGCCTCAAACTCTGCTGCACTTCATTAAGCCAGGATGCTGGTGCCGGCCTGGAAGCGGGAGCTGGAGTCTTCACTATCTTTCCTTACCAAAGGCTGATAGAGCCGCCCATGCCAGACCTGCAGAGGTGGTTTCTTCCTTCTGGGGCTTGTTTGTTGCAGCATCGAGGACTCCCCCACCCAAAACTTTTTATCAGGAACCAGGATGTGCTCTTAATCTGCACCTGCCAGCACCCTGTCTACGCTCTCTGGGGAGGCAAATTATCATGCCCGAACAGCTGATTGAGCACAGGTTGCCGGCTGACACTACTATTTACCCTATGGGGAAGCCTGAAGCAGAGCAGACCAACCCAGACCTAGTCCCTAAACATAGGAAAGCCACCACCTGCTACTTCTCAAGCAGTCCCAGGCCATGCCCCGTCTACCACAGCTGGCCAAAGGGTACTCTCTGCCCTACAGTCACTGATCAGATCTAAAATAAATAACACTTTGTTTGGTCACAGAACCCTGTCATGTAAATTGAAGAACTATCAGTATACCAAGATCCAAAAATAATCCCAAAACAAATCTGCCATTGAAGATACAGAGGGTGAGACATTCCCCCAATCTCCAGACAACCTTCCCTGAATTTCAGGCTTCCACTGAACAATGAAATGTCTTTCGTGACTGGAGCCTCTTAAGAAACAACAAGGAGCCACGGTGACACATACCTATAATCCCAGTATCTTGGGAGGCTGAAGTAGGAGGATCACAAGTTCTAAAACAGCCTCAGCAATTTAGTGAGACCCTAAGTAATTTAGCAATTGCTCAAAACCCTGTCTCAAAATAAGGAGGGGTGGGGATGTGGCTTAGTGGTTAAAGTGCCCCTGGGTTTAATCCCTGGTACCAGGAAAAAAAGAGGAAACAAGATTGAGGCCGACTTTGTACTCAACTTTGGACCCTAAAGGAATAGCCACCAAGATGGACGAAACTTCCTGGACCCTAACCTTGTTCTTACATCTAAAAAATGAGTACCTAAGATATCTGTGTTAGAAGCTACAAATGAAAATGAGACTGGACTGTTCCTTGAAATAACAGCCCTTGATCCAGGTGCACTAGCGAAAGCCTATAATCCCAGCAATTTGGGAAACGAAAATAGGAGGATCGAAAGTTCGAAGCCAGCCTCTGCAACATAGTGAGAACCTGTTTCAAAATAAAAAGAGCTGGGGATGTAGCTCAGTGGCAAAGCATCCCTGGGTTCCATCCCTAATACCAAAATCAATAAATAATGGAAAATAAATAAATAACAGCCCTGTGATATGAGTGGACCCCAGTATCCTATTTTATTTATGACACAGATGTCCTGGCCTCCTCCATCCCCCGTCCTCCTTCCTCGCCCACAAGAAGCACCACACCCAGCTCCCTTGGTCTATCTCTGACCTAGCACATCTAGGACAAATCACATGTTTGCTTCTGAAGATTACAAAGGTATGAAATGAAATGAGGATGCACTGATCATGAATGAGAATGCTTAAAATTCTGTTTAAATACATCCATTTTTGTGGGAGGCTGAGGCAGGAGAATCACAAAGTTGAGGTCAGCCTCAGCAAATTAGTGAGGCCCTAAGCAAGTTAGTGAGACCCTGTCACAAAATTAAAAAAATAAAAAGGGCTGGGAGTGTAGCTCTCTGGTGAAGCGCCCTCAGTTCAATCTCTGGTATCGAAAAATAAAATAAAATACAACCCATCTTTGGCCAAGAAAAAACTAGACCAGGTCAAAAAATGTACCTGTAACCTCAGCAGGAACTGGGGGCCTGTGTGAAAACCTCACAGAAAGAACCCAAAAGTCAGGATGATAGATGGTTCTTATTTTCATGTATAGATCCTATGCCTATCGCCACAGGGAGTTGTAAATTGTTAACAAACCCCTGGCTCTCACATCAGCATATGCATCAGAAGTGGCTGCTCTTTAGCTAACTCCATGGCAATCTGCCATGTTTGGCTCCAATGCATAGGTTCCAAGGCCCAACTGGTCTTGTTCAATTAGGCAAGAATGGCACCTGCAGAAACATGGTCATTCCCAGAGCCTTTACTGGGAACTGCAAACAATCCTGCCCCCGCCTCCCCTGGTCACCACCCCTCATCCATAAGATAAGCAATGTCTTAATCATTTTTAATATTTTCAGTGTTGCCTAGGACTTATGGACAATAGTTATGTCCCTCAAAATCTGCAGGGAATGGGTTCTAGGAGCCCCTGCAGACACCAAAACCCTCGAATGTTCAAGTCTCTTATATAAAATAGCACAGTATATCTAAGGAACCTATACATATCCTCTGTATTTTAAATCATCTCTAGATTACTTATAACATGTAATACAACATCAGTGCTATGTAATTGTTATACTGTGTTGTTTAGTGAATGGCAAGGAAAAAATGTACATGTTCAATACAGATGCAGCCATCACAGGTCTAACTACGGACTACATGAAGCAGATGTGAAGCAATGTCTGAACAAGTACTGGAGGCTGAAGATCTAAGAAATGGTGAGAGGTTACAGCTGGGTGGGCCTACACATCACTTCCTTCACATGGATTCAGCTTCGTACCTAGCATGTGGCAAATTCAAGGACTGAGTTTTGGAACTTTCTGGAATTTTCTTCTGATTAACTTAAAGGCGTGGATGGATCTGTGGATGCGGAATCCACGGAGATGAAGGGCTGTGCATTTGTTAAATGAATGACCAAATGAAATTAAGGATTACCAAGAACTGGAGGCATAAGATGGAGACCTGGCTAGACTAAGGAATGGTCAGACTAGAAAAACCCTGTTACTTCTAGTGTTTTCTCATGGAACTGTGAAGATACATATGAAAGGTGGGAAGGAAGGAACTACTTCCCAGGGAAGAGGAGATGCTTGGATATGGCCTAACTGCACATCTAGGCTTTTCTTTTATTCCATCTACATGCTGCACATTTTCTCAATGCAACAAAAGAGAAATACTATGAAACATGAAAGACTTGGACCTGAGAAGGAAATGCAAATTTGTGTGGAAATTTTACCTTCTCTACACCACAGGTCTTTATCTGCTACATTTTTATTAAAGTAACAAAAAAGGTGTACATTTGTCCATAAAGCTATACATTCTTCCATATAAAAACACTATTATACAATTAGTAACCTTTGTCTTTTCTGTCTGAATAGCTTACAAATGCACTATTATTTTTACTTAATAGGAGAGACAGGCCTGCTCAACAGTCCAGCTCTGGATTGGGTGGGAGGGCTGTTTTTAAAGTGAACATCAACAAGAAAAGAGAGAAAAGATTAAGTGTGAGACCATGAGGCTGCTTCTAAAAAGGCAGGGACCTGTTTGCAGACAAGATGCAAGAACACAATCTGCAGTGATTCACAGCTTTGTTCCAACCCACAGGCCAGAAAATAGCTCTTTGGTCTATGGGCTGAGTTAACTTTAAAGCAATAAAGACTGGAAGCAGGGTCTGGCAAGGCAGCAGAAAGCTGGAGTAGGAAAGCAGGAATGAGTAGGGAGAGTGTTTGGCAAATAGCACCTTTGAGTCAAAATTGAATAAATTCAGGGAAGGGGACTGGCAGGAAGCAGGGAGGGAAACCTGGAAAAGAGGAATAGGGGGATGGGAATCTTCACCAAGGGGCAACAGCAGGAGAAAACCAGGTTGACCAGATGCTCTAGCTCTGTCCTTCTTAAGGTGATTCAATTTGGGAAACCTGAGGGCTTCTGAGGAGCCCTCATTGATCACTGAGAAACTGAAGGAAAGGGATTTCTTCCCAGTGCAGTTTTCCATTTTTCTCCAACCCAGAAAAGTAAATATTGCACAAGACTACAAACGAATTTGGATTTTACTAAAAGGCAACAACTTCTCCCACAGGTGCTCTGAGCATCAGGGAGAAAAAATTGCCCAAGGTTTGGCTTTTAGTGTCAGCCCTGCAAGATACCAAGTAATCCTGCAGAGCACAGGCATCCTCTCCTTCAGCCAAGGAGAGGGGAGAGATGGTTCTCTAAACCTACCAGGGCACCAGGTGTTATGAGCCAGTTCTCCAAAGCCTCCTGGGACCCAGGGGCATATTGCACAGTGATTGAAAACTCTTGTCCTAGAAAACAGGTAGCCCATGACCCAACCAGAAGAGGAGAGGATAAGAGGGAAAGACAGGAGTGTTGTGCTTTAGAAAAGGAAGTATTAAAGGACCTGAAGTTCCCTGTAGCTTTTGAGCCACCTCTCAAAGGAATAATGGTAGCAGCATCAGGACTCCCATGTGGTTCCAAAAAGAAGGGTTTTGGCCAAAAAACATCCCCAATGGATAGTCTTTGGGTCCCAAAATTCCATTGCAAAGCACCCCCAAATTACCTGCCACACATACACACAAAGCAGCACACAGCAAAGCAAAGGTTTTGTGCAGAGTTCCCTTCCACCCTAACCCCAAAGGCCTCCAACCCAGCCTTAGCATCACCTCCCAAAGGGAGGGGGGCTTCAGATTCCTAGCTGGGAAACAACCTCTACAGGCCCTGAGGGTAGAATTAGAAAGGAGGAGTCATGATTTGAGAAAAGCTGCTTAGGACAGAAGAAATCAGGTCTTTTCACTCTGCCCAGATCTCATTAGAAAAATAAGATATTAGGCAACATAGTATTATTGAAATCCTGGCTTGAATGCCCCTAAGTAAGAGAGGAGCCAGGAATGCAAGTGTCCCAGGTGGAAGAGGTTTTGATCTTGCCTCTCTTATCCCCCCCAGGGCAGATCCTAACCTCTCATTCACAGGTGCTAACCTTACTTGCTCTACCTCCTGGGATGCCAGGCTTCTCCCTCACCAAGGCTAGGTCCACCCCCAACCACTCCCCTCCCACAGGCAGACACTGGCTCACAGACTCAAGCACACAACAGTTATCTCCAAAGGCACCTGGGGAGGCCACTTCCAAGCAGCTCCCTTTAAGGATTTTTTTCTTTAAAAAAATCTTTTGGTTTTTTTTCTCCTCTTTTCTTAAAAAAAAATAATATATATAATATATATATAAATAGCTCTTCATTTAAAAATACAGTTCCCCAGGTTGAGGTATGCGGTGGCCTGTTGTCATGGCGAATGAGTACAGTAGAGTGCTGGGGTGGGGGCAGCAAGGATCTAGCTGGAGACCGCCATCACGTAGTTCTTGGAAGGGCTGCTCCTGCCCAGCATCATTTGGTTCTTGCAGGTGAGAAGCCCATAGGAGGCGGCCACTGAAGGCTCCTCATAAAGAACACAGATGGAGCCATCCTCTCCTATGCGATAGGACACCTCGTAAGGGTCCACCCACAGGGTCAGCTCGCTGGGCAGCAGGCTGTGCAACTGGGGCTGGCTGAGTCCAATCTGACTGGCCACCTTGCTGATGATGGGGTCCATCTTGTGGTTGATTCGGATGCAGCGGTAGCCAGAGCCTTTAGATGGCTTTTCTGGAAACCAGTGGTGTTTGTAGTGCTCTGTGGAGAGGGAAAGAGAGATGCCTTGTTAGAGGAGCTGGGCAGTGGATGATACAAAGTGGGGATGTTGGTGAAGGGACAGGAGAGAGGAAGGGACCCAGTGGCAATTTTAAGTAAGGGAGGTAGTTTCTCTTATGTTGTGAGACCCCTCAGTCCCTCCCAGGACAGGGGAGTGTGTACTAGAAGAGGATCCCAGAGCTCTAGGATACTCTCCAATGGCCAAGAATATTGCTTTTGGCACACTCCCAGTTTAAGGAGGGAAGGGTGTGACTGGGCTGGCATGTCCAGGCAAGGCCTATGGGGACCTGTAAGTTGAAGTTTCAAAGCCACAAAAGCTACCAACATTGTGGGGTCCACAAGTTGTCAGGCTCCCATCCTGTGCCCAGTGGGCCCCATGCCTCCTTCAGAAGAGTCAAACATCCCTAGGAGAGGCCAAGAGAGTAAAAAATGGGTTGTTTTGATGTGCAGCTGTGTTTAGCACAAGGCAGGTCCTGTGCGGGCACGTTCAGAGATGACTATCTCTGTCCAAGATCGCCAGCCAACAGGCTAGAAACAGCTGGGAGGTAGGTCTCTCCCCAGCCAGCCAGAGGCTGCTTATCTCTAGTCAACCTCGCGGTCTCAGGCCCGCCTCCCCAACACACAGGGCCTGGAGCACAGTTACTAGCTACAAAGCTCTCTTCCGTACAATAGGTGACAGATGGCTAAGAGAGACCAAAGAGAAATACAAAGAGGGCCCAGATTCCAACTTCGAGGGAGTTAACAACCGGCAGACCGGCCAGGCCCAGCGAAGGCCCACACGGCCCGAAGCGCAGCTGGGCCTCCAAGTTGTTAAAAAGGCCCAATTATGGTTAAGGACTTCTTGGTCTAGGGGCTTCGTCGCCCGCAGCACTCCTGAAGGTTTCTCGAGGTCTCAAGGGTCCAGTGAGGGACAGACCGCAAGTTCCCCTTCTTCCGGACATAAGCCGAGGACTCAGGATAGCACTCCAGGCAAGGGTCTTCACCCGGGGGGCGTGGAGAGGCGCGCTCCATCAGAACCATCTCAGGCCAAGACCCAAGCTCAAAGCCGGGAAGGGGAGACTTAAACCAGGAGACAGGGAACTGTGGTCGGAGGGGTACAACCGAATCCTGGAGCCGCTCCTGTGGGGGCCCTGACACAGGAGGGGAAAGACGCCCCAGGCAAGAAAGAGATCGATCCCCTATAACGCCAGCCCCTCCGTCTGTGCTCACCTGTTAGTGCCTCCTGGAGAGCCCCACTGAAGACCTTAAGTCTCTGCTCGCTCACGCAGCCGCGGGTCCTCAAGAGGCTGGTGAGGAAGCCCACGGCGGCGGCGATCTCCGGGAGCATGTCGGTTCTCTTCCCGTGGCTCATGTCGTGCGCGGCTCGGGGAGCAGGGTGAGGTCTCTCGTGGGAAGTGCCAGTTCTCCGAGATCCGCTCGCCGGGCCAGGGCTCAGGCTCTGCGCGGACTTTCTCCGGACCGCGCCTTTCATACTGTTCGCGGAGGTGGGGGAGCCGACGGCGGCGCCCATTGGCCGCGGCCAGCGGATGGGGGCGGGTCCTCCGCCGTCCTGCCCCGCCCCTCCCCGCCCCGCCTGCGCGCGGCCGCTCACCCCCGCCCGCCCGGCCGCCGCCTCCCCCGCCTCCCCGGAGCTGAGGTCATCGCCCGCTTACGTCAGTGCTGGGAACCTGCGCTGCGCTCGGGAGCTGAGGGAGGTGTGCGGGGCAAGCCAGAGCCGCAAGGGGGCCGAGAGTCCTCGGCAGAGGAAAGCAGCACTCTGCGTGGTCCGCTTGGGGCATGCCCGGACTCGCCTCTCCGCCCACCCAGGCTGGGGTTAAATGTCACTTCCTCCTGGAAGCCTTAGCTGTGGCTCCTCCTGGAAACCTTAGCTGTTGCGGCCTCTCCCAAGCGAGCCTCTTTTTTGACTGCCACAGTACTTTCCAGCCACACACACAATCAGAACCACTCTCACCCGGGCCTCTTGGTACCATTCTGTCGCGTTGCCGTGTTTCTTTCTAATTCTGGCACTGGAAATTGAAACCAAGGGCCGGCCCTCTGTACCACCGAGCTACACCCCCAACCCTTTTTGAGTTTTTTATTTTGAGATGTTTATTTCTCAAAGTTGCGGAGGCTGGCCTCGAACTTGTGATCTACCTCAGCCTCCCGAACCGCTGGGATTACAGGCAGGCGCCGCCACACCCAGCTTGCCGTTTTTCTTAACTAGTCAGAATGGGATCCTCTTGGCTCTCCAGCAATGAGAACTGTGTTCTATTTTCTTCCGTAACATTCCCACTTCCCCCAACAAGTTCTGCTCTTCCTTTTGGGCAATGTTTTTTTTTTTTTTTTCCTTTGTAAAAACATCCAACTTTCATTATTTGGTGTGCAGGGGTGGGGTTAGCATGCGTTTTCTGTCCCCTGGGGTTATTTTCCCAGTTCTCACTTTTCCTTTAAGTGCTCTGAACAGTACACATTTTTCCATCTACTCCCTCCTCCTGCCCCTCCCCTGATTCGGCTTCCTTCCTCCTTGTGGACTGAGGCTTCTGTAAACACTGGTACTGGCTGCTCGCCGGAGGGAAGCCAGCCTCAGGTTTCCTTCTCCACCCTCACAGCCTGCCACCGTCACGGGTGCTCTCTGTGTTGTCTGTTGAATGCAGCCAGCTTCTAACCCACGTCCTAACACAGAGCCCGGCAAACAGATGCCCATATTTGTTCAAGGAATCAAACCCAGCCGCCTGTGTAAATTTCTATTGTCCTTGAAATCCAGGCCCTCTGGCCACTCCTAGAAGCATTCAAGGTCCTTCTCCTTGACACAGTGCCTCAGGCTTCTCTGCCTCCCTCCCTCCTGTGCCACATCTGGATTCCCCTGTCCTTTCCCGACTCCGTCTTCTCTTCCTTTCTCTCCCCTTTCCTTCCCCAGAGAGATCCTATTCACGCAGACCCTTTGGACCTGGACTTTCCTACAGTGGCTTTCATTTCTACCTAGTTGTGTTCTTCCATCTTGCTCTTCTTCCCACCTGATCTGTCCTCCCTGTGGATGTCCAGCTAAGCCACTATCATCCCTCACACAGGCTCCATTCCTGATCTCCACCTGTCAGAGATGCTGTAATTTCTAGTCCTTGTACCCAGAGAACTCAGACCCACGTTTAGCTTCCTCCTGTACTTCCTTCCTTAGATCCAAGCCCATGATGTGTTGCTTCTTCATACCTAGATGACCGCACTGGACTCTGTCCAGTCCCATTCACAAACTACCCTCCTCACCATTGGTAGAATCGCCTTCCTAAAGAATTGTTCACACTTGCTCTTCTCTTGCTTCTATTATCTGAGACAACCCCTCTCCCATTTCTCTACAAGATTAAGTCTGGACTCCTTACCCAATAATTAAGACCTTCTGTAATTTAACCCCACTTGCCTTTTTAAGTTTCTGCTACTTTGTGTTCTAGGTCACTCCCCTCACTCTCCTGTATCACAGCCGCTCTGTAGCCCAGATCCCTCAATATTTTGCCCATGATCCCCATTTTGAGCTGGATCTCCATGCCATGTATGCCTAAACACTCCTGGACCCCCTGCACCATGGCTCACATCCTTATCTCCTGGGTACCTCTCTGCCACCTTCCCACCAGTTTTTTGTTTGGTTTGGTTTGGTTTTTGTTTTTTGCTACTATGGATTGGACCCAGGGATGCTCTGCCACTGAGCTACATTTCAGGCCCTTTTTACTTTTTATTTTGAGACAGGGTTTTGGCTAGGTTGATGAGGCTGGTCTTGAACTTTTGATCTTCCTGGCTCAGCCTCCTGAGTTGCTGGGATTACAGGCACGTGAAACTATACCTACCTTACAGTTTGACATCTTGTCCCAGCAACAGTTTGCAAGTTACTTGGAAACAGGTTACTGTGCTCCTACGTCCCACATTTTCAGAACAATTCTCTGCTGCTTCATATAACTAATCAAAACGCTCTGGAGTTCTAACGTTGTCGCATTAAACACATCCTTTAGATGGCTTCTTCACTGGCTCCTCCCCACAAGTGGCTTAGGCCAGATGAGACTATTTACCAAGGGGAAAGATTTTTTTTTTTTTTTTTTTAAACAGGAAACAGGACTGACTGGAAAAAGACAACCTAGAGATGCATCAAACCAAAGAAACCAAGTGTCATCAAGGCCGGAATTGACCAATGTAAACCACCAAGGAAGTCAACAAAATAGGTCACAGTATAAGCATCTGTACAGGATTGTTCAAGACAGAAATCTGAATGCACTTAACATCTTCCTGGGTGTGTCTTTGACAGGGCTCTGGTGTTCCTGGCCTGACATCCCACATCCAGAATTAATGGAAAAACCTGGGATATAGCTCAGTGGTGAAGCGCTTGACTTGCATGCAGAAAACCCTGGGGTTGATCCCTAACTCAAAAAAAAAAAAAAATTGATGGAAAAAAATGTTTTTTGACAAACCATAACCTGTTTTTGCCTTAGGAAATAGATTTTCTGTCCTTATGTAAATTTTTATATCACTCACTAGGCTCTCAATGGAGTCAGAACTAGACAAAATTTGCTGCCTACAAATATGATGTCCTTTTTTTTTTTTAAGACCACAGAGTTCCTGTGCTGTTGTTACCACAGCCCAAGGTCACATGTAGGCCCACGGAGCTGCCATTCCAGACAATGATGCAGAGAGTGGGGCAACTGTCCAAATGCGGGGCACAGGAGCAGGAAGATCATAACTCCCTTCTCCTCCACACCCATAGGTCAGGACATCTTAGGTCCTCACCTAAAGTTTCTGAGCTTTGTATAGGGCAGAGATAACCCATAAGAACCAGAAGCAGTTTCTCTACTTCTTCTTCTTCTTCTTTTTTTTTTTTTGTACCTGGAATTGAACCCAGGGGTGCTCAACCACTAGGCCACATCCTCAGCCCTTTTCTATTTTGAAAGAGGGTTTCACTAAGTTGCCGAGTCTAGCCTCAAACTTGTGATCCTCCTGTCTTAGCCTCCTGGGTTGCCCGGATTACAAGCATGCACCACTGTGCCGGGCTTCTTCTTTTCTTTCTACACACAAACTAAGGAAGAGGAAGCTTTATTTATCCCACATTCAAAGTTCCAAGTCACTACACAACTCAAAATTTAGGTTATTGAATCAATTTCTCATAAGACCAAATATAGTATAGCAGTACTGAAATTGCCCTTACAGTGATAGGACCAGGATCCTTAGAAGCTTAAAAGTCAGGATTTCAGTCCCTCCTTCCCCCTTGCCTGCTGCCTCCCTCTCCTTTGTATTGCCAAGGAGTAGTTTGAATGTTGGGATAAGGAAAGAGGGTCCTTCTGTTTTTCATCTCTTTTTCCTGCCCTTCCTGCTCCTCCTTTTTCTCCCTCCATCCCGCCATCTAAGAGCCCTAAGTTGAATTTTTTTTTTTTTTGAGGCACTGGAGATTGAACTCGGGGGCACTCAACCACTGAGCCACACTCCCAGCCCTATTTTGTGTTTTATGTAGAGACAGGGTCTCACTGAGTTGCTTAGCACCTCGCCATTGCTGAGGCTGGCTTTGAACTCGTGATTCTCCTGTCTCAGCCTCCCAAAGTGCTGGGACTACAGGCGTGCGCCACTGTGCCTGGCCCTGAGTTGAATTTTGAACATTAAATGCTGACACACTGTACTAACCTATGACTCCACCCACTGAAGAGTGGGGGTCGTGGTGCTGGCAGGGGTGAGGGTAGATTTCAATTTGTGCCTCATCTGTACCATGAACTTGAATGCCCTGTGACCCCAGACCCACTGACCCTTCTAGTCCTGTTTTCTTTTTTTTTTTTTTTAGTCCTGTTTTCTTATCTTGCCCATTTGCAGGTCCACTTGTGTGAGCCACCTAAGAGTGACCACAACATTCCAAACTGTCCTCAGAACAAATTCCCACCCAGAAAACTGGGTTCCTTTACTGGCCTTTGTGCTGGCCCTGTCTATGGAGATATCACTCTCCTGTCAGGGGCAACTAGATCATTGTATTTGATTTGTCTTCCCCAGAGCCCTATGGGGTGAATGGAGACTTGACTTGGTTGTCAAGCTTAACCCCTAGTTTTCTGATCACGCATGGGAACCTGAGGTTGAATGCAGTGGATCTGTAGGCAGAGGCTGGGCTGAGATATTCTGGGAGAATTGACATCAGCTCTCCTGCACAGAGCTGTGTGTGATGCTGGTCATTGTGTCTATCAGTGTGTGGGGGAGGCAGTAAATCTATTTGAGTGAGTGTACATACTAAAATGTGTCCATGAGCTCTGAGTTTGGTGGGTGGGAAGGAATACAGATATGTATTTGCAGGTGTTAATATGCACTTTATGGGTGTCTGCTGAAGATCATCCTGTGAAATGCGAGTGTTTTGGTGGGATGTGTGTATTGACCTGATGTGTCTGCGTGTGGCTGCAGCAGATGTTAATTTGATCTTTCCTCTCTTCAGATATTATTCATGATAACCTTGTTGTGCTGCCCAAACTTGATAAGAAATAACACCCAGGGAAAAGCAGAGGCCTCTTCATCATTTCCTAATCAGAATGGAAACACTAAGTACATTCATAATACTTTGCATCAGGACCACTTTTAGGGTTCTCTGTCATCCCACAAAGATGCATCCAAGATCAACACTAGGCCACCACATGGGAGTTATTCTTAAGAATCAATAACAGGCCTAGACCAGTGGTACATACCTGTAATCCCAGAGACTTGGAGGCTGAGGCAGGAGGATTGCAAGTTCAAAGCCAGCCTCAGCAATTTAGCAAGGTCCTAACAATTTAGTGAGACCCTGGCTCAAAATATAAAGTAAAAAGGGCTGGGGATGTGGCTCAGTAGCACCCTCTTACTAAAAAAAAAAAAAATTCAGTAATGGAAGCCAGGCATGGTGGCACAGGCTTGTAATCCCAGTGACTCAGAAGGCTGAGGCAGGAGGATGTGCAAGTTCCAGACCAACCTCAGCAATTTAGTGAGTCCCTGAGCAATTTGGCAAGATCTTGTCCCAAAATCAAAACTAAAAAGGGCTGGGGATGTAGATCATTGGTAAGGTGCCTCTGGGTTCAGTTTCCAGTATCAAAAAGAAAAAAAAAAAGGAAGAAGGAGGAGGAGGAGGAAGAGGAGGAGAAGGAGAACAGGCCACAGAGTACAGACACCTGCAATCCCAGCAAAACTTGGGAGGCTATGGCAGGTCTGAAGTTTGAGGACCACCTCAGCAACTTAGCAAGATCCTATCTCAAAATAAAAAATAAAACAGACTGGTGATGTGACTCAGCAGTAAAGTACCTCTGGATTCAGTCCCCAGTACCAAACAAAACAAAACAAAAAATGCCCCACCCCCCAAAAAAACCCCACAAGAATATCTGATAACACGTGTCCTGCATTCCTGTTTGACAACAACTGGCTTCTAAGAGAATGTGTCCTTCAGTTTACCCTAGTCCTCACCATTCCCTACTACTTCCCTTTTGGGGCCAAGAGGTAGTTGCCATTTTTTTATGGACGTATGCTGGGGGTTTTGGTGTTGTTATTATTGCATTTAATATGCATATGCATCATCTGCCTTGACCCTAGAGGTATCTGAATTTGCTTCTCCTCTTTTATTCCTTTTTTTTTTTTTTTTTGGTACCAGGGATTGAACTCAGGTGCACTTGACCACTGAGCCACATCCCCAGCCCTATTTTGTGTTTTATGTAGAGACAGGGTCTCACTGAGTTGCTTAGTGCCTCGCCATTGCTGAGGCTGGCTTTGAACTCGCGATTCTCCTGTCTCAGCCTCCCAAAGTGCAGGGATTACAGACATGCGCTACCACGCCTGGCTTCTTTTATTCTTGATAGAGAATAAATTCCAAACTATCGTCTCTGACCCCAACTTTTCTACTAAGCTCCCAACTCTTTTTTTTTAGATTAAGAACTGAACACCTTTGAACTGATTTTCTGGCATTTTGATCTGAACATGAAACAAATCAAGGTACTTTTCTCCCTTCCCTGCTTCAGATTTCTTTCTCTCTCTCAATAGCATTATCCTTCTCTTCCTGCTTTAAGGATAGATGTGGTGGCACACTCCTGTAACTGCAGCTATCTGGGAGGCTGAGGCAGGAGGATTGCAAGTTCAAGAGGAACCAGGCATGGTGGTTTATGCCTGTCATTCCAGCAGCTCAGAACGCTGAGGCAAGAGGATCACAAGTTCAAAGCCAGCCTCAGCAATTTAGCAAGGCCCTCTGCAACTTAATGTGACTGTCTCAAAATTAAAAAAAAAAAAAATTAAAAAGGGGCTGGAGATGTGGCTCAGTGGTTAAGTGCCCCTGGGTTCAATCCTCAGTACCAAAAACAAACAAACAAATAAAAAGGAGCTGGGGATGTAGCTCAGTGCTAGTTGAAATAACCCCATTGGGCTCAATCCCCAGCACCATAAAAGCAAAAAAAGGAAAAGGAAGGGAGGAGGTAGGGAGGGAAGGAAGGAAGGAAGAGAGGAGAGAGAAAAGGAGGTCATGAGATGGAAAAAGATGCCCAAAGTCCCACAGCTACTTAGACAGGGTGGAACTAGAACCTACCTCTGTCACCAAGTCCAGTGCCCATCTTGCAACACTGGCTTCATGCATTCATTTCCTTACTCAATAAGTATTTATTGGGTTCTGTTGGCTGAGACTCTGGTGGGCTCCGGAGTTGCTCTCAGCATTCAGAGGGTCCACCTGGCATAGCTGCTTGTGGATGTGGGGTAGGGCCTGAGAGCCCAGGGCTTAGCATGAGCTCAGTTGCTCCCTTTGGGTACCGATATTTCCTCAGATGGTGGCAGGAGTTTGGGGTAGAAAGACTGGGAGCCTCACAGGAGCCGGATCTTCAGTCACTGAAGAGTGACTAGGGAGGGGGCCAAGGACGCAGGGCAAAATGGACCTCAGAGAATGATGTTCAAGAATAGGTGTCTGAGGGGCTGGGGTTATGGCGCAGTGGTAGCGTGTTCGCCTAGCACGCGTGAGGCACTGGGTTCGATCCTCAGCACCACATAAAAATAAAATAAAGATATTCTGTCCATCTACAACTAAAGAATAAATATTTAAAAAAAAAAAAAAAAAGAATAGGTGTCTGAGGCACTGAGTTCGATTCTCAGCACCACATATAGATAAATAAAGTAAAGGTCCATTGACAAAAATATATATATATATGTTATCCTCTATCTATGTACAATGAATCAAATTGCACTCTGCTATCATGTAAGCCTAAATAGAACAAATAAATAAATTAAATATGAAAAAAAAAAAAGAATAGGTGTCTGAGAGGCTTGGGCTGTAGCTCAGTGGTAGAGCACTTGCCTAGCATGCGTGAGGCACTGGGTTCGATCCTCAGTACCACATACATATAAACAAATAAAATAAAGGTATAAAAAATACAATAACATTATATATATAAAAAAAAGAATAGGAGCCGGGCGCGGCTTGTAATCTCAGCACTTTGGGAGGCTGAGACAGGAGAATCAGAACTCAGAATTTGAATTCAGGAGAATCGTGAGTTCAAAACCAGCCTCAGCAACGGTGAGGCACTAAGCAACTCAGTGACCCTGTCTCTACATAAAACACACAAAAAAATAAGGCTGGAGATGTGGCTCAGTGGTTGAGTGCCCCTGAGTTCAATCCCTGGTACCAAAAAATTAAAAAGTTAAAAAAAAATAGGTGTCTGAGAGCAAGACAGACTCTCAGTCCTTCCACCTAAACTTGAGAGTACGAGGAGTGACAGAAAAACAGGCTCCCCTGGAGAGGACTTTCAGGGACAGCCAGTTTTAGTTAATGCCAGAAAGTGGAGAAAGTGCCTGGAGGGGCTGTGAGTAGAGAGGACTTTTCTAGTTTTAAGAGGCCTCAATGAAAGGGCCTGGAGGGGCAGGCATGGTGGCACATGCCCGTAATCCCAGCACCTTGGTTGCAGATTCAAAGCCAGCTTCAGCAACTTAGTGAGGTCTTAAGCAACTTAGGGAAACCCTGTCTCTACATATAATATAAAAAGGGCTGGGGATGTGGCTCAGTGGTTAAGTGCCCCTGGGTTCAATCTGCTCTACCAAGAAAGGAAGGAAGGAAGGAAGGAAAGAAAGGCCTGGAGGGCTGGGCAGTGGGAGTTAGAGCAGCAGAGAGCACCCACACTGTGTGGATGGGAACATTTGCCTTCTGACTCTAATAGTGCAAGAAGCAGGTGGGGGATGTCATTGAGTCCCTGACTGAACCTCACAGATAAAACACAGAGATGAAAACTGGACTCAGGGTCCTGGGAAAGAATCACAGCTCAGACTTGAGACCCTGAGTAAGAAATCAAGGAAATTACTTTTGCTCTCCGGGGCCAGCCACTGCCTTAAAGACTGCAGGGTGAACTCCATGTCTTGGGGGGACAGGGCCTCCAGGGGTCCTGGGCTCCGGCTCCAAAGGCCTGCTTGGTGCTACCCAGCCCCCTCTTCCCCTTCTCATCTCTGTCCTGTAGGCTCCCTTGGCTAGCTCTGAGCCACTGGGACGGAGGTGCTGGGAAGTATCAGGAATTCATCAAGCTTGTATCAAGGCTGACCGCATGCCAGGCCCATGAAGGGAAGGCGTCTGCTCCCCCAGAGGCAGGCATTTCCCTGAGGGCTGCTTCTCAGCCGTGCCCCACTAACCCACTAGAGTCTAGGCAGAGGAATTCCTAGGCAGAGTAATGTCCTAGGTTTCCTTGGAAGGAAGGCTGAGGGCACATGAGGAGACAGAGTGTGAATTAGAAATGTGGCAGGAGCTGGGGGGAGGGGAGAGAGACACCAACAGATGGCCAGATCAGTATTTGGCTGGAAAGTTCCCTAATCGTTTTTGCTTCTGTGATTCCTTCCGTGTATCATGGGAGCAAAAGGATGGACACTATCCACTGAAAGTCTGTCATCCTGGAGCTTCCCCCCCTCTAAGAATGTGACCTCTCACACCTTCCCCCTGTGGGCCGTCTCCAATGGTACTAGAAGGTGTGACCGAAAGTGCCGGAAACTCAACAGGGGAACACATGGACTTGGGGACAGCAGCAGATCTGAAGCTGAATTTATTGCCTCTTTCCAAACTTAGAGGACAGACATGTTGTAAACCTCGTAATCTTCACTCCCAGGGGCCCAGGAAGAACTCACTTCATCTCCAGACAGAAAACAAGAGAAGAGGACCTGGGACTGGTGGATCTTGCCCAGATGTTGCTTCTGGTGGAGCCATAATAGGGCTAGGCCTCCTGGGGCTGTCTGGGGCAAACAGCTGGGACAGCCCAAGGCCTCTGAGGGGCAGGGGCTGAAGTGAGGAAGAAGATGGACACAGAAAGGCAGACACAGGGAGTCTGAAGAAGGAGACCGCAGCTTCCCACCTCTGGCCTGGCTCCAGCCTGAGCTATTTCTTTACTGCACCATGCATGGGCTTAGGTCCAAGGGAGACCAAGCATTTGATCCATGTGGGTCAGAGGAAGGAGCTTGGAGAGAAGAAGAGATGGCTGGACTAGGAGTCACCTTCCCAAGCCTCAGTTTGCTTATCTGTAACAAGAGAGTGTCAGGCCAGGAGACTTAGCCGGGCTCTTCCTTAATCTGTTATCTATGGTCTACATTGGCTACTTCTTGGGCTCCAGTAGAATATATGATAACCTGCCATGGAGAAAGAAGTCTCCAGATTAGGTGACAGATATCCTGGAGGCCTACATCCTGAGCCAATCTGCCATATCTAATTAGGGGGCCAGTCTTGCCAACCATCCTTTTGAAATGTCTTCTCCTTGGTCCCCAAGCCACAGGCCATTAGATCTTTCTGGGCCTCTCTGCTCCCCTTCATGTCCTTTCCTCAGTCTATACCCTGCTTTCAAAGCTCCTAAACCACAGATCTATCCTGCCTCTGTCCTGCTTAAAAACCTTTGCAGGTGTGGACACAGTATCATGAGCCAGTAATCTCAGTGATTCAGGAAGCTGAGGCAGAAAGATCACAAATTTGAGGCCAGCCTGAAGCAATTTATTGAGACCCTCAGTAATTTAGCGAGACTCTGTCTCAAAATAAAAAATAAAGCCAGGTGTGGTGGCGCAAACCTGTAATCCCAGCACTCAGGGAGGCTGAGACAGGAGAATCGCGAGTTCAAAGCCAGCCTCAGCAACGACGAGGCGCTAAGCAACTCAGTCAGACCCTGTCTCTACATAAAACACAAAATAGGGCTGGGGATGTGGCTCAGTGGTCGAGTGCCCCTGGGTTCAATCTCCAGCACCCAAAAAAATAAAAATAAAAAATAAAAAAGAGCCAGGCGCAGTGGCTCAAGCCTGTAATCCCAACACTTAGGGAGGCTGAGACAGGAGAATCGTGAGTTCAAAGCCAGCCTCAGCAGTGGCAAAGCACTAAGCAACTCAGTGAGACCCTGTCTCTACATAAAACACAAAATAGGGCTGGGGATGTGGCTCAGTGGTCAAGTGCCCCTGAGTTCAATCTCCAGTACCAAAAAAAATTTAAAAATAAAAAATAAAAAAAAAAGAGCTGGAGATGTAGCTTAGTAGTAAATCATTCCTGGGGCCAATCCCCACTACTAAAAACAAGGACAAAAAAAACCACAAAAAAACAACTTTGCAGCCTCCCTAAGAGGTGGAAGTTCAGCTCAGTTTGGGCCTTCAGGGCCTTTATAATCTAAACTCAGCTTCATTCCCAGTGTGTCTCAAACACAGGCTTTGCACTTCGCACTTTCTTCACGTTATTTGCTCTGCCTGAAATTCTCATTGTCCACTTCCTCATCTGTCCAAAAGCCTTTTTTTCTGATCCTTCAATACCTGGCTGCTCTGTTGCATCCCTGTGAAGCTTTCCTGGATTTACCACCTAAGCTCCTCATTGGAATTAGCCTCTTTCTCTTCTGTGTGCTCAAAAAAACCCTTGTTTGTAACTCTGCAAGTCTTATGAGCTCATATCCTGGAGTTACACTTTATTGTAGAGACCTGAGATTGTGAGTCCTTGAAGTCCTGATTATACATTTGTTTGTGCCTAGCACAAACCTTGAGCCTGCCAGTCAATGGGCATTTAGTGAACCTTTATTGCAGATGGTTGAATTAATAATCTCCACTCAAGTGATAGAGAAAGAAAAGATTATCCTTCCTACAATACTGAAGGAAAATAAGGCACCTATCATTGATGAGAGTGTCAGGAAAGTCTCTAAAATGGCATAATAGTGGGGGCCCAGGATGTAGCTCAGAAAGAGGCCCTGGATTCTATACCCTGCACTTCGACACACCCAGGAGTAGGACAAAGACAGGCTGGGAAAGATGGGAAAGGATTCTAAATCCTACCTTGTGCATCCCCTCTACTAAGAATCAGGTTGTTGTTGGTGGTCTCACTAAATTAAGAATGGGCAGACTAGCGTGGTGGCGCAAGCCTGTAATCCCAGTACTTAGGGAGGCTGAGACAGGAGAATCGTGAGTTCAAAGCCAGCCTCAGCAACGGCGAGGTGCTAAGCAACTCAGTGAGACCCTGTCTCTACATAAAACACAAAATAGGGCCGGGGATGTGGCTCAGTGGTTGAGTGCCCCTGAGTTCAATCCCCGGTACCAAAAAAACCCCAAAAAACCAAAAAAAGCAAAACAACTGTGTAACTACTGAGTGAGGCTAACTGTTCTTACTTTGAAGACTTGTTGGAGTATTAAATGAGTTTATGATACTTAGAATGATGCCCAGCACATGGTGGTCAGTACATGTTAACTATTAGTACTTGTGATTTATACTCTATTTACTTCCAAGAAGAATTTGAGGTAGCTTAAGATATTAAATAATATACAAAAGAGGATAATTACATGTATGTGCTTACATTATATTAAATATTAGAAATTACTTAGTAATAGGAAGGAGAGAAAGAGGTATTTTTTAGTTTGTTTGAATTAAACTCCTAAATTTGCCTCTGAGCTTCCAGGAAGCCAAAGCAAAAAGGAATTATACAGTTTTGGGGGGTGGTTTGCTGGGGATTGAACCCAGGAGTGCTCTTTACTCCTGCTTCAGCCTCCCCAGTTGCTGGGATTACAGGCATGCACCTCTGAGTCCAGCATGAGTTTAGCTTTTAATATGAAATATTAAATGCCCCTCCCCCAACATTGACACATTCTTCAAAATGGGATTGTGGTGTGAATCTCTATGTTGGAATTTTGGAGCCAAGGATTCTCTTCTATTTTTATTTTGTTGTTGTTGGAGTGGAAGAATCTGAAGTTATTCCCAGATGGCATTTAGTGTCACCCTAAGTGGGGACTTAACCCTTTAATGAGAGTGCATAATGACAACAGGAATAAGCTGAATCAGGATAATGGCTGGGATAATGAGGAGCAGCAGCAGCTCCAAGTTTCTTCCTATCCTCAGCTCAGGGTTTCCTTCCCTCCCTCTTGGCTGAGGACCTCCCTTAGGTCAGGGGTTGAGCCCTGCTGAGTCAGAAATTGCCTGGTGTCCCAGGTGGCTCAGCGGCTTCCCTCAGGCCCTGGCTGTGCGAAAGCAAGGTAGGTACTGAAGCAAATGCTCATGGGATTTTGCAAAGACTGGGCTTCCAAATTCAGAGCAGAATGGTGATCTTAGTGGGAAGGGTTAGCTCCTAAAAGATCACAACTCCCTGCCCCCAGCTTCTGAATTCAAAGAAGGATCTGTTAAAAGTCCAGGAAGACCCCTGGCCCTACCCCTCCAGCCTGACTGCTAGGCTTAGGAGGCACTGCCCCCTCTTTGCCTAAGAATTTAATCCACACACAAGTTTTGGGCCCATCTCATGGAATTCTTTGGGAGGCTCTGAGGTGTAGGCAAGGGTTAGAAAAAGCTGAATTACTATGCAGAAGGAAACAGGATTTTCTGTATTTTTGCTCCTAAAAGGAAGAGGCAAAAGCGGAAGGAGATGAAACCTTTAAGAGCTTGACTAGCACATGGACTTGGCACCAGGCGGTGTGGGATGGGGACTCAAGCCCACCTTACTGGGGGAGCCTAGGGAAGTTTTAAGAAAAACGCCCCATGCTGCATTTCTAAGTTGCCTGCACTCTTGCTGTATTAATCCCTGCTTTACATTCAAACCTTCAATAAAGTAGGTTTGGTCCCAAGCACATCAAGCCCTCAGAAGGAGTTCCTATGTAGAAACAAGGAAAAGGGCTGTGAATGTATGGCCCACAATAACAAGAGCACTCATGGGTCAGCAAGAGGATTCCTAAACTGAACTGACTTGAGCAAAACAGAAGCTCAAAGCCAGAGGCACTGATGAGGAGCCGCGGCTTCTGTTTCTCCATCCCCACAGCCAGGGGATTCTGGAATAGTTCCAAGAACATCCAACCTCCCTTCCTTCCACCCTAGAATGAAGGATTGAGCCAGTCTTGCCCAGCCCTAAAGCAGCAGCTGACCTCAGCTGACAGTTTACCCTTGGGAGCATGGAATGAGGTATCGCCCTCAATTGCCTTTTCTGTAGTGAGAACAATCACTTCCAAAGGGAAGATACTGCCTGCTCACAGTGCCATCGACTTCTTGGCAACCAGTCCTCTCTGGCAGGATCTGTGGGGCTTGCTGAAGCCAGAGTGGGAAGGAAAAGTGGGAGCAGGAGCAAGCTGCAGACATTTACCTTGTCTGGCTGGCCCTGTGACTCACTGCCATTTATGTATCAATCACTAAACCTCAAGATCTAAACACCTTTTGTCCCCTTTGTCTTAGAGAGATTAAAGGAAGGGAATTTGTCCCTATCCTCAGAGGTGGAGGGTGGGGTCTCTTCAGTCTGATTTTGGGAGAAATAGTTTCTGCCCTCTGGACATCTCAAATTCCAGAGGAGGGAGTTGCCTTTATAGAGAGTAAACAGACACAAAGCCACCAGCAGACAGGTGTGAACAGAGAAGCAATGCACAAACATGGCTCACAATTAGTGAAGGGGGAGGGGTGAAATAAGGGCACCAGCCGTTAGCTGGTGGCTAGGAGGAAATAGTTTGCTGGGGCTGGGAGATGTGAGCCTTGGCTGATTTGGAAGTAGGGAGGCCTTATTAGCAGCAGAAGGCAGTTTTCTTGCGGTGGCTGGTGCTATAGGAATGGATCATAAGATAAATGTTCACCCTTAGGCTTTTGGCGATTCTAGTCCCCATCCCTGGTTGAACTGGAAGGTAATGTCAAACTCGCTCAACGCTTGCTCACCAGCACAAGCCCAAAACAAACAGCCGGGTGAGCAAGGTCAACACCAGATGCTTTTGTTTACAAACCTTAAGCTTTTCAACGGGGTCAAAGGACATTCGCAGAGAAGCTGGGTGCTGCCCCAGGGAGGCAAGTGTGGAGGAGGTGAAATCTGTCAGCATCCGGGCCTCTTCCTCAGAAGGGTCACCTGGACTGGTAGTTCTCAGCACGCGGTCACCACTGAAGGCGTGACCATCACTACACATCACTTACGCAAGCGGTTCTTGCTCATCTGATCTACACAAGGGCAGAGGAAACTGTCCACTATATTTTATGGAGAAGGAAACAGGCCTGAAAGGATTCTGGTTTAAGGTTACATGACAGGGGCAAAGCTGTCCTTTCCACTACCCCACACTGGCCCTGCCTCACGGCCCTCTGGCCTTTGAACTTTAGGGGCACTGAGCATTCATGGACCGTGCGCACCGGCGAAAGGCCAACTGGTCGTCTGCATTTCAATCTAGCTCTGCACATTTCATGAGAAACCCAACCGAGGAGGCGGGAGATAACGTCTGGGAAGGCGGCCCACCTGGACTCCCTGGCTCTCAGCTAGAGACGCGAGGCCAGCGTCCCTTCTCCGAGCGCGGCTCACCTTTGCCCCACCTGGGCACTGCCTGGCAGAGAAGAGCCAGCTCTAGACAGCCAGCACTGTCCCCTCCCCGCGCGTCCCAGCCCAGCCCTTCGGAGTCCATGCCCATATAAGGGCCGCGCTTCCCGGCGGCCAGGGCCGTGACGCGCCGCGGTCCACGTCAGCGGCCAGCGGGAGGCGCGGCGCCCGCTCCAAAACAAGTGACGCTGCGCAGTGGGAGGCGGAGGCAGCTGCCGCGCCCACCCAACCCCCCGCCGCGGTTAACCCCTGCCAGGCTGCGATCTCCAGGCCTGGCCGCTGCTGGCCACCAGGCGGGCTTTGCTTTTCTGCGTGAATGCGGCTGCTGAACCCAGCGCGGGTGACCTTGAGCCCGATCATTCTGTCCCGGGCGGGCACAGGGAGATGGGTCTCGGGGACTTTCTCTGGGCATCCGAATGCGTTCTGTCTGCTCATTTAGCCTCGAAGTGGGAAGGGTGCGAAATTCCTGATGAGCCCTAGTAGGTAGAGCCGAGAGATTTTGCCCTCTGGGTTATTTAAAGACAATTTCATGTCTCATTGATACTTGGCCTTTTCCTTCTTGAAACAGAAAAAAAGACCCTTAGGCATCAGTGCTTCCAGAGAGCCCCTGAAAGCCTCTGGGGAGGTGCTGCGGTAAAGGGATCCCCTTCCCACCCAGTTCCCAGCCAAGTCAGATAAAAAGGTCTAGCCTGGGAATGATGGAGGAGGATCCTGGGAAAGTGTTGGGGAGTCCTCCTGCTAGGTAGAGGCCAGAAACAGAAAAGGAAGAGACTTTTGAGAAAAGCGGCAGGACTCGGTTTCAACCGAGTTTCACCAGGAGCCGCCTTGGAGGTAGGGGTGGCCTGGTTGCTGAGTTCAGCTGTGCTCAGGGGAAGCCAGTTAGATCTCCGCCCTGGCCTGCCTTGTCTCACCTGACCTGTGTGTGCGTGCGTCTGTGCATGGGCACCAGGAATGCTCGTGAGTGGAAAAGCAAAGGGAACTGTAAGAAGTAAAAGGACTCCAGGATGAAGGGAGAGTCTGAGGTATATAGGATGCAGATGGGAAGAGTCAGCACTGGCCCACGGGCTCACAGCCTGGGACGTGTTGGGGAACTTGGCTGACTGTCTGAGGGAGGGGCTCGGACTTAGGGGCAAGTCCCAGGGCCTCGCAAACCATCCCTTCACATTCTGGATGCCTACCCACACTTCCTCTTTAAGACCCGCTTCCTCTTTCGCCTGAGCTCAGTCTCTGCCTGGTAGAGAATTCGTTGGGTGGAAACCTCGACCCACCCCCAAGCTCGGGTCACAGGGATAGAGTGGGCATAGGGGGGTGGGGAGACAGAGTGGCCCTCCTTAACAGGGAACTGGTAGAGAATGTGGCAAATTTACCTCTGCTATGGACAGTGTCCCTGAAGCTTGGTCTCAGGGTGAATGATCAAAATGAGGTTAAGTGTGGGAACTTAAAAGACTGTGTGTGAGGGGGCTTCCTCTCTTTGATGAGGGTGGGGGGGGGGCTTCTTTCCTCAGTGTCCTGGGACTGGATAATGGCCAAATTATTGAAGAACTAAGGAAAGGATAATGTTAATGCCTGCACAGTGGTCATGACTGTGGGCTTTGGAGTCAGTTAGGACTTCAGCTCTGTGGTTGGTGGTGAGGTCTTGGGCAGATTTTTAAGCTCTCTGAATCTCAATGCCCATGTTTGAAATAAAAGTATTAGTCATATTCATTCTTTTTTTTTTTTTTTTTGGTACTGGGGATTGAACTCAGGGGTACTTGACCACTGAGCCACATCCCCAGCCCTATTTTGTGTTTTATGTAGAGACAGGGTCTCACTGAGTTGCTTAGCGCCTCGCCGTTGCTGAGGCTGG
>CM053410.1:61590526-61608615 GCA_028644305.1 Xerus rutilus
TTTGAACTCGCGATTCTCCTGTCTCAGCCTCCCTAAGTGCTGGGATTACAGGCTTGAGCCACCGCGCCCAGCTCATATTCATTCTTTTGAGAATTAATAGGAGTCATCATCTTTATTAAGCATTTTGCATATATATTAATTCCATCCATAATATTTAATACCTGGCACAGAGTGAGCACCCAATAAATAGTGACTGTTGTTACTATTAGTAGCAATAGCAGTAATCATGGAAGTCCTCTCCAGGACACCACATAGAGAGTTAGCCAGAATCATCAGGTATGCCAGCCTTGCCTTTCATGGCTTTGTGCCTTTCAGCTGTCTTTGAGGTCCCTCTGATTCCTCATCACCTCTGCCACTTCCTCCTCCATCCTGACCCCAGCCTGGCCTGGAAGGAAGAGCAGCAACCATGGAAATATAAGATAGGTGTTTATCTCCCAGCTCTGCCCTTCCCTGTGCCACTGAGCCCTTCTGAGGTCCAATTTCCTTCTCACTGAAACAGGGAGGACACTTTCTGGCTGGAGTCCCTCCCTTCCTCTGAGAGCCAAGAGAATAAACACTGTTGAAAATACTTTGAAAACAGCCCCCACCCCTCAGTCCTCTGCTGGGTGAATCTCCTTTCTCATTCTCAGCTACTCCCCACACCCCACACAGCTTTGGGCATCTTGCTCACAGTTCTGACAGCTCTCCCTTTACTTGCATTGGAGAGGTTAAGTCAGACTTCCCCAGGGGACAACTCCTCAGGGCAGGAAGTAAGTCACTCATCTCACAACCCCCAGTGCCAAGTCCAGGGCAGGGCACATAGTAGGAGCTCAATCAAAGCAAGTTTCCTTTCATCTATTAGCACATCCCAGTGAGGGGGGCAGAAGGAGGAGACCTCATCAGAATTTGGAGAAGCTGCATCTCTCCTCTGGGCTGATGGAAGGGTTGGGGATGAGACAGGAGGGGAGCCTGGCCAGACTCAAGGATTCTAGCTTTCACATCACACAGAGCCCAAGACCATGTCAGTCTCTTTAGGGTCAAAATGTACTGGCTGGCCAGCCTCAGCAATGGCGAGGCACTAAGCAACTCAGTGAGACCCTGTCTTTACATAAAACACAAAATAGGGCTGGGGATGTGGCTCAGGGGTTGAGTGCCCCTGAGTTCAATCCCTGGTACCAAAAAAAAAAAAAAAATGTACTGGCTGGTTTTGCTCTGAGTTCCCAGGACTGGGAGAAACCTCCAGCCCATAGCCTCTACTCAGAGCCCCGCCACTCTTCCTGGGAGGAAAGCAAGCATTTTGCCTAGAAGGGAAGTCACTGGGTAACCAGTTCCACTCACCCAAACCCTCCTCTTCCCTCTGCCACCCAGAGCAACCTGTTTCTCCCTGTTACCTCATGACCAAGAATAGCTGCCCTCTCATTGATTGGTTTAAAAATAAGACACTCGCCTTACCTCACCCGTACTATTGTGATTAAAGACCTTGGCAAGCAGGTGACTCTGGAGCCTGTACCTGCTCCTCTGGCAGAAAGAGGAAGCCCCATGACAGCCTG
Organism: Xerus rutilus; assembly: GCA_028644305.1. Classification (NCBI taxonomy): domain Eukaryota; kingdom Metazoa; phylum Chordata; class Mammalia; order Rodentia; family Sciuridae; genus Xerus; species Xerus rutilus. Next base: position 61,592,056 of record CM053410.1, read on the forward strand.
CGGGCCCTCATGTCCCTGTGGGGTGAACTCTGCCTGCTGGAGCCACACCCATGCTCCATGAGAGGGCTTGCTACTTAAGTCTAAGTGCCCTCCATTGCTGCTGGCTGCCTTTTAGCCACCAACTCTCACCAGTATGACCCTGGTGCACACACTGTTTATCACCATAACTTGTCTCAGAGGGGCTCTGCACAGGACTGGGAGGAAGCAGCTTCCTCAGAAAGCCAGATTGTGCCTGGCATGGTGGCTCATGCCTATAATCCCAGCAACTAGGGAGGCTAGGTTGGGAGGATTACAAGTTTGAGGCCAGCCTTGACCATTTAGTGAGGCCCTGAGCAACTTAGTGAGACCCTGTCTCAAAATAAAAAAAAGACTGGCGATGTAGCTTAGTAATACAGCACCCTCGGGTTCAATACCCAGTACCAAATGAATAAACATAAAGTGAAGTTGTATGCTCCCTGAGGGCTGACCCTCCCAGGAGAGATTTCTCATGACTTTTCCAGGCCAAAAAAAGAAAGAATGGGAGACAGAAGTCCTGAATTCCTGGCCACCCAGAAAAACCTGAAAAGGAGCCTCAAGGTTTTTCATAAGAAAAATGACCAGAGTGGCTGTCAGGACCCAGTGAAATGTAGTTACAAAGCCCACTGAAAGCAATGCCATCACGGGACCATGTTATTTCTGCCGTTCACTCCCTGGGCCTCCGGGCCTCTTCCACCAGCTGCCATCTCTGCAAGTGGTCCTGCCTTCTGAAACTCCCTGCTGGGGCGGCAAAGGCCCACCCATCCCAACTCCTCAGGGTGCACTCATTCACAGTGCACCTGTTGCTGAGGGCAGGCAACGTATCCTCAAGTGTCTTCCACTTGAGTGATCTGGGCTTCTCTGTCTGCCCCACCTCCTTCCTTGTCCTGAGGTCCTGAGAGTGGACAAGCTGGCTCCCCCAGGGCTGTTCCTGGGCCTCAGTTCTCTAGCAGCACAGACCAACCGCAGTGTGTGCAACGGGAGAGTGTGTTTAGGAGGTGCACGCAGCCAAACCGCTTCGTGGGACAAAACTTTGTTTCTGTCACATGGGACGACGTAGACAAACCGCTCTCTGGCTATGGAGGGTTTATATGTGTTCATTCCTCCTCTGAATCATGCTAGCTTGGGATTCACTGAACAGCTGCTGACTGCAGGAGGGGCCCGGAGAGCCAGGCGGAGCCAAGTCCTGTGGAACCAGTTAGAGAATGATTGGGGCTTTGGAGGGGGGACAGTCACAGTGGTTCCAGATCTCACTTCTCACCAGGTTGTCCCTCTGGGTTATCTCTTCTCAGAGGTGTTATGAAAGGCAAGCCACCCAGCAGCTTCCTGTCTGAAAGCCATTGGCACAGACCACCATCAGTGGGCTGCCCATGTTGTTGGGACCAGAGAACCTTTGAGGTAGGAAGCCCTGGCCCGGCACCTGCCCTCATTCACAGTGCACCTGGCCAGGGAGCAGAAAGTTGTGGAAGGCCGGGCGCGGTGGTGCACGCCTTTAATCCCAGCACTTTGGGAGGCTGAGACAGGAGAATCACGAGTTCAAAGCCAGCCTCAGCAATGGCGAAGCACTAAGCAACTCAGTGAGACTCTGTCTCTACATAAAACACAAAATAGGGCTGAGGATGTGGCTCAGTGATTGAGTGCCCCTGAGTTCAATCCCTGGTACCAAAAAAAAAAAGTTGTGGAAGATACAGGATAGCTCTGTTCCTGGCTTATCAAGCAGGAATTGGGATGGAGAAGGGGTTTTGAACATCTCTCCAAAGGTCCAGAGACATTTCCTTGGGCTTGGTTATTGTAACAAAAGTTCCTCCTCACCCAGAAAGCTCTGCAGGGTGATCTCCCAAGAGAGACCAACGGTGTGACGGGCAGTCTGTGGAGGAGACGGCTGAAGCACACTAAGGAGCTCGAATCCTAGCTTGGACATGTTACTTCATATATTCTCTGGGCTTCTTTCCTCAGTGGTATCTACCACGCAGGATAGCTGTGGAATAATGAAGTAATACATATAAGACACCAGGACGGCAGCAAATACTGTTATTCTAAGCAAGGATCTCACTTGAGAGGCCCTGTAGTCTTTCTCCACTGTTGTGAGATGAAAGTCTCTCCCTGATTCTGACACTTTCTTTGGGAGGGAGTACTAGGGATTGAACGCAGGGGTACTCGACCACTGAGCCACAGTTCCCAGCCCTATTTTGTATTCTATTTACAGACAGGGTCTCATTGAGTTGCTTAGCACTTCACTTTTGCTGAAGCCGGCTTTGAACTCACTATCCTCCTGCCTCAGCCTCCTGAGCCACTGGGATTACAGGTGTTGCAACTGGCTGATTCTGACACTGTTGAATCAGGCCAGTGTAATATGTATGTATACACACATAATATACACATATATTATGTAATATATATACAATATAATATATATGTAAATATATGTCTGTCTGTCTATCTATCCATCCCTCCATTCTCTGGCCTCTGAACTCTGGCGCAGCAAGAGGAAGTCTTGCTTTTTTCCTCTGGACCATGAAGAGCACACAGACACCTCCCCAACAGCAATGGGGTGATACAAGTCATTCTGAGCCACTGGGAGGGGGGAGGGTTTGAGAACCTTTTCAGTGTAAGAAACCTGGTTGGCAAAGGTATCCCCAACTGTTCATTAGGTCCCTCCCCTTATCATAATGATATGGATTATCTCCTAGAACTTTCATGTTTATTTTGTTATTTAATTTTCATAATGATCCCACAGAATAGGCTAAGATTTATTGTTAGTATAATTATAATACTGGGAATTGAACCCAGGGCTCTCTACCACTAGGCTACATCCCAGACCTTTTTCTGTTTTCTTTTGAAACAGGGTCTCACTAAGCGGCCCAGGCTGGTTTTGAACTTTTGGCTAATAAGATGTTATCAGAGAGGCCAACTGGGACATGGAGCTCCTACCTCCTGACTCCCTGGTCCAACAGGCCATCCAGATCCCATCCGTCTTTGCCCTGGGCAACTCCACTGGGAAACCCAAAGTGAGTCCAGCAGGAAGGAGCCCAGGGTCTGTAATAACAGCATGACTTAGTAACAGATTGGTTGAGTCAGGGGGTTACTGGGGGCAAACACCATGCAGAGAAAGGACTGACTGTTAGACTCGGCTCATCCTCTTCCCTCTTCAAACACTTCTGCTCAATTGTTGACCTCTCAGCACCAAGGAAGCACCTGACACTACTGCCAGAACCAAAACGTGCAGAGCCAAATGCACATACAGTCTGCAAACAAGAAATTCCAGGTGCCCCTAAAGAGAGCGGTGTTGCTGGCCTGGGCATTGCAAGAGCTTCCTGGGCCTGCCTTCTGTGCTGACTGTGGAACTGGGAGTGAGCCACAAACTCCTCACAGCACCTGCCCAGGGACAGGGACAGAGCGGGTCAGCCTCAGTCCCAGCTCTCCTGCATGGTGCGAAGGGTCAGGAGTGGTTTCTTTCTTACTTCCTTCCTTTCTTTTTTTCTTTCTTATATGATTCTGGGAAGTGAACCCAGGGCCTCATGCATGCCAGGCAAGTGCTCGACCACTGAGCCACATCCCCAGCCCTATTTTGTGTTTTATGCAGAGACAGGATCTCACTGAGTTGCTTAGGGCCTCGCTGTTGCTGAGGCTGGCTTTGAACTCGCAATCCTCCTGCCTCAGCCTCCTGAGCCACTGGAATTACAGGCATGTGCCACTAAGCCCAGCAGGAGTATGGTTTTAAGCACCCTGAACTCTCTGAATGCCACCAATTTGCTGAGCCTCAGTTCCCTTTGCTATACATGAGGGTATGGGACTAACCACACTTGAGGTCCTGTGTGCCTGGACAGCCTGTGATGATCTGTGCCAAGTGACCCTACTTCCTTCCATCTTTTGCTTTTTGCCTCCAATATGTTGGTCACATATTTTTTTTTTTCAACTTAGTTCAATATTTCTCAGCCACTAGGACACACTGAACACCGGGCTGGTACTAGAAAAATCAACGGCCCCCAAGATACCTAGAGGGTGGGAGGCCTGGGGGAGGAGGAGAGACCAGCAAACAGGTCACCAGGGTAACAGGAGACCAGGGTCTCCAGAAGCCTTGAGGTGGGGAGGGGCAGAGAAGGGATCCCACAGGGCCAGAAAGAGTCTCCCTTAAGGACCCGAGTATGGAAAGAGGTTTACTTCCAGGAGGAGTTGAGGCAGGGGCAGGTGACAACCTGTTAGAACCATTTCTAACAGACTAAGCCCTGTACAAACCAACTTACACATTCTACTTCACTTCATTCCTTCTTGTTCATTCACTGTAGTTCTCGGGATCGAATCTGAGGCCTTGTGCATGCTGGACAAGCACTCTGCCACTGAGCCACAGCCCCAGGATTTTTTTTTTTTTTTTTTTTTGGTACCAGGAATTGAACTCAGGGGCACTCGACCACTGAGCCACATCCCCCGCCCTATTTTGTGTTTTATGTAGAGACAGGGTCTCACTGAGTTGCTTAGTGCCTCGCCCTTGCTGAGGCTGGCTTTGAACCCTTGATTCTCCTGTCTCAGCCTCCCTAAGTGCTGGGATTACAAGCGTGCACCACCATGCCCAGCTGGCCACACTAAGTTGATGAGGCTGGTCTTGAACTTGTGTTTCTCCTGCCTCAGCCTCCCAAGCTGCTGGGATGACAGGGGCACATCACTACCATCACCATCACCACACCTGTCTCATTTAATTCTTATGAAAACTTTTTTTGGGGGGAGTACTGGGGATTGAACTCAGGAGCACTTAACCACTGAGCCACATTCCCAGTCCTTTTTTATATTTTATTTAGAAAAAGGGTCTTGCTGGGTTGCTTAGGGCCTTGCTAAATTGCTCAGGCTGGCACCAAACTTGTGATCCTCCTGCCTCAGCCTCCCCAGCTTCTGGGATTACAGGCATGTGCCACCACACTTGGTTATAGCAACCTTTTGAATAAGTATAAAGCCCATTTTACAGACAAACTAAAGTTCAGGGTGCTTAAAGCTATACTATAGGGTCAAGCTGAGACTCAAATTCAGAGCCCATGTTCTTTCTACCCAAATAACAGAGTGTGAAGGGCATAACTAAGACTTTTCTATTACTTAGGGTCTGGGCCTTTTGTGAATCCTGCTGGCCCCACCCCCTGGCTAATAGGAGAACTGCCACTTTAAGAGAGGCAGCCCCTTCCAGAAGTTTCCATTCATTTTTAATGGCCCAGCTGCTGTGGCCTCCCCACCCCCATAGACTAGCCCAGGACTTTCTCTGCAGGGAGCGTTCTCACCATGTTGGGGGCCTATCAATGTTTAATGGCAGCAAGGATCTTATCTCGGTTACCCAAGCCTTTTAGATGACCCCTGCTCAAGGACCTGGCATGTGGGGGAGGTGGCAGATGGCAGTCTCATCATCACCCCTCTGCTCTGCAGAGGGAGGAGGGTTATTGGAGTGGAAAGGGTGGCTGGAGAGAGACCGGCTCTAAGGAACAGAAAGCTTGACTGCACATTTGCATGGCTCTGGTCACCCTTGTCTCCACCTGGCCTGCGGAGGTGCCCACTGAATGCACTGTCGACATCCTCCTGGGAGACCCCAAATACAGCAGAGGGAGTGGATGGCTTTCTGTGGGCCTAAACGTAGATGTCCTTTGCTCCTACTCTGGTTTCCCCTGAGCATCTGAGTCTCTGCTTATTTTCTAGGGGGACAGCATTTTCTGTCCCTCTTATAAACTGTTGAAGACAAGGACCTCCCTCGAGTGTTCCAGGGACACAAACATGTTGCAAAGGCCACACTTACCATATCTTTGGCACAATCCTGCCATAGATCTGGGAGCTGCAGGTCCCCACACTCTGGGTCCTGGCTCTAGGGTACGTAGGGGGAGGGACAGGTTCTTGCTGCTCTCCCAGGGCCCCGGGGAATGCCTGAGGCAGATGGCTGAGTTCTATTTGGGGAGTAGAACGTCACCTTCCCAACCCAGCAGCCAAGGCCACTCAGACGTTATTTACAGACCTTGTCTGATGACCCAGCCTCCAAGCTGTGACGGAGAGCAACTGAAGAGCAACGACTCCTGGGCCTTCTTCAGTTTCTCCTGCTCTTGGACTTTCTCAGGTCCTGTCACAGTTTGCTCTGCGCAGGTGCACTGTGTGCCCGCAGCAGCTGATGCGTCACTCTCAGCTAGAAGCCTGGAAAAAAGTGTTCTTAGGACGGAGGGAGGGGCTTGGGAGTAGAGGGTCCACCACCTGTGCCAGAGGCCAGAGAGAGGTTGCCTCCATGAGTTGGAGGACTGGGAATGGGATTCGGGCAGGAAGGTGAGGGAGGCCAGAAGGGAAAGAGAGCCAATGCTCTCCTCAGGAGACTTCTGCAGGTTGGGGGCTGAGTGGGTAAGGATGAGTTCACCATTACTACACTCCTAGTTCAAATAGGAGAAGTCTAGTTGAATGGACCCAAAATGGCCAATACATCAGGCAAACATTCACAAAACCAGGACCCTGGACACCTGGGGTGGGGTGGATTTTGAAGGTTGAACCTCTAGAGACTAGGAAATCCTAAAGGCTAATCCTGAGACCTTGTGGAGCCTGAGGTGTCGCTTTTTTTGGGAAACCAAGTCCCAATAGGATGATGCTGACTTCTCCTCTAGGAAAGGCCCTGGGGGAACCTCTAGAAAGCCAGACAAGCCAGGTGTGGTGGCGCACGCCTATAATCCCAGCACTTTGAGAGGCTGAGACAGGAGAATCGTGAGTTCAAAGCCAGCCTCAGCAACGGTGAGGCGCTAAGCAACTCAGTGAGATCCTGTGTCTACATAAAACAAAATAGGGCTGGGGATGTGGCTCAGTGGTCAAGTACCCCTGATTTCAATCCCTGGTACCAGAAAAAAAAAAAAAGAAAAAGAAAGAAAGAAAGAAAAAGAAAACTAGACAAGCCAGGCGTGGTGGTGTACACCTGTAATCCCAGCAGCTGAGGAGGCTTAGGCAGGAGGATCACAAGTTCAATGCCAGCCTCATCAATTTAGTGAGGCTCTATGCAGTTCAGCAAGAGCCTGTCTCAAAATTTTAAAAAGGCTGAGGATCTAGCTCAGTTGATAGAGTGCTTGCCTCACATGCCCAAGGCTCTGGGTTCAATCCCCCACACTACCACAGGAAAAAAAAAAAGGTAGGGAGAGCTGGGGATGTGGCTCAGTGGTAAAGTGCCCTTGGGCTTAATCCCTGCTGCGAGAAAAGTGGAGGGTCATCATTTTTCTCCCCCTGGGATCCTGTCTGGGGCTCCCTGCTCCCTCACCCTGGGGCGTAGGTCCAGTGCCCATCCTCTCCAGAGAAAAGAGCTCCTAGCAAAGCCTTCACTGCAGGTTGGACCAGGAGAGAGGGAAAATCCAGTCTGAGGCAGAAGCATGGTTTGGTTCTGCCTCCTGATTCAGCTCTGACTGCCCAGGGCCAGTGGGGAGAGGCCTGAACCCAGCCCAGAGCTTTGGGGTGCTGCTGTTCCCGGATTTCACAGCAGTCTGAGCTCTTCATGGTCTCATGGCTCCAAGCTCTTGTACAGAGGAAGAAATGAACTCTAGCAGAACTTCCCAGATTTATCTATTTTTTCAACAAGGTGTTTACTGAGCACTTATTCATGTCAGATGCTTTCTTTGCTGCGGATGAAGCAGTAAGCTAAACAGGAAAAATCCTCACTGTTGGGCTGGGGATGTGGCTCAGTGGTAGAGTGTCTGCCTGGCATGCACAAGACCTTGGGTTCAATCTTCAGCATCACACACACACACAAAGTATCAAAATAATAATAATAATAATGAAAAAAAATCCTCACTGTCTTGAGACTCACTTTCTATTGGGGCAAAGATAAACACAGAAAATATGTTTCTATTAAAGATAAAGCCTATGGTGAAAGAATAAAGCAGGGAAGAGGAATAGAAGGTGGTAACAGTGAACATGTTACTGAAAGTTTAGATAGGAGGCCTGGAAGGGTCTCCTGGAGAAGGCAACTGTGAGTTAAAACTAAGAGTGGAACTAATAGCCGAGCAGGGTGACGCATGCCTGTAATCCCAGCACTTAGGGAGGCTGAGACAGGAGAATCGCGAGTTCAAAGCCAGCCTCAGCAACAGCAAGGTGCTAAGCAACTCAGTGAGACCCTGTCTCTACATAAAACACAAAATGGGGCTGGAGATGTGGCTCAGTGGTCAAGTGCCCCTGAGTTCAATCCCTAGTACCAAAAAAAAAAAAAAAAAAAAAGAGTAGAACTAGTGAGGATCTGAAGGACTAGAATTCCAGGCCAAGGAAATAGCAAGTGCAAAGGTACTGGGGCAGCTGGAGGTGGGAGAGCAGCAAGGAAGGGAGGAGATGAGAGGAAGTGGGAGGTGAGATTTAGTATAAAGTACCACAATAAGGACTTGGACTCTTACTCTGAGTGAGAAGAAGAGGCCAACAATAACTGGCAGAGGAGTCACATGATAGGACACACATTTAAGGGATCACTTTGAAGGCTGTGTTGAAAATAAATGACATGGGACAAGGATGAAGCCAGTGGACCAGGCAAGAGGCCATCAGTGGGAAATGGTAGTGGTGAGGATTGGGCTGAAAGCAGTTAGAAATAAGAAGTGAGTGGGTTTCTTAAAGGAGGAGCCTATAGGAGTTGCTAATAGACAAAATGTAGGTCGTGAGAAAAAATAATAGATGTATACACACTAGGTACTCTAGGATACCCTTTATGTCCAGCGTCGCAAAAATTTCACAGTTATCTTCTAAGAGAGGTTCTATTGTTATTTCCCACCTCACAGGGCAGGACACCTGGAGAGGATGAGAAGCTTGGACCCTCTCATGGCTAGCAGGTGGCCAGGCAGGCATTACCCCCAGGGCCTCCACAAAAGCGGGTGGGAAATCTCAGGCCTCCTCTCAACTCCCCACCGCGCCTGCCCTGCTTCAGGAGCTGACCTACATGTTGGACATGCAAAGGTGGGCAGCGGGTTCTCCACCCCGAAGAACTCAGGATTTGGAGGAGGGGACAGATGTGACTAGGAACCACAGTGAGATAAGCGGGCGGAGTCCTCAGCATTCAGAGGAACTGGGTCTCCGACAATGTGGGAGGTGAGAAAAGACACCTCCGCGGAGTCACCAGTGGGCCGCATCTCAGAGACGCAGGAAGCTTTGCTGGAAGAACCCGGGCAGGGATCGCGCTCCTGGCAGAGGCCGTGCGTGCCCGGGCGCGGGGTGTAGGGGGCGCGGCCTGGTTGGAGCCGAGCAGGGGCAAGTACCCGGTTTTGGTTTGGGAGGAGTGGTGGGGGGGGGGGTGACCGAGGAGACCGGGAAATGAGCAGGGTGGTCAGGAATGCCTGCAAAGATCATCCCGAGGCCAGGGCCACCGCTGTAGGTTCCCAAGGACGGTGGAGCCGTCAGATTTGGGTTTTCCACAGATCTCTTCCAGGGACCCAGTTCTGCCTGTTTGGGGATGACGCTGCCTGGGAAATTTGGTCAGACGCAAAGAGCTGGTAAGGTTTCCAGGAAACAAGAAGTCCTTTGCTGCGCCTGCGTGTCTCTGTGTGTGTCCGGCTATAAATAGACACGGCGCCCCAGGGCGTCTGGCTCACACTCCCTCCCCAGCTGCCCCTGCCCCTCCTCTCATCCTGGCCCAGCTCAGCCTCTGCAGCCCTTTCGTCACTCAGCGGGCAGGGCCCAGGATGGGGACCAGGACTCTGCTCTGCCTTAGCAGATTCCCCTTAGGACACAAAGCCGCCTGCAGCGGGAAAGGAAGAAACGTGGTGACTGTAAAACCCAACCTGAGGGGCCTGGGGATATAGCTCAGTTGGTAGACTGCTGGCCTCCCCGCAGGCACAAGGCCCTGGGTTCAATCCCCAGCACCACCAAAAACAACAACAACAACAACAAGCAGCTAAGTGTGAACTGACTCCACAGTGGGATGATGACTCTTTCCCCTCCAACTCCAGGATCCTTCAGGACAGGTGGAAGGAGAGAGAAAAGAATAGAAAATACATACCTGTGCACGTGTGTATGTACACATGGGCCAGCGTGGCTCAAGAGTGGGTCACAACACTGGTCCAAGGGGTCACAGCAGACCTAGTCTGCAGGAACCTCCCCAGTACCCTGCTTGTGAAGCTGATCTTGCCCACCATCGGCTACAGCAGTTCACTTACAAAGTCTTGTCACCGACACACCACAGCTACACAGACAAGATCTCTGAATTTGAAGGTTTTGGAACCCAGCATGGCTGTCAGGATTACAGTTATCATTTATGGAGTCCCTCCATGGGTTGGGCAAGGCTTCAGATGTTCCGCAAGTTTCATCTATAATTCTCTCTGGCTGAGTGTGGTGGCGTATGCCTGTAGTCTTAGCTACTCAGGAGGGAGGCTGAGTCAGGAGGCTCACTTGTGCCTAGGAGTTTGAGACCAGCCTGGGCAACATAGTGAGACACCCCCCCACCTCAACAAACAAAGAGCCCCATGGGTGGTGTGCCCCGGTTGACAGAAGAAGGGAGTTCCACAGGGGTAAGAAACACACCAGGGTCACATATAGTAGCGCATCATCCCAGTTCCCCTGAATTGGGAAGTCTGTCTTCTTGGATAACAACCCTGTAAGGGAGGGCATGTGGTTGAGGTACCATCATGTCTTCAAGTCTGCTCACAAAATGGCTCCACCACGTTGCCATCCAATCCTTCTCTCATCCTCTCATCCTTGGCATGAGAGTGTTACTAAAGTTGTAGCCCAGTGAGTTATCTGGGCACTTGACTGTGCAGAGAACTGCAGGGTTTTGTTGCTGAGGCTGTCTCAGCCTCCAGAGTGGCTGGGTTTACAGGCATGCACCACAGTGCCTGGCATGGCGGGGACCTGGCACTGACTGGGGCAAGGAAAGTCTGCTTTTAGAGGGTGGTCGCTGTAAACCCGCCATCTGTAGGGACAGGGAATTGCCCAGCTGCCTGTAATTGGTGAGAGCAGCTTCCGGATTTTGCATCTGCCCCCACTCAGTTGTGGCACCTGCACTGACTATCTCTTGCTCCTCCCTGAGGATCTCAGAATCAATCCAAGTGGGCTCCTTGGCTGCCCTTTCCCTAGCCTTTCCGCACCTTGCACACCTCTGCCTCATCCGACAGGTTGAGCAGTCCTTTGGGGACACCTGGCTCCCTTCCTCTGGCTCTGCATCACCAGGGCTCACAGGAGGGTACTGGAGGCTTGAGCAGATCCTGGCACCATGGCTGGGGTGGAGTTGCAGAGCACTCACCTAGCAGGGCGAAGCCCTGGGTTCAGCCCCAGCCCTGCAAGAGAAAAAAGCAGGAGAAGAATCCCAATGCCAGCCTTCTGAACAGAATCGCACTCACTGTAAAGGATCGCCGTGGCACTGTTTGCCCCACCAGCTGTGTATTTGGGTGGGGTAAGCTAGGCCTCCAGATGTTAACCAACTTGGGTGACCTCAGCACCCAAGCTCTAGACCTGTCAAACCAAGACAGACCCTGTGGTTTTCATCAGGGTTTGCCCCAGGGAGTTGGGGAAAAGAAGGGGCAGAGGCTACCTAAAAGCCCAGTTGAAGCTAGTACTGGGGGAGTGAAATCAAAAGTCCTGGCTGTGTGTCCTGGGATAAGTTACTTAACTTCTCTGAGTTTCCTTTTCTGATTTACCTCACAGAATAAAGTCAAATAACTTGGCAAGCTGTAAAGTGCTTTGCAGACTGTCCCAAGTCATATCATTGCTGATCTGTGTGCCTGCCTGGCCCACTGGTCGCTCAGGAACAGGAATCACAGTGGGGCCTTCCGTAATCTCACTGGACAACTCCTCTGGTTCCTTAAGACTCAGGGTGACCATGGCTCTTCCGAGTTCTCAGAGGCCTTTGCAGGTACCACTCCGTTCTTCAAGATGCTTCTTCGGGCCTTGTCCCTCTGTGGTTGTTCTCTGCCACCCTGCTCTGTAAGCTCCTGGTCTCTGCCCCCAAATTGGAAAGGAAGATCCTGCGGTGCCTCCCGCCCAGTAAATGTTTGTGACATGAGGGTTCTGAGCCAGCTGCTGGGAATGGCCTCTGCTAGCCTAGTCTGCTTCACAGTTTGAGTTCCTCTTCTCTGCCCCATATGGCCACAGGCCATGGGCTGCCAGCGGTGATTTCCCTGGTGGGTACCACCCTATCGACTTGTCTCTCTCTCACAGGGTTCCTGGTGAGGGGCTCTGGGCAGAGACTGTGCTGCTCCTGTCTCCTAGATGACTTGATCTGAGGACCCGCTTGTCCCTGGGCGAGACGGTGATCTTGCTGGGCTCTTGATTTTGTTCATTTTGCTTCACCATCTTGTCCAACCTCCTGGACCTTACCTCTGGATGGAAAAGTAACTGGGATTTCCTGCATCCAGGCCTCACTCAGATCTGAGTGCAGGAGCCCAGGAGAGGGGGTCTGCTGCAGGGATCCTGGGGCTGGGGCTACCTCTGGGTTGTCTCTACCATTTGCTGAGGTGGTCCTTCCCCTGAAGGGCACACAGAGCAACTCCTACAGGCAGAGTCCAAAGCAGGTGCATGAGCAGCACCAGTTATACCCTCTCCAGGCATGGGGACCATCCTGACTGGTCACTGCCTTGGAGCCTAGGATGTGGGCTGGCAGAAGCCCTACATCAACACAGTCACACAGTCACTGTGTACCTGCACCGCCAGCCACACACACACCCAGAGGAAGTCAGACAGGTGAGAAATGGTGACTGGCTTTAAATAAACATAGCCAAGCTATTTCAGATCGCTGGAGATTAGTGGCCTTTCCTGGGCTCAGACACACCTTGCCTGGAGCAATACCTATTAAGAAAGGACATTTCCAGCTCCCAACCCGGGCAGCTCAGGCTCCAAAATAGGAGTCTGGCTCCCCCTGCTGGTGCACTTGGGAACACACCAGAATGACAGCCATCAAACTGGGGGCAGTTATCTCCTACTGGATTCTACAGGGACACAGAGAGGAATACAGACAGTTGGTACTCTCCCTCTCTGTCCTTCTACTTCAGAGAACCATAGTGATTTACCTTTGTTCATCTTCACGAAGGCGAGACTCACCTCCCTGTCGTAAAGATGAGGCTCAGAGTTCAAGCGAATCTTGCAGGATCCCACAGCAAGGCGGGGGCAGTGCTGGAGTTGCTCTCTTTCACCTGAGGACCCAGGAGGAGACAGGAGTACTGATATCACTGATATCACCGGGCCTCCCAGACCCCAGCCAGAGATCTCATCCGGGACTTTCCTTCTCTATCAGCCAGCACTCTTCCTTGGCCATGTCCTCTCCGGCCAATGGCAAATACCAGACCATTTCTGTATTCTGAACCTACTTAGTGAGCACCCTGGCCCCGGCTAGGGGAATCGCCCATGTTCAGCAGATAGTCAGAGACGCACAGAGAAACAGATGCAAGACAGGCACCACCCCTGTGGCATAAGTGCCTGCTGGGCCAGGGTCCTCCTATGGAACATGGGTCTAAAACAAAGGCCTTGCAATGGTCCCATTGGGGAGCTCCCACTCCTGGGAGAGATGTCCAGGTAAGTCACACCCCTACCTTCAAGCAGGGGGCAGAGTTTCTAGGAGGAGATGAAGTGGCCCCAGGGTGAAGGTTGGAGGCTCCCTCCACAGCAGAGGCCAGCCAGGGAGGGAGGGCTGAGCAGGCCTGGGCGCACTGCTTGTCAGGAGCCACCCACGTCATCCTTCCCTCTGTACTCAGGACCTCCAGGGTTACAAGAGCCACTAGCTCATCTTGCTGGGTGAGGCCTCTCTCCCTTCTAGAGAACAAGCAGGTTGAAAAGGTGTCCATGATGAGCTTGATCTGATGATTCTCCTGGACATCCCTTGGTCAAGAGGCCTTTGAAATAAAACTTTAGGAGACGAGCCCTAAGGACCTGGACTTACTGCAGGTTACAACATAGCCTTTTCTTTCCAGGGCCTTGGGCCTCCCTGCTCCTACCTGGTCTGGTCTTTCTGAAAGATGAGGAATGTGCAGGAAGATCCCACAGTATGAGTGACGTCGGCTCTCCAGCCTCTAGGTACCTTCCTAGGCTGGCTTCATGGTAACTGCTAGAGTCCCCAGAGCTCATCTCCTCACCTGGAAAAGGGCGTCCTTCATGGGGCCCTTCATGAGTCCCTGATTCTCTCCAGTAGCCAAGATCCCTTAGCCAGCTTCCATCATTGGGTGAGGGTCAGTACCTCATGCAGGGAAACACCTGCCTACCTCAATGCAATGATTACAGGACAGATTTGGAGCCAGGTGGACCAGGATCTAAATCCCAGTTCAACTAGTTCCTTCCTGCGTTACCTTGAGCAACCTGCTTAACTTTACTAACCCTCCAAATCTGTCAGTTAGGACAACAGTTCCCACAGCCTGAGGTTGTGCAGGAATGAAATGAGATTTTGCAGCGACTCCAAGGGATGAGAGTACTGTGCCCAGGACAGGTGAAACTAAAGATTAAGCATGGGATATTTTGCTGGAGTGTTAATTTTACTACCAAAAAAAAAAAAAAAAATGGAGACATATCTTTTGAGCTAAACCTGCAAAAAGGAAACCTTTTTTTTTTTTGGTACCAGGGATTGAACTCAGGGGCACTCAACCACTGAGCCACATCCCCAGCCCTATTTTGTGTGTTTTATGTAGAGACAGGGTCTCACTGAGTTGCTTAGCGCCTCGCCATTGCTGAGGCTGGCTTTGAACTCGCAATTCTCCTGTCTCAGCCTCCCTAAGTGCTGGGATTACAGGTGTGCGCCACTGCACCCAATCAAAATGGAAATCTTGAATTAATTTTTAAGAAGAAAGATATGACTTCAGTGTTTTGAGAATTGGCAGTAGTTCTGTCAGAGTGGACATCCTGTGTCTGTGTTGTGTGCCTGAGCGCCTTGGGGAGGCACCAGCTGACTGCATGGGGAAGGGACCCAGGGCCCTCTGCACCTGTCTGGCACAGCTGGTGTGAGACAAGGAGACCTCTTCCTCACCTGGATAATCAAGAGTTTTGGCCCAACCTTGGAGCACACACGGAGATAGTGAGGAGCAGGACCAAGAGCACAGACTGGTGTCTAGTACGATGTTCTGCAGGTCCAGTAGGGACCTGTGGTGTTTTACTGGCAAGCCACAATCAGGAGACCCAATGACAACACATATCAAGGTGGACTGTTTTTTTTGACAATTCATTTTCCTACAGACTGCACCTTCAAACCACCTACGTTTGCATTTACAGCAGGAAATTATCATCTAAACATTAATAGTAATGGCAGTATTTGTCTTGAAATTCTAAGATCACAATACTGTCACTATTACTAAATTTTTTTTTTTTTTTGTACCGGGGATTGAACCTAGGGGTGCTTAATCATGGAGCCACATTCCCAGCCCCCTTTTTCATATTTTATTTAGAGACAGGGTCTCACTAAGTTGCTTAGGGCCTTCCTAAGTTGCCGAGGCTGGCTTTGAACTCGTGATTCTCCTGCCTCAGACTCCCAAGCTCCTGGGATGACAGGTGTGCGTCACCATGCCTGACTCTAAAGTTCTTTTATCCATTTGTTCACTGCTGTGTGATCCAAAGCTAGATGGCCCTTTAATGCCAGAGAACACACAGATCTATAAAACAGATACAGATGAGTGCAACAGAACATCTCCGGATGGACTCAGAAGCATGCTATGGGGTAGATGCTGCCTTACAGTCACAACACCCGCATTAGAGCTGGAATAGACTTCAAATTACTGTTCCTTTTTTTGGTTTTCATATCCGGCTGCTCCCCGATCAGACCTCATTTTTCAAAATTTTATTTTTTGTTGACTTCCCTTCATTCATTCACATGCTCATCTGAGAAGATTTAAGTTTTTCCAGCCTTGGACAATTACTGCCTTTTTTTTTTTTTTTTTTGGTACCGAGGATTGAACTCAGGGGCACTCGACTACTGAGCCACATCCCCACCCCTATTTTGTGTTTTATTTAGACATAGGATCTCACTGAGTTGCTTAGCGCTTCGCCATTACTGGGACAATAATTGCTTTTAGCAACTATAAAGTAGTGATAAGAGAATCCAAATTTCAGATTTTAAAAAATGGAATGGTGTGTATTATGCAGCCAATGTCTTCACTCTAACTTGGTTTGGAACTAAAGCATTCCCCACTGTTCTAACATGCTCAAGAAATCATCAGGAAGGAAAGGAAGTTGTCACATCAAAGGGAGCAGCATTATTCTAGCAGCATCCATTCTGTGTAAGCTTTCCACTGTGAGAGATCTGAAGGTCTGTGATACACTTGATGCTCATAACTGTATTGGCTGGAGAATTGGTATTGAATTTATAGCATCAGCAGAAAGGAAAATGCGATGTTTTTTTATGCATGTCAATAGAGGAGTGACATTCTTGTTCTACAGAGAATGGAAATTCAAAGTCAAATGTTCTTTGTATTCCAAAATAGGGTCTCAAAACATTTTGTAATTTTCATTTAAATTGTTGAGAGGCTTGGAGCCATTAGTTAGTCTATCTCCCAATATGCTGTTTAATATAGCACTGAATAAATGATGGAGTTGTCAATGGATGAGTGATTGACTAATAGTTCTGCTAGTAGTTGATTTATTTTTCTACAATAAAGTTGCATCCCCCTCCCAAAAAAAAAAAAA
>CM053410.1:61609115-61644225 GCA_028644305.1 Xerus rutilus
GGAAGAAGGCAAGGATGCCTACCCTGAAGACTTCCATTCAATATTGCATATAATTTGTTGTCTATGTATTAAGACAAGTAAAAAAAATAAAGCTCATATAGATTAGTGCTCTTTCTGAGGTGCATGTGATAAAGGTTTTCTCCCATTCTGTAGGCTCTCTCTTCACATTGATTGTTTCTTTTGCTGAGAAGAGGCTTAAAAAGCTTCTTTTTTAATGAGGTGAACACAGAGCCTACATTCTGGGAACAAATTTTTGCCACACACACATCAGATAGAGCACTAATCTCCAGGAACTCAAAAAACTTAACACCAAAAATCCAACGAAAGCAACAACCCAATCAATAAATGGGCTAAGGAGCTGAACAGAAACTTCTCAGAAGATATACAGTTGATCAATAAATATATGAAGAAATGTTCAAAGTCTCTAGCAATTAGAAAAATGCAAATCAAAACTAAGATTTCATCTCACTCCAGTCAAAATGGCAGTTATCAAGAATATAGGTGCTGGTGAGGATGTGGGGGAAAAGGCACACTCAACCATTGCTGGTGGGACTGCAAATTGGTGCAACCAATCTGAAAAACAGTATGGTGATTCCTTAGAAAATTTGGAATGGAACCACCATTTGATCCAGCCATCCTACTCCTTGGTCTATACCCAAAGGATTTAAAAACAGCATATACAGTGATGTAGCCACTTCAATGTTTATAGCAGCAAAATTCACAATAGCTAAACTGTGGAAGTAATCTAGATGCCCTTCAATAGATGAATGGATAAAGAAACTGTGGTATATATATACAATGGGATGTTATTCAGCAATAAAAGAGAATAAAATTATGACATTTGCAGATAAACGGATGGAGTTGAAGAACATCATGCTAAATAAAGTAAGCCAATCCCAAAGAACCAAAGGCCAAATGTTTTCACTGATTACTAGATGCTGATACATAATGGGGGTCGGGGTGGGGAGTATGGGAGAAATGGAGGAAGTTTGCATAGGACAAAGGGGAGGTAAGGGAAGGGAGGGGGTGTGGGGGTAGCGAAGATGGTGGGATGAGATGGACATCACTACCCTAGGTACATATATGAAGACACAAATGGTGTGACCCTATCTTGTTTACGACCAAAGAAATGGAAAATTGTGCTCCATATGTATACTATGGCTTGAAATGCATTCTTTTGTCTTAAAAAATAAAAAAATAAATTTTTTAAAAAAGTAAATAAAAACTAAAAAAAAGCTTTTTAGTTTGAATGCACCCCATTTATTGATTCTTGATTTTACTTCTTATCCTTCAAGAGTCTTATTAAGGAAATCAGGTCCTAAGCTGACATAATGAAGATTTGGGCCTGATTCTTCTTCTGTTAGGCACAGGGTCATTGTTCTAGTGCCTAAGTCTTTGATCCACATTGAGTTGAGTTTTGTGTAGGGTAAGAGATAGGAGTTTAATTTCTTTTTTTCTTTTTTCTTTTTTGTATTGGGGATTGAACCCAGGGCCTTGTGTATGTGAGGCAAGCATCTACCAACTGAGCTATATCCCCAGCCCAGTGAGGTTTAATTTCATTTTGTTACATATGTATTTCCAGTTTTCCTAGCACCATTTGTTGAACAGGCTATCTTTTCTCCAATATATATTTTTGACATCTTTGTCTAGTATTAGATAACCATATTTATGTGGGTTTGTCTCTGTGTCTTCTATTCTGTACCATTGATCTATATGTCTATTGGTGCCAATACCATGCTGTTTTTGTTACTATAGCTTTGTAGTATAGTGTAAGATCTGGTATTGTGACGCCTCTTGCTTCACTCTTTTTGCTAAGGATTGCTTTGGCTATTCTGGGTCTCTTATTTTTCTGAATGAATTTCATGATTACTTTTTCTAGTTCTATGAAGAATGTCATTGATATTTTAATAGGAATTACATTAAATACGTATAATGCTTTTAGTAGTGTGGTCATTTTGACAATATCAATTCTGCTTATCCAAGAGCATGGGAGATCTTTCCATCTTCTAAGGTCTTCTTTAATTTCTTTATGTAGTGTTCTGTAGTTTTCATTGGAGAGGTCTTTCACCTCTTTTGTTAGATTTATTCCCAAGTATTTTATTTTTTTGAGGCTATTGTGTGTTTTATGTAATTTTAATATTAATAACTGAAAAAATATGTATATAACATAAACAAAGGGAGTGATATATCACCTCACAGAACAACCACTTAGGGGCTGGGGTTGTGGCTCAGTGGTAGAGCACTTGCCTCACACACGTGAGGCACTGGTTTCGATCCTCAGAACCACATACAAAATACATAAATAAAATAAAAGTTAAAAAAAAAAGAACAACCACTTAGAACAACCACCTTAAAACAACCACTATTAACAGAAAATAACAAAAAGTTGGAGAAGTCAAAACCTTCATGTAAGCTGGGCGCGGTGGCTCACGCCTGTAATCCCAGCACTTAGGGAGGCTGAGACAGGAGGATCGTGAGTTCAAAGCCAGCCTCAGCAACAGCAAGGTGCTAAGTGACTCAGTGAGACCCTGTCTCTACATAAAACGCAAAATAGGGCTGGGGATGTGGCTCAGTGGTCGAGTGCCCCTGAGTTCAGTCCCTGGTGCCAAAAACAAAACAAAACAAAACAAAACAAAAAAACAAAAACCTTCATGTAGTTGGTTCATGGGAATATAAAATGGTGCATCAACTTGGAAAACAGTACAGAGATTTCTCAAAAAATTAAAAAAAATAGAATTACCATATTACCCAGCAATCTCATTTCCTCCAAAACAAAACTCAAAGAGATATTTGCACATTCATGATCATCAGAGCATTATTCATAAAAGCCAAGAGGAGGAAGCAATGAACAAATAGATAAAGAAAATGTGGTATATACACATCCCTTAAAAAAGAAGTCCTATTGCTGGGTGTGGTGGTGGACATCTGTAATCCCAGTAGCTTGGGAGGCTGAGAAAGGAAGATCACAAGTTTAAAGCTAGCCTCAGCAATTTAGCGAGGCCCTAAGCAACTTAGCAAGACTCTGTTTCAAAATAAAAGATAAAAGGGGCTGAAGATGTGACTCAGTGGTTAAGCACACCTGCATTCAATCCCTAGTACCAAAAAAACAGAAAGGAAAAAAATCCTGTCACATGACACAACATGAATGCACCTCAAGTACACTGAGGTGAGCCAGTCACAGAAGGGCAAATACTATACAATAATGAAATATGAAGTATCTGAGCAAATATCACAGAAATATAAAGTGAAAGGTGGTTTTCAAGAGCTAGGAGATATGTGGAGGGAGAATTAGTGTTTAGTGGGTATAGAGTTTTAGCGTCGCAAGAAGAAAAAGCTCGATAATGAAATATTATCCAACCATAAAAAGAATTAAATCCTGTCCTTTGGAACTGGCGGTCATTATGTTATGCAAAATAAGCCAGACACAGAAAAACATTTTATCCCTTATTTGTGGAAACTAAAAAGTCAATCTCATAGAATGGGGTGGAATAATGGTCACTAGAGACTGGGTAGGAAGGATGGAAAGATATATTAGGGCACTGGGATGGAAAGATATATAAGGGCACTGGGTAGGAGGGATGGAAAGATATATTTCAAAATAACTAGAAGAGTATGAAAGTTCATGGCACATGGAAATGATTAGCATTGTAGGAGATGGAAGTGCTTCTTACCCTGATTTGACTATTATCCACTGTACACAGGTATTGGATCATCATACTGTATCTCATAAAGATATACCAATATTATGTCTCAATAAAAGAGAAAAATAATAAATTAAGATAAATACAAAAAGGAAAAATTCTAGAGATCTAGAACTATACTGAAAATTTACTTATAAAATTAACATGGTAAACATGGTTAACATGGTAAAATTTATATTGTTTTTAACTGCAATTTTAAAAAAATACTCAGCTAAGAACATAAATAAGCAAAACCACAGACCAGTAGAAAACATACCTAGCACATATATCTAAAAGTGGACTTCTATCCAGAACAGATAACAATGCCCACAATTCAATTAGCAACTCATTGAATATGTGGATGACAGACTTGAACTGGCATTTACAAGTCATATGCGAGTAGACAATAAACACATGAAAAATGCTCACCATCGTTATTCAGCAGGGAAAGAAGAATTCAACCACATTGACAAATGACCACATGCACACTGGGAGGTCTAAAATTAGAAAGACTTGGTAGCACACTTGGCAAACATTTGGCATATTGGAGACCTCATACATTGCTCTTAAATGTGTGAAGTGGTACAAACAACTACTTTGGAAATCTTGGCAGTTTCTTACAAAATTAAATGTGCAGCTCATCAACGACTCTGTAATTTCACATCTATATATTTATTCAAAGAAAATGGAGACATGTCCATGAAAAGACTTAAACATGAATATTCACAGAAATTTTACATTCATAAAAACTCCAAACTGGAAACAACTCAAGTCCATGAACAGGAGAATGAATAAACTGTGATATATTTATAAAATGAATCACTTCTTGAAATGAGAAGAAACAACCTACTGATACACAACAAAGTGGATGAATCTCAAAAACACTGTGTTGACTTAAATAAGCCAGACACAACAGGGCATAGACTTCATGACTCTGTTTACATCTGATTCTAAAACACAAAACTAGTCTATGGTGATTTGAGTATGGGTGTTTGCAGCTTAAAAGAGAAGGAATTGAAGCCGGGTGCGGTGGCTCAAGCCTGTAATCCCAGCACTTAGGGAGGCTGAGACAGGAGAATCGCGAGTTCAAAGCCAGTCTCAGCAACAGCAAGGTGCTAAGCAACTCAGTGAGACCCTGTCTCTACATAAAACACAAAATGGGGCTGGAGATGTGGCTCAGTGGTCGAGTGCCCCTGAGTTCAATCCCTAGTACCAAAAAAAAAAAAAAAAAAAAAAAGAGAAGGAATTGTATAAGGGAATGTTATGGAGTAATAAAATTTTTCTATAACTTGATAGAGATGTGGGCTATATCAAAACTCATTTAACTGTACACTTAAGATGAATACATTAAGGGCATGGGTGAAGTTCTGGGTTAGACCTCCAGCACTAAAATATATATATATATAAATTTACTTCAGTAAAAAAGAAAATTGATATAAATTTGAATTGGCACTTGAGACAAAGCTACATGAATGCAAATCAGTAGAAATAACAAAAAGCAGATACAGAACCATAAGGGCTTTGGATATTGGAGTAATCAGAACACACCTCAAAATAACTGTGCTTACTATGTTTGAGGAAGAAAAAGACCAGATGGATAATTTTACAGGGAACTAGAAACTATCTAAAGAAACAAAGCTTACTTGAAAAAATACCCAGATATAAGTTGTAAAACTGAAAAAGTAGAAAACTGAATTTAAGAACTCAAAGAAATAATTTAGGCACAGATTAAGTACAGCTAAAGAGAGAATTAGATCAGAAGCAAATGTCCACAATGGAGCATAGAGGTGTAAGAAATGGAAACTAATAGAAGAGGGTACAAAAAATAGAGAACAGGGCTGAGGTTGTGGCTCAGTGGTAGAGTGCTTGCCTTGCACATGTGAGGCACTGGGTTCGATCCTCAGCACCACATAAAATAAATAAATAAAGGTATTGTGTTCATCTAAAACTAAATAATATTTTTTAAAAATAGAGAACATAGTAAGTGAAAAATTTTAACATACATTTAATTGGAGACTAGGAGAAAGAAATAAGAGAATGGAAGGAAAGAATGTGTGAGGAGATAATGAATGAGAAAATTTTTTAAATGGTTGGAAGATGAGTCCAAAGATTCAAGAATTTAATGAACCTCAAAAAGGATAAGTGAGGGCTGGAGGACATAGCTCAGTGGTAGAGCAGTTACCTGGCATGTGCAAGGCCCTGAGTTCGATCCCCAGCAGAGGAAAAACAAAAAACAAAAAACAACAAATGAAAGGAAATTCTCTGTTCTGTATATCAGAATAAAATAGTGTAAAACAAAAAAGAAAGAGAAAATCTTGAGAACTTGAATTTATCCAAAGGAGCAAAGAGACTGACTAGCAATTCCTCTACAGGGACATGGAAGTAATTTGTTTTAAGGATGAATACAAAATTAAGACATTTTCAGATAAAGAGAAAATGAGAAGGGGTTTCACTAGCATGCTTGCACTAAAGAAAATACTAAAGGAGGAGACCAACTGTGCAGTGGCCCCCCATCTACCAACTGGTGTCTGTCCCTGCCTACATCTGTCTAGAGTCAACAGCCAGGACCAGGAAGATCATCCCCCAGGTCTCTGCAGGCCCGGTTACACCAGAGGTGAGGTATTGATAACTTGTAAGGACACTATAAGACTATAGGGTAGAAACTGTAATACCTCAGATTGGCATTGCTAGAGAGGAAGACACATGAAAAACATGAAAAAACAAGGGAAGAAAATGCCCCAAACAAACCAAGATGCTACAACAATAGAACCCATTGACAGCACAGTAGATAAAAAGTCAGAGAAGGAGTTCAGAATATACAAAATTAAAATGATCTGTGAAGCACAGAATAATATAGAGAGCAAATACAGGCAACAATTGAGCACTCCAACAAAGAGATTAGAGAGCAAATACAGGCAACCATTGATCACTTCAACAAAGAGATAAGAGAGCAAATACAGGGATCAGAAGATTACTTCAAGAAAGAGAGACTTTGAAAAAGAACCAAGCAGAAATCCTTGAAATGAAGGAAACAATAAACCAAATAAAAAATTCAATAGAAAGCATCACCAACAGACTAGAGAACTTGGAAGACAGAACCTTAGACAATGAAGATAAAACATATAATCTTGAAAATAAAGTTGACCACACAATGAAGATAGTAAGAAACTATGAACAGAACATCCAGGAACTATGGGATAACATGAAAAGACCAAATCTAAGAATTCTTAGGATAGAGGAAGGCACAGAGCTACAAACCAAAAGAATGCAAAATCTCCTCAATGAAATAATATCAGAAAATCTCCCAAACATGAAGAATGAATTGAAAAATCAAATACAAGAGGCTAACAGGACACCTAATGTACAAAACTACAACAGATCCACACCAAGACACATTGTAATGAAACTGCCTAACATACACAATAAGGATAGAATTTTAAAAGCTGCAAGAGAGAAGGAGCAGATTACATACAGGGGAAAACCAATTCTGATTTCAGCAGATTTCTTAACCCAGACCCTCAAAGCCAGGAGATCCTGGAACATCATATACCAAGCTCTGAAAGAAAATGGGTGCCAACCAAGAATCTTATATTCAGCAAAATTAAGCTTCAGATTGGATGATGAAATAAAAACCTTCCATGATAAACAATATTAAAAGAATTTACAGCTAGAAAGCCTGCACTAGAGAGTGTTCTTTGCAAAATATTCCATGAGGAAGAAATAAAAAACAATGAAAACTGGCAAAAGGAGGAACTACACTAAAGGAAAAGCCAATCAAAGGAGAAACCAAGTGAAGGTAAAAACCAAAATAAAATAAAATGAATGGAAATACAAGCCATATTTCAATAATAACTCTGAACATTAATGGCCTAAAGTCATCATTAAAAAACATAGACTGGCAGATTGAATTTTTTAAAAAAAGACTCAAATTTTGGAATTCACATGGATGCTGGCTCAGGGCTATGCCTACAATGGAGAAGAGAACTGTGTTAGGAACATTAGCTGAAGATAAAAATTGGTTATTGTGCTATCCAATGAATTTCTTATCCTTATTCCTCTATAGCTGTATAAGTAAGGTAATTATTTTTCTTCCTTCAAATTTTTTTGTTTTTAGCTTTCTGTAATTTGGATATGAGATGACTAGGTATTACTTTATTTATTCACTTATTTATATTTGGTACTTATCCTAATTGCTATTCTCTCAAAATCTGTGCTTTCTATTTCATCTTAGTTTTTTTTGAAAAATTTTCAGATAGTTTTACTTCAAATATTTTTTCTGCTGTTTTCCTTTCTTCTTTTTAGATTCTAATTATGCATGCTTTATTCTTTGATATTGTCCCACAATTCTTGGGTTGTTTTTATTTCCTTTGTATTTTTGTTTGGGAAATTTTTAATTAACTTACCATGAAGATCATGGTTTCCTTCCTTGGCCATAATTTAATTGATGGCACCACAAGGCATTCTTCCTTTCTATTTCAGCATGTTTGATTTCTAGAATTTTGTTTTGATTCTTAAAGTCTCTATTTTCCCTAGCATAGTTTATAAGTTTTTGTATGCTGTATACTTTTTTCCCATTAGAGTATTTAACATATTAATCATAATTACTTTAGTTTTTTTAATTTGGCAATTCAAACATACATGATATGTTTGAGTCTGATTTTTATCTTCAGACTACATTTTAGCATGTCTTCTGGCCTGTGTTGTAAATTTTTGTTGAAAGCCAGACATGTTTTATTGAATAATAAAAAATGAAGTAAATAGGCCACTGATATGAGTATTTATTTTATCTGGTGAGAACTTGTCTGTTATTTAATGCTTGCTTGCAGCTAAAGGTACCAGAGGCTTTAAGTTTTCATCCTGTACTTTTCTTTATTATCTCACTGAGCTTTCTTTTTTTTTTTTTTTTTTTTTGGTACCGGGGATTGAACTCACGGGGACTTGACCCCTGGGCCACATCCCCAGCCCTATTTTTTTTGTGTGTTTTATGTAGAGACAGGGTCTCACTGAGTTGCTTAGTGCCTCGCCATTGCTGAGGCTGGCTTTGAACTCGCGATTCTCCTGTCTCAGCCTCCCTAAGTGCTGGGATTACAGGCGTGAGCCACCGCGCCGGGCTTCACTGAGCTTTCTTTTTTTTTTTCTTTTTTTTTTTTTTTTAAGTGGACACAATATCTTTATTTATTTTTATGTGGTGCTGAGGATCGAACCCAGGGCCTCACGCATGCGAGGCAAGCGCTCTACCACTGAGCCACAATCCCAGCCCCTTCACTGAGCTTTCTTAAACACTACTTTGGGGAGAAAGATTCTGTGTATTCCAACTCTTTCAGCTATAATTGACTATTATTATACCAGATCCTTGCTGTTGTGCAGGTCAAATATGGGACAAAGGAGTTTTTCTACTCTTATTCAATCTTTAAGTGGGTCCATGTCTGAGGAGTATAACTTTCACAAGTGTTTCATCAATGTGTACCACCCCTACTGGCACCCTTACTCCCATCTCTGACTGCAAAATTCCCAATATTTTTCTTTGAAATTTTGTCCTTAATTGACTTTGTTTTTAATTCACAACCTAATCCTATCAGAGACATGAGGTTTTCTTGGAATCTTCAGTGGGAAACTGATAGGGTATCTGGAAGGAAAACTGTGAAACTGTGAGCGTTTCCCTAAGTCTACAGGACCACAAGGTTTCCTTATTCTCAAACTAGCCCATATTCTGTCTCCAGCCAGTCTTCAAGATTATATATTTCAATTGACAGCTCTAGCAGTATATAGTTGGGTTCAAGAAATGTAATTTAATTTTCAGACATTTTTGTTACTGTAGGGTAAGATTGATGACTTTTGATTACTTAACATATCATAAATGAAAAATGAAGTCAGTTTCTTAATTTTAAAACAATGTTTAAAGACTTGTTTAATTTTATTCCTTCTTTCCATTTCTATATTCTTTTTTCCTTCTCTGATTTTCTTTTCATTTTTCACCCATTTTATTTGGGAAATGCTTTTGTTGAATACAGAAAACCAATGTGATTCATTCTATTTCATATTTTAATCTTATTCCTACATTTTGTGTAGACTTTTTAATTTCTTTATATAGAATAATTTATATAATTTTCATATATTGAGTAGTTTTATATATTGAATAGTTTATAGTTTATCAGATCTATATTATATTGTTTCTACTCATTTTTTCTTAAACAATATACATAGATTCTATTAAATAGTTAAAAATTAATAAAAGAAAAGAAAATACTAAAGGATATTCTTCACTCAGAAGGAAAATAATCCTAGATGGCAGACTAGAGACAGATAAAGATTTTAGAGCAACAAAAAGTCTACATTCATAGGTAAATCTAGATTCATATTGTATATATGACAAAACAACACTTTTAGGATGTAAAATATGGAGAAATTTCATGGGTTGAACGCAGCTTAAACTGAATTAAATTGTTACATGCACATTGCTTGGAAAAGGACAGAAGTGTCAATTAACTTTAGTATGAACAACACAGTTTTTAAGAATCATAAAGGATTATGTAACTTCTAAACTGATAGAAAAATACAATAATAATAATGCTTAGTCCAAAAGAAGGCAAGAGAGAAAAAGAACATAAAATACCTGCCACAGAAAGAAACAACATTGTTAAATATTTGGAACTTCGTTACCTCTTGCTACAGTTCAAAGGATGTGTTCCTTCCAAAATTCACATCAAAATTTTATCCCAATGCACCAGTATTAAGAAGCATGAACTTTGGGAGGGGATTAGAGCAGAGAGCCATCTGTGGGCTGTGTGTGGACCACCACGCAAGAGTTCACACAGAACCAGAGACGGGCTGACCTACTGTAGCCACGCAGCCCCTCTGAGATGGGTGTGACCTGCCAAGATGCCAATTAACCTGCTGACTGCAAGACTCTACCCTCTTCCTACCTTGGTAAAGAATGTTCCATGGAGGGCCTTTGAAATTCCCCTATATTAATAAAGCACATGCAGGGTCCATTTTGCCAGTTGCTAGAAGCCAGAAGTCAGATGTTTCCATCTGGTTGTGGGCTCGTCCTGCCCCTGCATTTTGAAACTATTTTCTGTGTTCTGTGGTTATTCACTGTTTTATTTCTTTTAGCCAGCCCTTTACCGGTCAGGGAACTTCATCCCCATCGTCCACGTGGGATGTGGACAGCAGATTAGCACCCTTATAAAAGGGCTCAAGTTGAAGGAAGCAATTTTTTGCCTTTCCATTTCTGTCACCAAGTGAGCACACAGAGCAAGGTGCACCCTGGAGGCAGAATGTAGCCTTAGATAACACTGATCCTGCTGGCACTTTGGTCTTGTGCTTTTTTTTTTTTTTTCGGTACTGGGGATTGAACTCAGGGGCACTCGACCACTGAGCCACATCCCCAGCCCTATTTTGTGTTTTACGTAGAGACAGGGTCTCACTGAGTGTTGCTGAGGCTGGCTTTGAACTCATGGGTGAAGAAACTAGGGCTTGGGGAAATTAAAGAACTCACTAAGGGTACACAAGTAGTCAGTGGCAGAGCTGGAATTCATACCTGGTGACATTACTCCAGAGCCTGCTACCAGCAGACAAGCCCACTTGGCCATCAGACCACTCATTGAAAGGCCAACGACCAGGACCAGATCCTCCAGAAGTTGCAGGGTTTGCTGGGGACCTAGGAGTTCGGGCACTCAAGAGACACTGTCTATAGACAGGATGAATAACATGCATTCACACAGGTCCTGGGATGAGATGAATGGTGACCCCCCAAAAGATATCTATCTAGAATCTCAGAATGTGAAATTACTTATTTGAAGTAAGAGTCTTCACAAAAGGAAGGGTCTCAAGATGAGGTCATCATGGATTAGAGCATCTTTTTAAGAGACACAAAGAAGACATACATGGACACGGGGAAGGGCAACATGAAGCAGAGGGGGGCAGGGTTGGACGGATGTTACTACAGGCCATGGCAGGCCAGGAGCCACCAGACACTGGAAGATGTAAAGAAAGATTCTCCCCTAGAGCCTCCAGAGGGATGGTGGCCCTGCCACCCCTCGAGTTCAGACTCCTTCCTCCAGAATTGTGAGAAAATAAATTTCTTTTGTTCTAGACAACCCCATTTGTGGCCATTTGCTTTGACATCCCTAGGAAACAAGTACTGTACAGGCACCCATGATTCTTCATAAGAAACTTGGGCACTTAAAACTATTTCTAGGCCAGGCCCAGTGGCGCAGACCTATAATCCCAGAGTCTCGGGAAGCCATAATAGCAGGAGGATGGCAAATTCAGGGCCAGTCTCAGAGACTTAGCGAGACCCTGTCTCAAACTAAAAAAGTAAAAGGTTGAGGATGTGGCTCAGTAGTTAAACCACCACTGGGTTCAATCCCTAATTTTTTTGAAAAAATATTTTAAGTAAATTTATCTCTAAACTCATAGTCACTATTCCTGTGTATTTTCTCAATCGATGGATATAAAATACTACTATATGGATAGTAAAAATAAAACTAACATGAAAAATCAACTCTCTTTGCAACCCTATTGTCTTACAGATGGAGAAACTGAGTTCAAGAGAGGGTTGGGAGAGGCAAGAGAACTCTCTAGAACCCAGCTGCCCTCGCTTGTGAGTCACTTCTCCTCCCTGAAACCCACTAGGTTTGGCTCTGCACGTGGTGGCGTGGCCTGACCCAAACAAAGATCAGAGTCATGGTCAGCCAGCAGGATGTTTACAAACACTTCCCACTTTCCTCTTTGTCTCCTGTTTGGTAACATTAAGAGTTTATCTTATATCCTGTGATTGTTCCAGAAAAAGCAAGAATTACTAAAGGCCATTGTGTCAGATTTGCTGAATCCACACTACCTGACACCCAACTTCTCCGAATGACCCCTCTCTCTCCTCCCTCTGCTGTTTGATTTCAACACTCCTGACCAGCGTGGGATAAGGCAGTCAGATAAGAGCAAGACCTGGAATGCGGGTTGCACTGCGGAGGTCTGCCGCTGAGACAGCATCATGGTGTGGTTCATGACCTGGGCAGGTGCGTGGGCACGGACAGGGAGAGTGGACTGGATCTCAGGAGCCATGACTCCTTGCTACTGTCTGCCAGGAAGCAGGAGCACTCCAGAGAACTTTAGGAGGCCATTCTATTCATCCCCCTGCCTCTTGGCTGGTAGTATCTTGATTACCTTTCCTGTGGCTGCTTCTCTTTCAGCTCAAGAGTCTCTGGGTTGCAAGGAGTCATTCCTCAATAGGCTATAAATGACTTTCTTCCTGTTGTCCTGGGAATGCAGTGTTTTGGGGAACACCTATGTTCTTAGGTGCCTACTTCTGGCCTTACCCAGGAACCACTCACTGTCGGTGGGTTCTTCCCCAACCCAGTCTTGGTTGTCCTGCAAGAGAGAAGCCTGAGGGGCTGGGGTTATGGCGCAGTGGTAGCGTGCTCGCCTAGCACGCGGGAGGCACTGGGTTCGATCCTCAGCACCACATAAAAATAAAATAAAGATATTGTGTCCACTTACAACTAAAAAATAAATATTTAAAAAAAAAAAAAAAAAAAAAAAAGAGAAGCCTGAGGGCCATGAGGATGGTTGTCTTTGCAAATTTGCATGCAGGTTATTATATTAGGTTAATAGGAAAATCCAAGGTCACCAAGAAGGTGGAGGAAACCTCTTTAGGAGGAATCTGCCAGCCCTAGGTCTCCAAGAATGTTGCTATTGCCATCAGCCTATAGGCTGGCAGGAAGTGAGAAGGCAACAGGAAGCCCTGAGTCTGGAGAGTAGGGTCTCCATAGCCTACATGGAAAGAAGATCTCCCCCCCAGCCCTTCCCGCAGGCTCTTTTCAGCCCCAGGACAGACTTTCTTCTTGCTTTCTGAAACCTCCCATGTCAGCAGTTTTGCCAGGAGCTTCTTAAATCCACATGGTCCTCCACTGAGGCTCTGAGGCTCTGGAGGGGGAAACTTCCATTGACTTCTGGAACTAGTTCTAGCCAGAAAGGGGCCTCCTGCTGTCTGGCCTGTGTGAAAGGATGGACACAGTGCCCTTGCGGGTCCTTTCAGAAAGGAGAAAGCTTTATTTGGGTGAAACCAGCCCTTCTTGACCACCTCTACCACCCCACCCCAGGCTTCTTTCAGCATGTGGGGCAGTGAGGATGACTGTGTGACCTCTGCCTTCTCTCTCTTGTCGCTCCAGGTGTGATGGCTCTGCTGATGGCCCAGTGGGGTAAGTGGCATCTTCCCTGAGGCCAGGTCTTGGCCCCCTCAGTCCCTTCCTGGATTCTGCTGCACCCCACCCTAGCCTGTACACACACACACACACACCAAGAGCTCTTGCCAGATTTTAGGGGGACTGTCCTCCAAAGCTTAGCCTTTATCCCCCTGACAGCAGAAAGGTTCTTGCCTCCTTTACCCACTAACTGAATCCCTGCTCCTTATGAGGCCAGCTTAAATGTCCGCTCCTCTCAGATCTGCCCTGAGGTCCCTTGCTCCCACTCGTGTGTTCTCAGCTCCTGAACACAATTTCCAGCACGTACCAATGTCTATGGTTATTGGTTTAGGTGCCTCCCCCCAACTCTGAGCCCCTGGAGATAAGGAACCCAGGTCTGACCCAGCTCTGCCTCCTCAGTCTCTTAGTTCAGCAAGAATGACACAATTGCTTCTGTATTTGTTGATGGCTCTGGAGTTTGGGAGAGGCAGAAGAAGACTCCTGTGTCAAACAGAAAAGAGAGGGGAATTTTTAGCAACTCAGGCTCTCAGGTCTCCTTTCTTTCTTTTTTTCTTTTTCTTTTTCTTTTTTTGGTACCAAGGATTGAACTCAGGGGTACTCGACCACTGAGCCACATCCCCAGCCCTATTTTGTGTTTTATGTAGAGACAGCGTCTCACTGAGTTGCTTAGCACCTCGCCATTGCTGAGGCTGGCTTTGAACTCGCGATACTCCTATCTCAGCCTCCCTAAGTGCTGGGATTACAGGCTTGCGCCACCGCGCCCGGCTTCGGGTCTCCTTCTAATCCCACCTACTCCCTGGGCATTGGTGGCCCAGGAATGCTGGCCTTCAGACCCCCATCCTAAGACTGCTCCCCTTATACTGCTGGGGGCATCAGATGCACATTTCCCCTTTTGGTCTTATGGGAGGGAAACAGCAGGGGCCACAGAAATAACAAGTATGGGGAGATAGGGATGTTGGAGACTTCTCAAAAAGTTGGAGTTCGAGCTGCTTCTGGGCTTTACTGCCCTATAACCATATTAGTAGGACTTTGTGGCTGTATGTGGTGGCACATACCTGTAATTCCAGCAGCTCGGGAGGCTGACACAGGAGGATTGAGAGTTCAAAGCCAGCCTCAGCAATAGCAAGGTGCTAAGCAACTCAGTGAGACCCTGTCTCTACATAAAATACAAAATAGGGCTGGGGATGTGGCTCAGTGGTGCAGCGCCCCTGAGTTCAATCCCTAGTACCTCCCACTACCCCCCAAAGAGTAGGACTTTGTATAGACTCGGGGTTGATTAATGTAAAGCACTCTGAATGCAGCTCATCCGGGGTTCATCTAAGGGTTCACATATATGAACTCTTGGCCACACCAATGTCCTGAGGCACATTGTGTGTGAGATACAATGGATGCCATCTCAGAAGGAAGCCAGTTCCATGACTAAAACTGCAGAGCTGGGATTCAGCCCAGGGCTGGCATTCTAGGGTCCTGCTCTTGCCCACCACACTTTACTGCTTACCTACAAAAAGCCATCCACAGCACTTGCTGTGGGAGAGCAGGAAGGGTAGACAGAGTCTCCAGCCCTCCTAGTTGCTCCAGGGGATGTGCTGTCTGGGTCATCCCCTCCTTCTTCCTTTTGCTTGGGGGAATTCACCAGTCCTCTTTCTAGATCACTGTAAGCTATACTCCCACTGTCACCAAGCTCCACTCCTGGGTCCCCTGTGTCAGGCCAGGGACCACCCCAAAGCTCCTCCTCCTCCTCTTCCAAGGCCATCCATGTGTCCAGGGTCAGGTCAGGGCTTCGTGCTCCCAGGGTTCCAATTGAGGCCTGAGCTTTCTCTTATAGTCACTTTGCACCTCATCCCTCCTCCACCCTGTCACAGGTCTCAGGGGGACTGAAGAGGGAACTAAGAGACCCTGTTGGGACAAAGGGAAATCCCTGGGTCTAAATGTGGCCAATGTAGTCCTGTTCAAACTCACCATTCCCCCAAGTCCCTGACATAGAATGTCCCCTATACAAACCATACACCCTGGAGCTCAGGACAGGAAGGGACCTCAGCGTCATTTCAGAGGGGCCTGAAGCCCAAAAAGAGATGTCCATTGGCAGATGCAAGAATGAACACAAGCACCCCTTCCTTCATCTTTCCTTCCTTTCTCTCTCTCTCCTTCTCTCTCTCTCTCTCTCTCTCTCTCTCTCCTTGTCTCTCTCTCTCACTCTCTCTTTGTCTTCCTTCCTTCCTTTTTTTTTAATATCCAGGGATGGAACCCCAGGGGCACTTTTCCCACTGAAACACACCCCCAGTCCTTTTCTTATTTTTTATTTTGAGACAATATTTCATTAAGTACCAAGGCTGGCCTCAAGCTTGTGATCCTCCTGCCTCAGCCTCCTGAATTGCTGGGATTCCAGGCGTGTGCCACTGCACCCAGCAGCACTCTTGCTTTCTGAAGTCCTAGTCCACCCAGCATAGGGCTGGCCTCCAAGGTGCCATCGCAGCGCGACCTCACCGGGAATAGCAACTCTCTTGCAAAGTCTTCTTACACCTTCTAGTGGGTGCCAGGGAGACAAGCTGTCTTTTCTCAGATAAAATAAGCTCGTTAGAACCTTCACAGCGATGTTTATATAATAGATTCTCTGCCAGGGAAATAAGTAAACACAAATGGCTTTAATGCAACATTAAAAGAAAAAACACCAACCAACTCTGGCCTGTAACTGGGGCTTTCTCTCTGCTACTCCACGTATTTGCATTTTAATTAACACTCAGAAATATTTCAAACCGTATTTGGTACATTCTGCCTTCCTCCTTTTGGCAGATTAAAGTGCCAAGTTTAATTCTCTCTGGGCGGGACATTGAGACTGCCTGGGGCTACCTTCTGTGACAATTCAGGCCCGGGAGGAGAAAGTGTAAATGGGAGAAGGGAAGCCTGCCTATCAGTCCCCAGCCCTGGGGACTTGGGCTCTGAGTCTGGGGACTTTTCAGAATGTCAGGAGTCAGGAGACTTGGGTCCTGGCGAGTCACTGTGCTCTCTTAGTGTGCTGACTGGGGTAGGTCTGAGCTCAGGAGTCTCAGCTTTCACATGGTGAGATGAGGATGTTGGCTATGGTCCTATCCACTGAGGTGTCCCAAAGGCCTGAGACTGGCCTCTGAAAATGCTTTCCTAACTGTAAGGTGCTGCCCAAACAAAAGCAGGCACCATCTCCACCAGGCCCTCACTCTGGGCATATCGGCTAGATACACCAGAACACTGCTTGCTCCCGGGTGGGAGGTCCTGTTCTCAGAGGCCCTTCTGACAGCCATTTCTTTCCTTTGCCCCAACTGGTCAGGCTCTGCTGAAAAACTGGTGTGCTACTTCAGGAACTGGGCCCACCGAGAGGGGGCGCCACGCTTCTTGCCCAGGGACGTGGACCCCCACCTGTGCACGCACCTCATCTATGCCTTCGCTGGCATGAACAACCACCAACTCACCTCCGTAGAGTGGAGTGACGAGATTCTCTACCAGGAGTTCAATGACCTGAAGAAGATGTGAGCCACTAGGGGAGAGGGGCGATGGGTGGTGAGAAGGGCAGATACCTCCTCTCAGAGCCAGAAACCTACCTCATCACTGCCACAGGCCTGTTGTGCGGCTCTGGGCAAGTCACATCACCTCTCTGGACTTTTCCTGCTCTTATACGGAAGAGGCGGGGGTACATTAGGGAATCCTAAAGGGCAACCTCCAGCTTAGGTCCAAGTAGGATCTGGATTGAGAAACAGCTTCCCTCTCTCAGGAATCCTGCCTCTTGGGAATATCCTGAAATCAATGTGTCCTTCAGGTCAGGTCCTCTTTACAAAGCTTCTCTGAGGACCTCTGATTTCTTGCTTCCTGAATTCCTAGTGTGTCTTCCCAGTTAGATAGGTGGTCCTTCAAGTCACAGACAATGTTTGTCTTTCCCACTCACAGCTTTCCTCAGAGTGCTCAGTACAGCCTCTGGGCAAAGGGACTTATGCCACCCATCTCCTCTCCCGGTCTGTCCCCAGCCCATCATCCCTAGCAAGGAGCCCTATAAGCTGGGATGGTGGTGGGGGCAAATTTTCACTTATCTTTGTTTTTTCAGAAATCCCAAGCTCAAGACTCTGCTAGCCATCGGAGGCTGGAACTTTGGCACTCAGAAGTGAGTGGACTGTGGGCCCCTGTGTGGCAGAGCCTCTGGAAGGGAGCTGGTGCACTGGCCAGCTGGTCAGGGAATCAGGCCAGGCCAAAGTGTGGCCATGGTGAGGGGGATTGGACTATAGGAACTGACCCTCCTTCCGAGTTCTTGGTGCCCCATCGGGAGGGCAGCAGAGTGGGCTTGGCTGCAGGTTGTCATAGATCCAGTCTTGCCAAAAGTGCAAGATCTAAGACAGCACAGAGGGTTCTGACCTCTGGATGTGAAAAGCAGTCTGTGAGATGGAACTTGCACGCCAAATGCTTGGCATTTCTGGGAAAATTTTGAAAATCTATGAAGATAATAGAAGACAATATTTAGAACTAGACTTTTCTTAGAAAATCCAGGATTTGGGGTTCCCAAAGCTATAAACAGTCTTTCCAAAACTTTTTTGGATCATGAACCCTCTTGAGAATCAGATGAGTGTTATAAGGCATCTTCCCCTAATAATGCTAATACTGAGAGTTTTCATTGACACACAGGGGTTTTTCTTTTCCTTTTTCTTTCTTTTTTTTTCCCCCTTTGGCACCAGGAATTGAACCTAGGGGCACTTAACCACTAAGCCACATCACCAGACCTTTTTTAAAAAATATTTTATTAGACACAGGGCCTTGCTGAGTTGCTTAGGACCTCACTAAGTTGCTGAGGCTGGCTTTGAACTTGCAATTCTCCTGCGTCAGCCTCTGGAGCCGCTGGGATTACAAGTGTGTGCCACCGTGCCTGGCCTACACACAGGGCTTTTCAACCTCAGGCATGTGGACTCCACCTAAAAACTGCTACTAATTAATCTACATAACAAATTAATTAAAAGTACATTTTAAAAAGATTAGTTATAAGGAAATTTAAGACCTTCAAGAAGTCTGTGGACTCCTTAAAGGGTCACTGAGGAAGGAAGATGTGGAGAAGGGGTTCCTGGGGCAGCCTGGGGGTTTCCAAGAGGTGTGGCCTGTAACAGTCACAGCGCAAAGCACTCTACAAATGCCAATTAGTTAGAAGAAAGATGACCAGTTAACCTGCTAGGGAACTTTGCTCACCTGGCTGCACTTCTGCCCTCCTCCGCATCTCAGAACCTGGTGCTTCTTCATGAGGTCTAGTGTCTAATAATGTCAGTGTGTCCTAGAGACATCAGCATGAGGGGTAAGAGGCACTTCTATTGCCCCTTTCCCTTAATCACACTTATGACCCACCAGCAGATCTCCCCATGGCCCCTGAAGCAGCCCTCCCAGACTCCCTCCTGGCTTTAGATACAAAAACATCAGCATCCTGAGTGGTTTTCCAGCTTGCACCTGAGGGAGATGGTGGTGTTCTGCTGGTTGGCCCACACCTCCACCATCACCTCACAGGTTCACAGATATGGTGGCCACAGCTAACGATCGGCAGACCTTTGTGGACTCAGCTATCAGGTTTCTGCGCACATATGGCTTTGATGGCCTTGACCTTGACTGGGAGTACCCAGGAAGCCGGGGGAGCCCTGCTATAGACAAGGAGCGCTTCACAGCCCTGGTGCAGGTATGACTGGTGGGCAAGGGTCACCCAGCCTGCCAGGGGATTTAGAGAAGTGGTCCCCCAACCCATGAGTACTGCTCTGCCTTAAGGGTCCAATGCTTCATGTATTTGCAGAGCTCACACAGGCCTTGGGGTCAGTTTTCAAACTCTCAGGAGTGAACACCCACAAGGTCCCACAGGGCTCTGCCAGGGCCTACCTCTATGTTTACTCTCAGCTGTCTCTGTAGGACTTGGCCAAGGCCTTCCAGCAGGAAGCCCGAACTTCAGGGATGGAACGACTCCTTTTGAGTGCAGCCGTCCCAGCAGAGCAAGGCTATGTGGATGCTGGCTATGAGGTGGACAAAATCATTCAGTAAGTCTCAGGCAGACAGGCTGCTTGGACCCTGTGTCTTCTGAGGGCAGGCTGAGCTTCCCTGGAGTAGAGCAGGTCTTTCCCTGCAAGATATGGCTTTGGGACACACGAAGTATCCTGGAAGACCTCTCTGAGTCTGCTACTCCACCATTCCAGATCCTTATTTTGAAATCTTTGCTTTCTTCCTCGGGAACTCAGTCTTAAAGTAAAAATGTCCCTGGTGGAGGGGGTGAGGAGAATGAAGGCTTTAAGTATCTCCAAAATAATGAGCATCTGGATCTTGGCCCCTCTGTGTGGGTGTGGACCACAGCGCCTACACATTTGCTGGAAATTTGGGTTCTCAGGCCCACCCCAGGCCTGCTGAGTAAGTATCTGCATGTTAGTGAGATTCCTGGGATTTTAATGTGCACTAAAGTTTGAGAAACACTGAGCTAGAGTTCCCTTCAAAATATCAAAATGGCATCAGCTTTCCAGCATGAAATTGGGAGGGCCTGAGGGTACTGAGGGGAGGTAGGGGAAGTGGCCAAGACTCCAGCTTCACAGTTGGTATGAAAATGGCCCCAGGGGTTATGGTGAAAGGTTGGGGAGTGTTATCTACAGATCTGGGGGAGCCTGCCACCTCCACCTCTGACCACAGGTTCTGCTCCAGGCCATTAGCTATGGGAGTCCCATCCTGATCCCCAACGCTGATCCCCACTCTGATCCCCACCCTCATCCCCTGTTCCCATACCTCCTACAGGAACCTGGATTTCATCAACCTTATGGCTTACAACTTCCATGGTTCTTGCGAGAAGGTCACAGGGCATAACAGCCCCCTCTTTAAGAGGCAGGGGGAGAGCGGTGCTGCCGCCAAACTCAATGTGGTAAGTGGCCAGAGGGGTGAGCAGGACTCTCCTGTCAGATAGGCCCAGTCCAGTGACCTGTGAACCTCAAGGTCTAGTGAAAAAGAGAAACAGGAAAACCAAGCAGGGTGCCAAGAAATCAGGATTGCTTGTTTGCTTGCTTGTTTTTATTTTCGTGTTCCCTGCCATGGCCGAGGGGAAACCTCCCTTCTGTACAGCATCATGGTGGGTAGTAGGCAGGGCGAATGGAGTTCATGACATCAACAAACAAGTGACTGACAGGGGCCCCATGGAGCTCAAGTCTCCAGCCAATGTGGATCCTGCTTTCTCTTTCTTTCTTTCTTTTTAAATTTTTCCTATGCTGGGGATTGAACTCAGGGCTCTGTACCACTGAGTATATCCCCCAGCCCTTTTTTATTTATATTTTGAGACAGGGTCTCACCAAATTGTCCAGGCTGGCCTCAAACTGGCAATCCTCCTGCCTCAGTTTCCCCAGTAGCTGGGATTATAGGCATGTACCACTGCTCCAGGCCCCACTCTATATCATAAAAGTAAAGAATAGTTGTATTATTTCTCTTTGTTAAAACACACACAACCACAAAAGTCGTAAAATGTCTTCTACTTTTGAGGAATGTACATCTCTGCTTGTCAGATGGAGTCAGACAGTTTTGCCTGTGGCTCTATCACGAAGTTCTCTCTGTGAGCTGGGGAGTCAGTCATCCAGGTTTGACTCTGAGCCTGGCCCCTCAACTCACCCCATCTGGAAAAACCGTATGGGTTTTGGAGGAAGCTGCCCCCCTAAGGAGTCCCCAGCATGGTAAGGAGACACACACAGGCATTCAGCTGAGAGGCGAGCGGGTCCAAGTCCACTGGCCTGATGTTCTCTAGGTTTTATGCCCTGGGTCCAGGCAGGAAGGGAGGCCCTTTTCTTCCTTTCATGCACCACATTGTGTCTGGGGATTACTTCCGGTCATGCTTCCAAACTTGTGCCAAACTACCGTCTGCGTTAGCAGGGTCTGTCAAGGATAAACTATGCAGACCAACAAAAAGAAGTGCACGCCTGTAATCCCAGCGGCTCTGGAAGTTGAGGCAGGAGGATCATGAGTTCAAAGCCAGCCTCAGCAACTTAGCGAGATCTTGTCTCAAAATAAAACATAAAAAAGGGCTGGGGATGTGGCTCAGTGGTTAAGCACCCTTGGGTTCAATCTCCAGTACCAAAAAAAAAAGGAAAGAAAGAAATCGATACAGTGAGAACTATTCTGTTTCCTAAGTGCTGAGGGTGCAGAGTAGTGACCTGGAGTCACCTAGGGCAGCTTCTTGGAGAATATGAGCTGTAAGGGAAGAATCTTCATCAATCATTTACCAGTGTGCTTCCATCGGGAACCTGCTCCTGTCATAGGCCTGGGGTTTGACATCTAGTAATACATGATTGAAGGACAGTTTTGTTCAGAGGTGAGTGAAGATGCTGCCTACACCATTGATCTATTTGAGCACCCAAGTGCCAGGCATTGTCCTTGGCCCTGGGGAGACAAATAAGAAAACAGCCCCAATTCCCTGTTCTTGTGCTTAAGTGAAACTTGTAGCTACAGTAATGATAATGATGACCCTCATGGCTCCTGCATACTGCTGTGTACTTTTTTTTTGGGGAGGGAGGGTACCAGGGATTGAACTCAGGGGCACTCAACCACTGAGCCACATCCCCAGCCCTATTTTGTGTTTTATGTAGAGACAGGGTCTCACTGAG
Organism: Xerus rutilus; assembly: GCA_028644305.1. NCBI lineage: Eukaryota > Metazoa > Chordata > Mammalia > Rodentia > Sciuridae > Xerus > Xerus rutilus. Next base: position 61,631,601 of record CM053410.1, read on the forward strand.
TTGCTTAGTGCCTCGCCGTTGCTGAGGCTGGCTTTGAACTCACGATTCTCCTGTCTCAGTCTCCCTAAGTGCTGGGATTACAGGTGTGTGCCCCTGCACCTGGCCTGCTCTGTACTTGACCTCATCTACATGTTATACCTTTTAACTCCCACCATGCCCCTAGAGATGACTGTTTTTATTATTTCTATTTACATAAGCTGCTGAGTAAGGCAGGGGTCTCTTTCTGCTTTGTTCACTGATGTCCTCTAAGCATCTAGAACACAATGGGCCATCAGTAAATATTGACGTGAATGTTATTTGACTCCCAAGCCTGTGCTCTTCGGCTCTTCTGCCATGCAGCTTCTCTCACTGGGGCTGAGGGCCTGAGACAAGATCTAAAGAAGATCATCAGGTTTGGAACACTGCTACAGACCCTGGAATCTCCAACTAAGGAGTCCCTGCCCTCTTGGCCTCTCTGGAACCCACATTCTTTTTTTTTTTGTTTTGTACTGGGGATTGGGGATTGAACTCAGGGGCACTCGACCACTGAGCCACATCCCCAGCCCTATTTTGTATTTTATTTAGAGACAGGGTCTCACTGAGTTGCTGAGCACCTCACTTTTGCTAAGGCTGGCTTTGAACTCACGATCCTCCTGCCTCAGTCTCCCAAGCCACTGGGATTACAGGCGTGCACCACTGCATCTGGCTGGAATCCACATTCTTAGATAATAAGAACCAGGCTGAAAGCAGAGAAGATTAACTGGCCCCTCCTTCTCCACCTCCAGGATGCTGCTGTACAAATGTGGCGGCAGAAGGGGACCCCCGCCAACAAACTGATGCTTGGTGTGCCCACCTTTGGACGATCCTTCACCCTGGCCTCCTTGTCAAACACTGGAGTGGGGGCTGAAGCCACAAGACCTGGCGCTCCTGGCCCCTTCACCAAGGAAGAAGGGATTCTGGCTTACTATGAGGTGGGAAAACTCAGAGCTACCCTGAGTATTTTTGGGGGAGGGGCATGCCTAGGAACTAAAGGGCTTCTTCTCCCACAGTTTGAGTAAGGGTGTCAGACATAGAGAATTCTGGCCTGGTGAATTCTATCCCATCCCCACCACCTTGGATTTATCCTTAAGTCCAAGTGCTAAAAGATTAAATTCATGCTTCTAGGTTGCTCCATCTAGAAGTTTCTATGTTCTCCAGACTTCCGCTGAAGAAATTTTCCAATCTCTAGCCTCCTCCTTGCAGGGAGGGGCAGGTGCCTGCCAGGGTCTCCCTCCTCCTTCCCAGCACTGCCTTTTGTTCCTGCAGGTCTGCTCCTGGAAGAGGAAGCATAGAATCGAGGACCAGAAGGTGCCCTACGCCTTCCAGGATAACCAGTGGGTGGGTTTTGATGATGTGGAGAGTGTCAAATCCAAGGTAAGGCCCAGCACTGCTGGGAGGAAGGGTGTCCCGGACAGACCCAAGGCCCGTCAGTAACATCACATGACAACATCCAGAACCTCTTCAAGGATGAGTCTCTTTGTCAATGTCCCAACGTTTCACAAATCCCCATGTGACAGCATTTTGTACCTTTACCACCTATTGATTAAGAAAAGACACAATGAAAAAAAATGCCCTACACGAATCAGCTCTCTTAAAAGAATTTGTATTTTGTTAAATACAAGCAAATTCTGCAGGCACATGAAGAGGGGAAATATGCATCCTAAGGCCTATGATTTTATTCAGTCCATTGGCAACATTTGGAGCATGTTCAAATCATGGACCCTGGTTTACTTATAGGACCGCCCCTCTTGCCCAACATTCATTTCCAGGCCTCTCTCCATCATGAGATCGTGAATTCCTGAAGAGGACACTGCTTGTCTGCATATCCCACATCAATCATCATGTAGGGTCGACAGTAGCAAATTCTTCTACAAGTATAGACAAAGTACTCTGGGAGAATCCAGGCGGGAGTGTGAGGCAGCAGGTCCCAGATGGCAGAAGGGATATGGTGGCAGGTGCTGAGAGTCAAGTACTAAAAATATACAAGGTCCTGCATTCTTTCAGGGCACTGCACAAGCAAAGTGAAGGAGAGAAGAGAAGGGAGGACGGACTCTGAGAATAAGGTGTAGCCCCATAGCTGGAGCCCAGAGCAGGGCTGGGTGCGGAAGGGAGGTGGCTAGCAAGTGAGTTTGGGCCAGAAAGGGTCCAGACCAACCCCCAGCCACACTCCAGGGGTGACCACCGTGCCCCCCTGGCAGGGTGAGGGGATAGGGAAGCCCTCTCTGAGAGAACACAGCCATCTTACGCTCCTTCAGGAACCTCATGGAGGGCAAAGATCTGAAGACTAAGAAGCAGACTTTTTGGGAAGCTCAGGCATTTCCTATGGTACCTGAATGCATCACAACCAGGAGCTCAACTCAGAAATGACCAAGATGTTGAGGCAGGGCTACCCACTGTCCCCACTCCTCACTCCTGCTCCCAGCCCTACCCAGGCCATGCTTGTGCCCAGCAGGGTCAGAACTCAGCTACCTAGGCTCTCACTCCAGGGCCATCTTCAGAAACCCCACTGCCCATAGGGCCGAGGGTTCTGGGCACAAAGGATCCTGTCTGGATGAGGAGCCTGGGCTCTGGGGCTGGCCTGGCCCAGCTCCTGCACTCTCATCCCCCCCAACCCCCTGTATAGGTCGGCTACCTGAAGCAGAAGGGACTGGGCGGGGCCATGGTCTGGGCCCTGAACTTCGATGACTTTTCGGGCTCCTTCTGCAACCAGGGCCAGTACCCTCTCATCCAGGCACTGCGTCAGGAGCTGAGTGAGTAAGGGGCCAGGGGCCAGAGGGGGAATTCCGAGTGGGTTTCAAACTCTCACATCTCAAACCACAGGTACTATGCCCTTCTGAGAAAATGACTGGGCCCCAACATTGTGATTTTGCATAATCCATGCAACCCTGGAGCTGAGAAAACAGTTGAAAGGATTTTTCTCTTGGCACTCTCCCTCCTCTTCCTCTTCCTTGCTGTGGCAATGCCTGGCAGGGTGGTGTGACTGGCTTCCCTCCACAAGCCATCAGAGGGCCTTGCTCTTCTCTTGTCAAGAGGAAAGCCTGTACTCTGCTGCTGTGTGGGACCCCAGGTGCCCCTTGCCAGTATATGGTTGGCCTTTGCAGTGGTATATGGCCATTGACTGCCATTACGTGTGTAGCCCAGGCGTTGTCTGTTGAGCTGTGCCCAGCTCAAAGCATGGCTGTGCTCTGTGGGGAGTGGGGTATTGGGTTCCTATGTGGCTGCCTGTATGCTCCACCTCTGGGTTTGAGATTTTTTGACTGAACCTTGGCTGGATCTTCATTGTCTTCCCAGGTCTTCCATATGTGCCTCTAAGGTTCCTACAGCCTGAAGGTCTTCCATATGTGCCTCTAAGTTTCCTAGAGCCTGAAGCTCCTGTACCAAGTCAACCTGAGTAGAGGCCCAGCCCTGGAAAAGACAACTTCTACCAAGGAAAACCCAATGGGCTGTACCCCAACCCTCAGAATCCATCCAGCTTCTACAGTTGTGCGGGGGTGCGGCTGTTCCAGCAAAGCTGCCCCTCAGGCCTGGTGTTCAATGCCTCCTGCAAGTGCTGCACCTGGAAATGAGTCCCTCGGGTCCCTCCAATGCCATGCCAAACCTGGGGCCTGGGATCATGCCATGGCCTGCTTCCCTGCCTTTCCTAGTGCCTCCCTGTGGTCTTTCCATAACTAGGCTTCCTGCTCTTTGTCTTGGCTTCTTTTCTTTGTGACTCCTGGATTGCATTTTTTACTTGCAAAATAAATTTTTAGTTTGCATCCTTCTATCCCCAGATGTGGTGACTTAAAGTGGCTCTTAAAACTCAATGTTGACTAAAAATCTGCCCTGGGGAGGCCAGCAGGGAGGGTGGCATAAGGCAGACACAGTTCAGAACCAGGTGGGAAGGCAGTCCATTTAGGATGTGTGAGGCCCTATGTATCAGGTCTCACCTCCATGAACCCATTTTCTGTTACCCTGTTACTGGAGCCCAGGCCAGAGGCTGCTGGGGTCCCAACTAACTGGATTTGGTCATCTGCCTGCATCAGAATTAAGAGAAAAGTATAAAAAAGGAAAAATGAATTTAATCACAGTTCAGTTAAAAGCTGGGAAGACAACTAATATGGCTCGGCCATCCTACAGAGATATTACAATTTATGAGATCAAAAAGTCAGGAAATGTAAATATGTAGATTCAGCCAGGCTGAATGTTCATTGGTCATTGGCTCCTAAGTCTTAGGAGAAAGGCGCTTTTCCTGGGGACCTCCACTAGGGTGCTATTCCTCAAGATATACACTAGATGGCAGCAGAGAAGAGCGTTTCCGCAGCTTAGGTGCTCGGCTTGCAGCCGCTGGGTATTTTACAGGACGAATTCCGACACCCAGGACCAAGTACTGGCTTTGAGATAAGGCCTGTCGGGGGCGCTTTGTATCTCTCATCTCACCTACTACTCCCGTTAGTTAGATGACACACAAGAGTAATTATTATCCTTGCTGTGCAGGTATTTAAATTGAAGACTGATTCTAACCTGTTCTGAGTCCAGAACCGAGGACCCAAAGGGGCCAAGACAAGCCAGAAGAGCATGCTCACACAGTATCACTGATTAAAGAGTAATTTAAACATCCCTTGCAGCTTTGGGTTGCACCTTGATCATTCTATTTGAAGAAAAATTGCTCATAAGCTAATGGTCCAGCCTGCCATTCTCTCATCCAAAGCTGGTTTTGGGGTGTGGTGCAGGTGCACAGCTGAGCCAGGGAAGTGACCAAGCCCCTTCCTTGAGTGCACCCAACCCTAGATGGCCCTAACAAGGCCTTCTCCATTCCTCTTCCCTGCTCTGCTGCTGACCAGAGGAGTCTTTTTTGCACCCATCCTCTGGGTTCTCAACCAGAAGGGGACAGACCACATCTACATCCCAATAAGAGCTCTCCAGCTGTTCCCAGTCAAGTCCAGGGGAAGGCTTCTTTGTGGGGGAGTGCCTGAGCCCAGGGAGGCACAGGGGAGACTTCTGGCTGATGGAGCTCTGTGGCTCTAGGCAAAGAAATCCACCACTGTCAGATGGGCCCCTCCTCCTCTCAGGGTGGCTGTGAGGACAGCCAGAACAGGTGCCTGACAGGTGGCTAGCATGCCCTCTTTCCCTCTTGGTCCACCCTTTGCCTTCTGTGAGCTGGATAAGTCAAGATTCTAGAGTAGTACAGCAGAATGTGGCCTCTATGATTGTCCAGTCAGCCAAAGTCCCCCTGAACACTAACTTTCTCATCTGTTCTGGTTTTATCCTCAGTGTTGTTCACAGTCCCTGCTCCTCCCCAAACACAGTTCTCAGCTGGTCACCTTTCCCCTAGACGTGGCTTCTCCCTGGACTCTCTGCTTCCTGATCCTCCCTCCTCCAGCCCAGCCTGCACACTGCCATCAGCTGACTCTTTCTAAATTAGGGATCCAGTCCTGTCACTTTCCTTGCTTAAAAACTACCAAGAGCTTCCCCCAACCCAAAGAATAAAGTTTCTACATTTCCTGTCATCCCCGCCCCAATGCAGTCCCCCAGCACCCCAGCTGTCAGTGTGGAGCTCAGCCACCCTGGCTCCTAATGTGGGACCCCTGGTGCTGCTGTCACCCTGCTAGCTGAGGCCCACCTCATTTTCTGAGTGAATCCTCCTGAGATAGGAACAATGACTGCACCCTAAAAGCCATTTGTGCTGGACTGCATTCCTTCTGCCTCCAGCGTGGCCTCTGGGCCCCACAAGGTCTATGCCCTCAACATAGACCAAGTGTCTATGATCTACCAGCCTGGTATCTGGTGGACACAGCTGGGCAAGAGTCAGGGGCTCTGCTTTCCCGGGGCCACCATGCTACAGAGGGGGACACCGACAGTTAATAAGAGTGAAAGGAGGAAGGTGGGGGAACCGTGGCACGTGTGCCTTAAAAGCACCTTTGGTGGGAGTCATATCTAAGAAAGGCTTGTCCATACTGTTGTGGGTCTTGGGTTCTCAGGAGTGAGTCTGGGGGCAGCTCTTCCCTGGATGACTCAGCTTATAGGACAGAGTTCCTGCTTTGATCCTCTCTTCTAAATGTCCCCTAGTCCCTCCTACAGTCCAGTGGTTGTGATCATGGCCTCATGCATATCTCCCAGAACATGCCTGTCCCCTGTCCCTCAGGTCAACTGTTGTCTCAATTCTCACCTGCTCAGTGGCCTTTTACTAATAGCAACTGAGGTCAGGGCTCCTGGGCCACTGCTCCTGGCTGGTGTGACCTTGCCTTCAGAGTCAACTTTTGGTGACTGCTCTGGCCTCTGCTGTGCTCTGTGCCTAGCGCTCTGCATGGTCCATTTCAACACACTCCTCTTCTGCTCCAGGCTGCTGCCTGGAAACCACAATGTGTTGTAGCCATATCCTGTGTGGTGGGCATGTCCCATTGGGTCCCATGCCCTGCTTGAACATCTGCTTTTTCTGTTCTTCCTTCCCCCAGACTTCTTCTAGTCACCTTCAAAAAGTCAGCTCATGGGTTGCATCCTGCAAGACACAACCCCACATGTCCTGGACCTCAGTGGCTGCTGGGCCAGCTCACTCACATTTGCTATTGCAGTTATCTAGGTGCAGGCTAGAATCTTCCCCCTGGTTTCAAGCTCCTAAGGGCAAGGAAAACATCTTAATTGTTTTTTTTCTTCCATGACACATTTGAGGCTCAATAAAAATTGAACCATTCCCTTTCTGGTTTTTTTTTCTTCTTCTTTTATCCTTAGGTGCAGAAATTGGTTCTGTACCCAGGTTAGAGGATTTCCAAATTTAAATACCATTTCATGAGAAGATCACTACTTTCCCAAGTCTTTCTTTCAAATACCATTTTCCCTCTTGATGTCAATGTCCAATCATTAGGAAATTAACATTTCTTTCATGACCTGGGACCACACTAGGCATTATTTGGCCTGTGACAAATACTTGCTGAGTAAGTAGTCAATGAATGAACCCATGTCATTTAATCCTCACTGTGTCCCTCCAAAGTAAATATCATCATCTCATTTCCCTCCAGTTAAATAGGCAATATCTGATGAAGCAGGGTTGAGATGCTGGTGTAGATGAGACCCATGCCCAGAGCCCTTTCCAGAACACTGCAGGCTCTTCCGCCCTGAGTTAAGGTTGTATTCATTTAGTTTATCTCCTCAGACCATGTATATTGGATATTTCTGCTTGGACTGGCTGTGCATCAGTGTGCATATTAACATGTCATTGACGTCAGTCTTTGTGGGATCAAACATGCAGAAACCAAGCCAGCCGAGGGCTGCAGGGCCCCCATGGTCTCCATGACCCCCCTCCAGCACCCTCATTTATGCCATAAGTCTGTCCTCTCTAATGCCTAATGTCATAGTTTGGCCATGAAATTTAATAATGCTTAAACCAGTAAGCATTTCCTCAGCATTTGCCATATGCCAAGAGCTACGCTGGGGCAAAGTGGGATGCAGAGATGAATCCTGCCTCCAGCTGCTGGTGGGGCACTTCAGGGTGGGGAGGCAGCTCTGGGTAGGGGAGGGGGCTTCCTCACTAACACTCTGGAGCTGAAGGCTCATGAGGATAAGAAAGGCAAGCCTATTTTTAAATTTTCTACACATAGGGCTCCCTTTTGCCTCTAGCTGGTGTGGGTTTCTCTCTTCGTGCAGGACCATCCCCCTTATGAAGCCTGAGCCCCCACCACAAGCAAATACCACTATTCAAACAAGACTTTCCCCCACCACCCATAACACTTGAACGTATAAACAAGGTGATGTGACCTAGCGTGACCTTTTAAGACAGGTACAAATGCCGCTTGAATTGTTAGGGTGTACTTGACTCAGAAATACAGTTTGAAAGGAATGTGGGGGTCTTTACATTTCGGTGGTGTGCCCCACGCATGTCCAGCTGTTCTCCCTCATGGTGATGACACTCTGAGGTCTCTGAGGCCTTCTCCTGCTGGAACCCTAGGCAAATCTGCCTCTGCTTCCCACAACCTGTCAGATGAAGGACCCAGCCCTCCTGGCCACCTGCAGGCTACCAGGGCATCCCTCTCTGACTTCCAAATGAACCACACTTTATCTAGAGCTGAAACTCTTTATTATTATTTTTTATTTAGCTCCAATTATAAATATATCACATATAAAAGCATGTTCAAAATACATATGTGCATGGACCCCATAAGCCCATTGCCCAGATAGGACCCAGAACACTGCTGGCACCTTGGAAGCCACTGACATGCCCCTCCCTGATCCCTCAAGCTAGATTTTGGCTTTCGCTCTGTTGTTCTCTTTGTTTAGTATTGTCAATGTTGTATGCATTTTCAAACACGCCGTAATTTAATTTAGCCTGTTTTGAAAGCTATATAAATAGTTACACTGTGGTATCTTCCTCGGCCCAGTGCTGAGCTCCACACAGCTGTAACTCACTCTCACCTGGAACAGTGTTCCATCACTCAGGCAGGCCACTGCCGACACGTTCCACTGTCGGCAAACATTTGGGTTGTTTCCAGTGTGGGGTTGTTTCCAGACAATGCTGCTTTGAATTCTCCTGAGCGAGTCTCCTCGTGCATATGGGAAGAATTTGCCCAGGAGTGGACTTAATGGGAAGCGGGGTGTGGCCATGTTCAGCTTTACCAGGTACAGGTGATGGGTTTTCTCTAAGGAGTTGCATAAGTTTTCTCCCAATTCCCTCGTACTTATTCTCCCCATCACTACATCATATCTTACCCAGCCAGGCGTGATGGCACATGCCTGTAACCCCAGCAACTCTGGAGGCTTACACAGGAGGATTTCAAGTTCAAAGACAGCCTGGGCAACTTAGCAAGACCCTGTCTCAAAAAGGGCTGGGGATGTAGCTCAGTGGTAGAGCACCCCTGTGTTAAATCCCTAGTACCGCACAGGCACGTACACTCTCTCTCTCTCTCTCTCTCTCTCTCACCATATCTTATCCAAACTCAGGAGTAAAACAGTATCTCATTATGGTTTAAACTTACATTCCTAATTCTCATTAGCTTCAGCATATTTTCCTATGCCTATATGCTATGTGTGTTTGTCTTTTTGTGACTAGTTCATCGCATCTCTTGCCATTTTTCTAATGGTTGCTCTGTCTCCTTATTGGCATGTAGGAGTTCTTTTTTTTTTTAAAGCTATCTTTTTTTTTTATTTTTTTTAGTTGTTGATGGATCTTTATTTTATTCACTTATTATTTATATGTGGTGCTGAGAATCGAACCCAGTGCCTCACGCATGCTAGGCAAGCGCTCTACCACTGAGCCACAGCCCCAGCCCCATGTAGGAGTTCTTTACAAATTCCCTGCACAAATTCTTTGATGGTCGCTGGTTTAGTTGTATCTTCTGATTTGAGCTGGACTTCTTGTTCTCTTTTAGTGTCTTCTAATGTAATCAAATTTACCAATCTTACCCTTTATGGTTTGTACTTTCTGTGTCTTAAGAAATCTTTCTCAGCTGAGCATGGTGGTGGACCCCTGTAATCCCAGTGACTTGGGAGGCTGAGGCAGGAGAATCACAAGTTCAAAGCCAGCCTCAGCAATGGTGAGGCTCTAAGCAACTCAGTGAGACCCTGTCTCTAAATAAAACACAAAGTAAGGCTGGGGATGTGGCTCAGTGGTCAAGTACCCCTGAGTTCAATCCCCGGTACCAAGGTGTGGTGGTGCACCCCTGTAATCCCAGTGACTCGGGAGGCTGAGGCAGGAGGACCACAAGTTCAAAGCCAGCCTCAGCAACTTAGCAAGGCCCTGAATAATCTAGCAAGACTCTGTTGCAAAATAAAAAATAAAAAAGGTCTGGGAATGTAGTTCAGTGGTAAAGTGCTCCTGGGTTCAATTCTAGTACCCAAAACAAAAACAAAATAAAACAATAAAAAAATCTTTCTTTAGTCTTAAGACATATGACATTTTCTTATATTGTCTTCTAAATGATTTATGGTTTGTTTTTCCTTTTATCCTTCTAAAATTTTCTTTAATCCTTCTAAAATTGACATTTGAATAATGCTGGGAGGTTAGGATCTGATTTTATTTACTTTTCCCCAAATGGATAAACAGTTATTCCAACACTGTTTAGTGAATGATCTATTTTTTCATACTCACCTGTAATGCCACCACTGAAATAACTCATTTCCATGTATGTATGAGTATCTTTCTATTCCATTGGTCTGCTTTTCTTTCACTGCCCAGTAACTCACTGTCTTCATTACTAAAATTTTATAATAAATCTTAATGTCTACTAGAGCAAGTACTTCTACTATGTTCTTAGTTTCAGAAATGTCTTGGCTATCCTTTATTCTTCCATATTTATATTAGAATCATATTGCCAGTTTTTACTAAAGATTCTGTTCAGGGCTGGGGATGTAGCTTAGTGTAGCATGCACAAGACCCCGGGTTCATGCACAGGAATGTGTACACATCCCTCCCCCCCAATACACACACAAAGAAGAAAAAGAAGAGAATAAAAGAAAAAAATTATGCTCAGGTTTTGATTACAATTGCATTGAATCTATGGTTTAATCTATGAGTCAATTTGGGAGAGAATCAACATCTTTATGGTATTGTATCTCCCTATGTAGAATCATGACATATTTCTTTTTTTGGTTGGTGGGTACTGAGGATTGAACTCAGGGGTACTCAACCACTGAGCCACATCCTCAGCCCTATTTTGTATTTTATTTAGAGACAGGGTCTCACTGAGTTGCTTAGTGCCTTGCTTTTGCTGAAGCTGGCTTTGAACTTGCAATCCTCCTGCTTCAGCCTCTAGAGCTGCTGGGATTGTAGGGATGCACCACCATGCCCAGCAGACATATTTCTTAATTTAGCTGTCTTCTTAAATAGATTTAAATAAAATTGTTTAATATTATACTTAAATATCTCACATACATTTTGTTAGACTAACTCCAAAGTCTATTTTTATTTTTGATTACTACTGCAAATTTTATCCTTTGTAAAAGCTAAAATTTCTAACTTATTATTGCTGTTGTATGGTAATGTCACTGACTTGTCTGTTGATGTTGAATCCAGCTATTTTTCAACTCTATTATAAATGTTGATAATTATTCTACAAACCCTGACAAGTATTCTATGTAGACAACCATATCACCTTCAAAAATAAGTTTTGTTTCTTCTTGCATTTCAAACTTTAAACTTGTTGTTTATTTTCCTTTCCAACTCCACTAAGACCTATAGTACATTGGCAAATATAAGTAGTGATATGGGCATCTTTGTCTTGTTCTTGACCTGAAAGTTAATGCTTTTAATATTTTAGCATTAAATATGCTATTTATTATGGGTTTTATGGAATTAAAGAAGTTTCCTTCTATTCCTAGTTTGCTTAGAGTTTTCGCAAGAATGAATGTGAATTTCATCAAATGGTTTTTTACTTTCAAATTTTTGTCTTTATTATTTTTAATAAAGCAAATTATATTAATCAATTTCCCTGGTTAAATGCATCTTACACTCCTAGAATTCATCCAACTTGATCATGACATATATCTTTTTTGTACATTGCCAGATTAGGTTAATATTTTCTTTCACATTTTTGTATTTATTTATTAATAAGGAAGAAGGGGTCACATATTTTCTTTCTTACACTCTAGGATGTCCTTGCCACACTCTAGGTTGGGCTAGGTGACCTGTTGGCCACCCTAGCTGTTGCCCAGGCTGATGATAAACTGATCTGGGGTATCAAGGTTCTGCTAGCCTCATAAAACGAGCTGGGGAGTTTGGCTCCTTCCATTTTCTGAGAGTTGTGTCAAATGGACTTATCTGTTCCTTGAACATTTGGTAGCAATCATCAGTAAAGCCATCTTGGCTGGATGCTTTTTATGAGGATGACTTGTAACTGACCCAATGTCTTTGGTGGCTATAGGACTATTGCATTTTCCTTTTCTCTCAGTAGGTTGGGAGCTGAAATTCTTTGTCCCTTTCTAGGCCAAGGATTCTCTTATTCATCTTGCTTTCCTCAGAATTCAGTACCTCTTTGTTCCCTGAGTAGGATCCCTCATTTGAGATAAAGCTGGGAAAGTTGCTGGTTATCTCTTCTGTCTTTCCTGCACTCCCAGGGTCTCTGAAGAAGATTGAGCCAGATGCCACAAACCTGCAGCTTCCCAGAGGTGACTGCAATGGAGCCAGATTTGGAAGTTCTCATGGCGAAGCTAAGAACCTTCTGGGAACATGGTTTCTCTGGAGGCACTATCCTCACCTCCTCCCACTGGAGGGATCCACACATTTCCTCAGGGATCTCCAGAGGATCCAGGCTCAGTAAACCAGCTCCCTCTTTCCTTCCCTCCCTGAGCCCTAGCCCCATACCATGAGGAGACAGCCTCAGACTGTCATTTCCCTTACGTTATAAGGTTCTTCTCAAGTGGGAAAGGCACATGTTTCTCTTGGCTCTAGGGCTTCCGGTCACTCAATTTGGGTGAAACCAGAAGAGATACTGGCTGAAGGAGCAATGTCATATAGAAAGTGGCAGAACAATTTAGAGCCACCTATGAAAGGATCATGAAGCATATTTTATTGGGAGTGGAATGGGGCTCAAGGGTCTCCAGCTATGGCTTCCTCCTTGTCATGCTTTTTCAGAGCAAGCTACTACCTGGTCCAGAGTGGATTTACCACTAAAAAGCCCTCTTTATTTTGGTTCAGCTTTCTCTG
>CM053410.1:61644725-61679995 GCA_028644305.1 Xerus rutilus
AATTAACATATCTATATAAACTGGAATGTTTTAAAAACTTTTAACAATATTTTATTTAGCCCAATATATCTACAAGATTAATATTTCAATTAAAAAATATTAATCAGCTGGGCATGGTGGAGCATGCTTGTAATCCCAGCGGCTCAGGAGGCTAAGGCAGGAGGATCATGAGTTCAAACTAGGCTCAGTAAAAATAAGGTGCTAAGCAACTCAGTGAGACCCTGTCTCTAAATAAAACACAAAACAGGGCTGGGGATATGGCTCAGTAGTGGAGTACCCCTGAGTTCAATCCCTGGTACCAAAAAAATAAAAAGAAAAATGATATATATATAAATCAGATATTTTACCTTTTTTATTCTCTTTAAATCCAGAGCTTATTTTTATACTTATAGCACATCAAAATGCTCTGTCATTTTGTTCCAACTGAACTTTCAAATTTCAAAATTAGAAAAAAATCCATGAGATCTTAATATAGATCACAAGTTAATATATCATCATGATAATTTAAGAACAATTATGCAGATTATAACATATATTAATTGGCCTTATCTACAAAACGAAGATAACCAAGGATAAAAGGAATGTGCCTTCACAAGTTCCTTTACTTTTATGCCCAAATGTACGGTTCCATAACTTTGAAAGGGAAAATGTAACTATACAAACTGTTATAATGTATCCACCTCTAGATGGAATCAATGATTATGATCATGTAGGTTATTTATATAGAACCTGTCATTTTTACTACCAGAATATAATTGGATATTGACCATGCCAAAAATTCCATTTAATTTAATATGTGTTAAAGAAAAGAAATATCCAATGACACTAAGGCACTGGTAGACAGACATTACTCAGGACCATCACAATGGGTATGGGAACCGCAGCAGCAGGGTCTTGTAGTCGGGGAGAGAGAGTGGGCTCTGCTCTGAATGGCGCCTGATCAAGTGGGGATTTATAGTCAAGAAGCAGGGTGGAGGTCTGTGGATGGAAATGACTAAGAGGAAATAGCGGGGGTAAGGGCAATCAGATGTCACCTGAGGGATGGTGGAGAAGGAGAACCCTGGTTAGATATTGAGGGTGGGGTGGGATTGTTCTTGCTAACTGACTTGGCAGGGCTATTGTTGAAACTGAATTTTACAAGGAAATACACAGAAGGGAGGAGATTCAGAAGCCTCACTATGGTTTGGTTAAGCAAAGAATCTTTGTCATACGATAAGCTCACTGTTAAAAAAGAAAGCTCACACTTTACATGTCAAAAGGACACCTATGAAATTTGAGAAATCACTGGCATAGCTTTATGACTTATGAAATTCCAGTCTTACGAGTTGCAGATAATTTCACTTCTTGGAAGGCAAGAATATTAATGAACATGGAGATCATAGAGAAAATAGTGCTGATTAGGATTTCCCATGATTACTTCACACATAAAAGTAATTCCCGGCTAGGCCCAGAAGGGCACACCTGAAATCCCAGCTACTCTGGAAGCTGAGGCAGGAGGATCACAAATTGGAGGCCAGCCTGGGCATGTTAGCATGACCTTCCCTCAAAATATAAAAAAACATTGAGAAAGGGTTGGGGGATATAGCTCAATGGTAGAGTGCCACTGGGTTCAATACCCAGTATTGCCAAATAATAATAATAATAATAATAATAATAATAATAATAATAATAATTCCCAACCATAGAGTCTTTACTAAACCTCCAGACAGAAGTTCACTGTAAAGTTTTAATTAGCATATGAATCTAGTTTTGCTAATCATAGGAAAAGAAAATATTTACATGTTAACAGACAATGCACTTGGTCAAACAAACCAAAATATCCATTTGATAGTAGAACTGAGTCAGAAAATTGTTAAGCAATTTATGTGGTCAAATCTATGACTCAAAGGCAAGAATTTGCCCACATGGAAGAGACATCCATAGAAGCAAAACCTGGCACTTTGATCTCTTTCATTCATGACTAAATATCACTGAAGGGAGGAGGTGGGGACAACCTGAATCTGGAGAAAACCCAAAAATAATGGGTTAGATTACCAGGTGGGTTCTGGACTCCAAAATTACAAGCCTTGACTATTTCTCATAAATACAGAGTCACTGGCAAAAACAGTTTTATCCTGATTTTTGCCACACTGGGTGACTATCAGGAACACGTGAGAAGGTTGCAGATTTGCACCGTGAGCAAGATAAACTTGGTCATCTTTTTTCACCTGTAAGTATTTGATGTTCTGTTTTTGATGAGCCAGTCTTCGGGCAGTATGACTCCTCTTTACCTTCCCTAAGTCATTGTTTTCTCATCCAAATATTTCTGCCTCTGCGTCTGTGACAGCATCTACTCGGTGCTAACACCAATATGGAGCTGAGGATTTAATTCACTTCCTGCTTGGCAGCTACTCAACACTTGGAAGAAGGGAACTCTCTGCAAAAAAGAGAACTTCCTGTTCAGGTATTTGGTGGAGCATTAACTCCACCTGTCTGCAGTGACACCCTGTGCAAGAGGAAGAGCTCCTCAAAACGATTATGCCTGAGAAGTCGTGACAGGGGTCCCAGGAACATGTCCTGTGAGGGGTGACAATGTCTACCCACAAGCTCCTTCTGATCCTGCATCAAGACCTGCCCCACATTCAGTGCCTCAACCTCTCTTGAATTCCTCCACGACAGCCTCGTCCTGCCCAGTATTTCTCCTGCCACACACACACCAAAAAAAAAAAAAAAAAAAAAAAAGGTATAATTAGAGCTAGTTTGGGCAGGAAGCATCTGACAGCCCCAGTGGAGTCCACCTTCTCCAGGGAGTCTCTCTTTCCTGGAATGAGGAGCCTGTCACGCTGCAGTCTGAAGGATGAGGAGGATAAACTGGCTGGGAGGAACTGGGAGGCTTCTCCAGTGCTGCTTGCATTAGTGCAGGTGTACCCAGCAGGGCACTGTCTGCCCGTGCAGGCTCTTTTCTATGATGTCTGCATAGCAAACAGCCTTGGAGATGGAAATAGCGTCTCCCTCTGGAGTTATTTACTGTCCACAATAATAAAGATAATGTCTTTTTCCAAAGTCAAGGTGAGGCAGGCTTCTTGCTCACTGTAGATCTGAGTTCCTTAAACTATGGGTTCCTCTGTTGTGATATAACCCGCTGCATACACAGCTCCTCCCAGCTGCTCCAGTATCTCTCCCTTGGGACTTGGGGGCCAAGGGCAAGTGGCCCAAACATGAAGTTCATGCTGCTTGCTCTGCAGGAAGGATAAACGCCTTTTGTCCCTGGAGTAGAATCTGCCAGCATTCATGAAACCGTGGCTGCCTATCTTATTAATTTGCAAGAAGCATAAAATCTCAGGCCCTTCATAGCTATGCACAGGCAAGTTGATGGCATACACAAAGGCCCTGTGGTGGGAGAGAGCAGAAAAAGCATCAGGATCGGGAAGAAGCTGTGCTTGGAGGAGTGCAGGGGAGAGGGGAGCATGGCTTGAGGTGAGGTGGGAGGTGGTGAACTATGGGACCCTTGGCCAGTCCTGCTCAGGCAGGCCAAAGAGTGTCTGTACTCTTAGTTTTGACAATGCCACTTCCATGGAGAATGTGGAATTAATAAACTGAGCTCAAAGGCTCCCAGGACAACGAAGCATGACCTACAGAACTTTGAGGTGATTTTTTTTTTTTTTGGTACTGGGGATTGAACTCAGGGGCACTTGACCACTGAGCCACATCTCCAGTCCTATTTTGTGTTTTATGTAGAGACAGGGTCTCACTGAGTTGCTTAGTGCCTCGCCATTGCTGAGGCTGGCTTTGAACTCGCGATTCTCCTGTCTCAGCCTCCCTAAGTGCTGGGATTACAGGCATGTGCCACTGCACCCGGCTTGAGATGATTTTTAACAAAAGCAGAGAATCATGGTAGGAGTTGCTCTTTTCACATCCTGTCCTCTGTGGTGGAAATGTCTGCCTGCCCACACTACTCTGTACTAGCTCCATCAGAGATGCAAGGAAGTCCTCCTCTCGGTGCTCCCAAAAGAACATGGAAAAGTCTTCCTTGTCTATCATTGCTGTCAATCATCAGTACAAAAGAAGCCAGTCACCTTAAAAGAAGAAGTGGTGACCCATTAGTACTCACCAAGTACAGATGCAGAACCAACCCCACTGCTCACGGGCTCACTAGTCTTACAGCAAAGGGGAGGGGCTGTTGGAGTTTCAGAGGAAGAGAAAGGAAAGGGAAAGGGGGAGACATCTCTAGGGGAGGCTGCTCAGCCAAGTGGATAGCATTTGATAATTACCTGAAAGGACTTGGTTGGGAAGCCCTCAGACCCATTCTGACTCTTAAGAATTCTGAACTTTGCTTGCTCTCGCTGCCTATTAACTAATTTATAACCTGCAAAGAATGCCACTTTCTTGGATCTTTGACCAAAAACAGGAGCTGAGCCTCATTAAGCAGCATATTTTGTGGTTCTGTTCTGTTTTGTTCTGGGTGGCTCAGGCATGGAAATCAGGGCCTCAGGCGTGCTAACAAAGCATCCTACCACCGAGCTCCCTTTGTTCTTTTGCTGAAAGCGATGGGAAGTCACTGAAGGATTTAAAGAGGGGCCAGCCTCACTAGGCTGGGGTTTCAAAAGTATCACTGAGAGTAGAACAGAGATCATTGATTTTCTGAGAGCCTCTGAGCCACTGCTCCTGAGGGACATCATGAGTGGCCCACATTTACTCCCGTTTACTCTGCAGTAGTTCTCCGCAGCCCCAGGCTTACAAAGGTCCTTGTCCAGCCATCACTGCTGGCATTTTAGAAAGGGAAAAAAAGAAAACAAGCATCAGGGCTCAGAGCATTCTCGGGAATGTCCTCCTCTCCCGGCTTCTCCATTCGATAAACAGCATATAAATTGCTAAAAGAAAAAGATGTGAGACCCCCTCTCACCTACCTTGAAGACTTTCTGGCATTTGCCTAGACTCAGGTCAGCTGTGGGAACAGCCAGGAGACAGAAGGTTGAAGAGGGAGGTCAGGCAGGGTGATAATAGCGGCCTTGTTCCAATGCTGAGGCTTACATAACTCAATTGTGCCCTGTTTCAACCTGGCCAAGGGCCTGGACTGAGGGTTGGAGATACAGAGGTAGAAGCTGCCAGAAAAGCTGGGAAACTGCTGGAGAGAAGTGAGTTGTGGCAGGATAACATGAGAAAAGTTTTGGAAATGCAGCTGAGTCACACCCTGGGAACCCCCAGTCACCAGGGTGGCTCTTCTGCTGGCAGGTGCCTCATGAAAACCTGGTGTTCAAGTTTTCAAAAGTCCACAGTTTCTCAATCTTCCTCTAGTAGCCAGCAGGCTCCCCCACCCCCACTCACAGGCCTGGTGGTTGCTTCATTGACACATGCTCAGTTCCTCCTTTACAGGAACTGGTATAGAATGGGACTGGTATAAATAGAAGTGTGGGTCCTGGGAAAGAGGCTCTGTCTAGGCAGCTGAGCACTGGGAAGAGGCCACCCTTGTCTTACTCTGCTGCAGCCAGGATGAGTCTGAGAGTGGCTCAGACAGGTCTCTGGGCAAGCCAAGGGGGATTAGATCAAATGGGGATTGTGGGTTTTCTGATAGGAGGACCCAGACACCCACAGAGCCATAGCACATGGTCCACAAAGGTCCTACCTTTGGGGTGGGGGAGAAGAGCAGGGACAAAGCAGAGCCAGGGGAGGGAGGGAGGGTGGAGGCTGGTGTTAGGGCTTTGATTATCTGGGGAGGGGGCAGGAGGAAGGTTCAGATGCACTTGCAGGGAGTCTGACCCTGAATTTCCCTTCAGGCTTTGCGGTCCTGGTGATGCTGCAGTGCTGTAAGTACCCTGCCCCGCCCCACCCCTGCCTTGAGTCCTAGAGTTTGGTGAGGGTGTAGCACCCACGAGAAGGAGGTCTTCAGTGACCCCAATGGCTTGGGAATATTTACATTAATTAAAACCAAGGGGATGGAGTTATGGATATGTATCATACTATTCAATAGATCTGAATTTTTTCAAAACAACAAATTTTAAAAATCTCAAGTTCCATGACTAAGAGACAGAGGGGACCACTGTCAGGGGCCCAATAACCACGTGGCCAAGCAATGCCCACTGCCCTCCATAACCAAGTGGCCAGAAAGGACATCATTTGCTGAAGGGGGAATTCGAATGAGAGGAAATGAAGAACTTCCTGTCTGTTGTGATTTTGTGCACCAGCGTGGGGACTGCCATTCTGGGTGGCTTACAGTTAGGGACACCTGTATGCAGAGAAGAGACAGTCAGAGCCTCTTTTGGGTTAAAGACCTCATAGTGGGTCCTAAGCCTGAAGGCCAGTATCTTCTGATGCTGGTTGTCTTGGGCCGAGTCCTTGCCCTTCCTGCTTCCAGGAAGCCTGGACTTGCACTGCATGGGAGGCCCGTTTCACCTTTACCCTTATGCGATAGGTTTCCGCTTGCAGTGTGATCTTGTGCTGCACTTGACCTGTTCCAAGCCTCTTCAGAACAGGTCTCATTTTTATCACATAGGAAGCTCCCCAGAGGCAGGGGCCCAAGCCGGCTCTTTTATTTAAGAATTTTCATTTTGTTCACGACTTTGGCCCATTCCCTCCACCCATCCCCACACCCCATTGGTGCTCAGCTCTGGACTCAACCAGAGGATCTCTGGCTGAATCCAGCCCAGGTCACACCTTAGATTTCTCCTTTAGGCTTTGCATACAAACTGGTCTGCTACTACACAAACTGGTCTCAGTACCGGGAAGGTGATGGGAGCTGCTTCCCAGATGCCCTCGACCCCTCCCTCTGCACCCACATCATCTACAGCTTTGCCAACATAAGCAACAATGAGATTGACACCTGTGAATGGAACGATGTGACACTCTATGGCATGCTGAATGCTCTCAAAAACAGGTTGGGTCACAGATTGGCCAGGACAGGAGGAAGGTGGTGGGAGTGGGAGGTAGCTGGGCTGGCCCCAGGGTAGGGCTGCTCTGTTCAAGAGAATGGGTAAGGGCCCCCAGGACCACCTCTGGGTGGAGAGCCAGGGGCCCTTGGCTTCAAGTGGGAGGAGGTATGAAGATGGGTGTTGGGTGTTCGGGTGATGACGAGCCAACCGTAGCTCCCCTGGGAAAGAGGCCTTCTCCTTCCCCTGGGGGCACGTGGAGAGCGCTTGTGACCCTACTTGGCCATTCTCTGGCTTCCCCACTAGGGACAATAAGAAGGGGCAGCATATTTCAGAGTAATGGGCACCAAGACTATAACCTCTAGCCTATAATCCCAGCATCTTGGGAATCTGAGGCAGGAGGATCATGAGTTCAAAGCCAGACTCAGCAATTTAAGCCCCAACCTTAAGCAACTCAGTCAGATTCTGTCTCTAAATAAAATATTTTAAAAAGGCTGGGGATGTAGCTCAGTGGCTAAGTGCCCTCAGGATTCAATCCCTAGTACCATAAAAAAAAATAGAATATTGCATCTCAGGGGCAAGAGGCCATCAGAGGCCCAATCTAGCCTCTCACTCAAAGCTAGAGTTCCACTAGATCTGCCCAGACACAGGGACCCTCAGTGTCACTATGATTTTATTTCTCCCCTACCTTTCCCCCTCTTTGCCCCATAGGAACCACAACCTGAAGACCCTCCTGTCTATTGGAGGATGGAACTTTGGCTCTGAAAGGTAAGACCTACTCCTGGAGCAGGAGGAAGGGATGAGAATCAGGAGGCCTGGCTCTCTTCACCCACTATGGGGGGTGTACAGTGGCTCCAGGCTGGTTAGGCAGAGAGGCCTAAATGGTTGTCAGGGACTTGCCTCATGTATAGCCAAGAAACCAGAGCCCAGAGAAGGAGAGGGACTTCCCAGGAATCACACAACAGGTTCACAGTATACGCCCCAGTTCCCCATCCATCCTCTTATTACTACCTCTCTGACAAGAAAGCAAAGACTTTCTGGGGCTATTGCCATGAGGACAATGTAGGGAGATTGAGAGGACTCCTTGGAGCAGGGGAAGTAGATGGGTGGGTGATTCATAACTGCTCCCACTTAGTGCTCACTGGGTCAGGTACCCTTTCCCACCACCATAATATGTGATCCTCACGACAGCACTATGTTATAAAGATCCCATTTTATAGATGGGGAAACTCGGGCTTGGGTTGTGCCCTGTTTGAAGTGGCTGACCAGTAAGTGGCTTGGAAACCAGGCTCTAGTTGTGTGCTCTTTCTAATGCTGGAGCTGCCCACTGTCCCAACCAGGCTCTTCTAGAGCTGCATCATTTCAGGTTCCCTGATCCCCAGGCCCCAGGAGCCCCACTAGAATGTCAGGAGCACCTGACATATTCATGCTGAGAACACATGGGGGCTGATTTTCGTCCTAGATTTTCCAAAATAGTCTCCAACACCCAGAGGCTCAGGACTTTCGTTAAGTCAGTGCCGCCATTTCTGCGGGCCCATGGCTTTGATGGGCTGGACTTAGCCTGGCTGTCCCCTGGACGAAGAAACAAGCAGCTTCACACCACCCTGATCAAGGTACTGGTCAGGTCGGGCAGAGGCAGGGAGGTGGTGGGCACGTGTCAGGGAATGGAGCAGGTTAGAAGCCGTCTGCTGCAGAGGACCTCCCGAGGACAGGCAGAGGGACTTCAGCCTCCTGGCAGTAGGACCCAAAGCCCCTGAGCCTTGGAAATCTTACAAAACAAGGAAGACACTTTATGACCCCAGTGGGAGGTAGAGATGGAGTCCCAAGAGGCAGAAGGCCATGACTGAACAGGGTACCCACTGCTGATCGCCACTGTCAGTGAACATGGAGCATCCAGTGTCCAAGGTTCAGTCCCAAACTGATGCCACCCGCTACCCAGCATGCACTGCAGCCAGGGGCACTCAGCTCCATCTGGGGCAGCCCAAGCATCTCCAGTTCCCAGGGGCAGAGTGATAGTCTGAACAAATGGTCCACACCACCTGTATAAATGTCTTTGATCTTAGGATCTCATACCGGCTAGAACATAGTCTTCCAACCACATCACCCACTGTCCTGATGGTTCCTCCAGGACAGTCAGTGATTGAGTGTTGATGGGTGTGCACAGGCTTTGAGGATGAGATTGGTCCATTTTTTAGAAAAAAGATGGGTGGCCCTGAGAATGGGACCATGATGGGCCCCTATCATTTCTACTTAGCCCTGGGAAGATTGGTGGTCCCAGAAGATGGGGAAGGTCCGTGAGGTGCTGAGAGACCTTGGCCTCCCTCCATAAATCTCTCTCTCCTGCCGCCTGGGTCTCTTTCACTCACCCTCCTGTCTCCCATCCAGGAGATGAAAGCTGAATTTGCAAAGGAAGCACAGTCCGGGGGAGAGCAGCTCCTGCTCAGCACAGTCGTGTCCGCAGGGAAGGTTGACATTGACAGCGGCTATGACATCCACCAGATATCCCAGTGAGTCTTCTGCCCAGACAGCTCCCAGAGGCCTCTGTGCACACCACTCCTTCCTCCACCCTAGAATTCAATGAAGACCCAGGAGACCAGGCTCCTAGACCCATTTCTTCCAAAATCTGGATATGTGAACTTGAGCAAGTCACTTTCCCACCCTGTGCTTCAGTGTCCCCATCTGTCAAATGGAACATAAGTTCTGATCTTATTTTTTAACTTGGGGTATTGCTGACCAGTTGAGAGAGTGTCTCTGGATGTATTTGGGAAAGGGAAGTAGGAAAAAACTATACAACGCCACCAACCATTACAGAGTATTTTCTCTGTGGCCAGCAGAGCAGAGTGCTAGGTGGCGGGAGAGGAGGCTCTGCCTCAGTAATAACCCTTCGTTTCTAGAATGCTGGGAGTCTCAATGTACTCCCATACCTGTGCATACAGGCAGCCCCCTTTCTTGTTCCTGTCCCTCCACCCTGTCCCCATAGGAAGCCACACATGGTCTCTCCTCAGAGAATAGACAGGTTAGTGGGAAACCCAGCAGAAGGAAAAGTGACTCTCCAGTGACTTTAGGTGCAGTGGCGCAAGCCTGTAATCCCAGCACTCTGGGAGGCTGAGACAGGAGGATCGCTGGTTCAAAGCCAGCCTCAGCAATGGCGAGGCACTAAGCAACTTAGTGAGACCCTGTCTCTACATAAAACACAAAATAGGGCTGGGGATGTGGCTCAGTGGTCGAGTGCCCCTGAGTTCAATCCCTGGTACCAAAAAAAAAAAAAAAAAAAAAGAATCTCCCTTAGAATCTTATGAGTGTAGACTTGGTGTCTAAAGTGATCACCTGGTGGGAAAGAGGTGGCTTTCAACAATGTGCCCCAAATTTTTGAAGTTCACATTCACACCATCCACTTAGAGTTCCCTCAACAATGTGCCTGCGGAGAACTCCCTCCCCGCTCCAGTGCTTCTCGGGTGGGGCCATCCTTTGTCCCTGCTCTTTCCCCACTGGGCTCTTTCCCTGCTTTACCCAGGTGAGCCTGGTAGGAGTGCAGAGGCTGGGATGAGACAGAGGCCAGCCATGTGCTAGGGGTAGAACACAGAGGCCTGTTCTGGCCCTGAGTACACTCCTGGGACCCTGAGCTCACACCTTGGCATGGCCCAGGGGAGGTGGGCCAGCAGCCAGGACAGCGGTCACAGGGAACTCCTGGGCTTTGGGTTAGTGGCCCATCTGTCAACTACCTACTTCTCCTGCTCACATCCTGCTGGGGCTTTAGATGTGAGGCCAAGAGCTTTTCTAATTTCCCACCTCACCTTCCATCCCCTTCCTTCTAGACACGTCGATTTCATTAGCACCTTGACCTACGACTTCCATGGAGTCTGGCGCAAGACCACAGGACATCACAGCCCCCTGTTTCGAGGCCAGAATGATGCCACTCCTTACAGATTCAGCAACACTGTGAGTACCCAGAAGGAGGGAGGGAGGGTGAGGTGTCACAAAGTCCTGCCACCTGCCAGGGCTCACACAGCAATCCCTCTACTCTTAAGTACAATCCTGCAAGACAGGGGTTATGAGACCCATTTTACAGATGAGAAAACAGAAGCCCAAAGTCTTCATTCTCCATGGCTCTGGAAACATGGCCAGTGGGGTGGGCTGAGTGAAGGCGGGGGCAGAAAGAGAGAGGCTGGGGGGCAGGAGGTGGGTGTCTTGCTTCAAGTTGCCATTTGCTAGCTGTGCAGTCTGAGCCAGGCACCTGATTTCTGCATCTGTCAAATAATAATAATCCCTTCCTATGTGTAGAGGGAGCTTTTCAATAATGAAACTTTAAAATTCATTTTAAACTGACATGATCAGTTCCCAGAGGAATGGGGAATCCCAGACGCACCACCGTGCAGCCACAACCTCGCCTAGCGTTCATTGTAACCCTTTCCCATCTCGGTGCCACCAGCCCAACTCACTGCTCCTCCTGTCCCGGCTCTGTCTCCACCCAGGACTATGCTGTGGGGTACATACTGAGGCGGGGGGCCCCAGCCGACAAGCTGGTGATGGGCATTCCCATCTATGGAAGGAGTTTCACTCTGTCCTCTTCTGAGACGGGTGTTGGAGCCCCAATCTCAGGGCCGGGAACAGCAGGCCGATTCACCAAGGAGGAAGGGTTCCTCGCCTACTATGAGGTAATAGAGTTGGGGAGAAGCTAAGATTGTCCCAACACCATCAACAGCCATGGGAGAGGGGGTCCTTCCACCTACCCCCACTTTTTCTCATTTGGGAATAAAATTAGATTCAGCTGACCTCGCATCCTTGAAGAAGAGGAAGAGAGACGTCAGACCTGTTGCTACTAAAAGTCTCCAGCGGGCATGGGTGCATGGGTCTGCACCACCAACCCGTGGAATATTCCTCTGGCCACAGAGCTGGGGACTTCCTTCCAGCCCAGCAAAACACAATGGCTAAGAGGCAGGGTCTTTGCTTCAGTCTCGCCTCTGCTGTTTTTGTGGCCAGGGGCTAGTACTAGGTGTCAACCTACCTCTTCTCACATCCTTGTTTCAGATGGAGAAGGCAAGCTCAGCGTGGTGGTGACGCCTCTAATCCCAGCTACTTGGGAGGCTGAGACAGGAGGATGGCAAGTTCAAGGCCAGCCTGGGCAACTTGGCACAAACTTGTCTCAAAATAAAATAAAAAAGGATGAGGCAGGGCACCCTTGGGTTCAATCTCTAGTATTGCTAAAAAATAAAAAGATGGAGAAAGCAATTAGAATCCCTTAAAGCCCTCGGGCTATGGCAGCTGAACTCTGGGACTTTTGCATCTGTTTTACATAAATTTGCATGAAGTCTACATCTTGCAACACCACTGAACGTGAGGCTGCAAGATGAAGCAAGGGGCTGATAGACTTGGGGAGTGACTTCTCCTGGTGTCCTGCAAAGTATCCCTGTTCTGTCTGTGTCCTGTTCTCTGTTCAGATCTGTGACTTCCTCCGCGGAGCCACAGTGCGTAGAATTCTCGGCCAGCTGGTTCCCTACGCCACCAAGGGCAACCAGTGGGTGGGATATGACGACCAGGAGAGTGTCAGAAGCAAGGTAGGTTCACCAGGCCACACCCCAAGACAAAGAGGGAGAGGGAAACCTGCTCCAATTCAGCCTCCTGCCCTGAGGTCTGGGCTGTGTGTGGGGTGTGGGTCTCAGGTGCCTGTCACCTCCTCCTCTGGGAATTTCCCCCATATACACCCTGCCCTGGAGAACCCAGGCCCGCCTCCTCTGGACCTTCCTCCCCAGGTGCAGTACCTGAAAAGCAGGCAACTGGCAGGTGCCATGGTGTGGACCCTAGATTTGGATGACTTCCGGGGCTCCTTCTGTGGCCAGAATCTACGCTTTCCACTCATCAATGCCATCAAGGATGCACTCACGGCAGCTTAGCCCTGTCCTTCTGCACACTACGGGGGTCCAAGGATGCCCCACACCCTCTGGTTCCAGCTGGCCAGGAGCCTGAGCACCTGCACTGCTAGTCCCACCTGATCCTCCATCTTCCTCTCCAGCAACCTGTGCCGAGGGCACCACCACTGAGATGCACGCTCAGTCCTGGTGGACAGGGAGGTCAGGTAGGGCTGTGGGGTCAGTGAAGGTCTGGGAACCAGCACAGTGTATGACACAGTATCAGTCCATACCCGTTGGTGAATGGAAATGCTCACAGACCCCAAGTCTGGTACAAGGGAATTCTTCAACTTGTTTACTCCCGACCCTCCTTGTCAAAGGACACCATTTTGGCAAGCTCTACCACCAAGTAGCCAAATATCCTACAAGACTCAGTTGCCATACTAATTATACCCTCTGCAAAGCCCAATTTGAAAGCTTCATTCAGAACATAATCGTGTCTCCTATGCCACTTCCCTTACCTAATTCCACAGCTGCTCAGTAAAGTACAAGAGCTTAACAGCGTATTACACTTTCTTCAGGCTGTCTTGGTGGCACCCTGGACCATTGCGCTCACCTCCCCCCATCTTTTCTGGATTCCTCTCTCTGAGGCCTGGGAGCCCTGAGCTTGCAGAGATGAGGCCACCACGTCCTCCACCAGGAGGCAGAGAACCCCAACATCAGGCAGCATCCTTAGATTCTCCTGCCCTGGACTTCACCCAAGCATAGCTGATGGCCTTCGAGATATTAAAGCCATTGCCATCCAGACTTCCAAATTAAGTTGCTTGTTGGAAGAAGCCATTTCTATTTCCTGAAGACTAGCAGACACTGGGAAGGAATCCTTTCAATCCCAACATTTCATCTCTTCTGGCCATCGGGAAGGTGGTGGAAGGCCATCACAGCATGGTGTTAGAGAGCCCTGAACCCTAGACCTTCAGCGCCATAAGGAAACACACGTGTCCTCCCCTCCCCTTCCCTCTCATCACGCTCACACTCATCCCTTGACCCATGCAGAGATCAAAGCACCCCTGTCTAGCCAGCCTGGGGCAGAGGTGCTGGGGGAGGCTGAGGGAATAGGATACCCAGAAAAGCAGCCAGTTTTCCATCCTTTATGAGGGGGAGATGCTCTCACCAGTCTTCTGTGAATTTCCAGGGTCCTGGAATGACTTTATCCAAACAGAGCCCAGACGCATCCTCCAAAACTAAAGATAATTTATTCATGGATTTCCTAATGTTTGGATTATCTGTGATTTGGGATAATCACGAGTTGGCCTGATGGTTTGTGACTCTGATTTCAGGTGTAAGGAAGAAAATACCTATCTGCTGTCCTGAAATCCGAACCAGCTAGAGGAGGGCAGATGCAGCTGATTCCAAGGTCATAGCTCTGCTAAAGCAAAAAACTTGGCCAGAGCCTTATGGGGTACCTAGCATTTCAGGGCTGGCCAGTGGCCAAGCATTCTCTAAACCCTGCCACTGCCTGCCCTGTCACACAAGGGTCTTTGAAACCCCAGGGCTGAGGGCCTTTCTGGGCAGTCACCCTCCATCCCCCAGGGCCACCCTTCCCCCAGCTTGGGACAGGCTCTCCAGGGCTGACTCAGGGTCCTGTAGGGTTAGTCACATTCGCTTATAGCTGCAGAGTCAGAGGCCAAGGATGGAGATCGGGTCTCCAGGGCCTGCTCTCTGCCTGGCTGGACACTGAGTCACCTGGCAGAGGGCATGGACACCCAGGCAGGGCTGCACCCAAGGCACCCTGGGCTCTCCACTGCCACTCCCTGCAAGGACAGCCGGGGTTGAGAGGTGGCCATGCTCTATGCCCCGCTGTCCTGAGGAAGGGGTACAGTCTGTACACTGATGAGGGCCCTCAATAAATGACATGCTTGCTTATTTTTAAATTGAGATACATCATACATATTAAAATGAGATTCATCATACATATTAAAAGTGCATAAAATGTATTTGCTTAATTTAAAGAGTTGTTATGTATTGAAAACTCACGTGACCACTACCAAGGGAAAGGAACGAAACCTCGATAGCACTCCAGGACCTCCACAATCACATACAACCCTGTCCCTCTGCCTAGAGGCCATCACTACCTGGACTTCCATGTTAACCTTGTCCTGCTTTCCTGCATGGCTTTCCACCTATGGGTGCACCTTAAAGAAGTGGCTTGGTGTGGCTTGCGTTTGGATTTAATGCACGTGAGACAGCACCATGTCTGTGTGCCTGGCTCCTTTTGCTCACCATTGGGTCTGTGAGAGCCGCCACGGTGTTGTATGAGGCTGAAGTTCATTCATTTTATTTTGTATTTTGCTTTTTAATTGCATAAATGATAAATAGATAAAACCAGGGGTTTATCTATCCTGTTGCTGAAGGATAACTGTTCCCATCCGGATTTTGGCTATTAGAAGTAACACTGCTGTGAACATTTTCATCCGGCCTCCCGGGCTCCCACGTGAGCGTTTCCAGGAGTGGAACATCAGGGTCACTGAGTAGGCGCATGATCCATATCACCAGTCCCTGTCTCACTTTTCCCAAAATTGTTGCTTCAAACTATACTACCAGCAAGTTTTTATTTCCTGCCTCCCACACATGACGTCTTCTGGATTTTAAATTATTACCAACATTTTATTGAATGAGTGACTAGGAATTTGGCCATACCTGCTACATTTCCCACACTGGGCAGGTCCATGCCCACATCCTGTTCTGAAGAAGCTGGAAGGTTCAGTGTTACCCTCCAGCTGGGTCCCTTTGAGTCTGCCCACAACTTCATCCCACCCCCATCTCGGTAATGGGCAACTGAGGCCCGGAGCAGGAGGGAAGGTGGATCCTTATCAATCTCTCAGCAGAGACAGGAACCAAGAGCTTACTTAGTTCCTGCTATGGTTTGAATATCCTCCAAACTCACATTGAGATTCAACTGCCATTTTCACAGTATTAGGTGGTGAGGTCTTTATTAAGAGGTGGAGATATCAGACCACTGGGGCACCACCCTCATGAATGGATTAATGTCATTTTCTTGGGAACAGGTTAGTTATCTCAAAATGGTCCCTGATAAAAAGGATGGGTTCAGCCCAATTTCCTCTTTCTGTCTTGCTTGTCCTCCATGAAGCCCCTCACCAAATGTAAGTGCCATGCTATTGGACTTCCCAGCTTGCAGAACTGTAAGCAGATAAACATGTATTGTTTATAATTTACCCCCTGTGATATTCTGCTAGAGCAGTAGAAATGGACAGAGACAATCCTTCTTCCTGGAGTCCCAATGCTGTAGGACCTTCTTCAGCCAGTCCCACTCCGGGCATCTCAACTCCCTGCCTATCTAGGGCTCTCACCTCACATAGAACAAGGGAGAGTTCCCAGGGCAGACAGGACCCCGGGGGGAAAGCCAGGAGTTAGTGCTCACCAGGGAGGCTGGAGCAGGTTGTCTGGGCCCCAACCCCTGGTCTGAAGAGACCCAGGTCCAAGTGGCCTCATGGAAGCCAGACTCCCAGAACTGACTAAGCTTCCTTCTCCAAATGACAGCTGTCTCCCATTGCCCCAGTCCCAGGCCCTGGTCCTAATGGTGTCCCAGCTCACCTATCTGTGCTTGCCCCTAGCCAGGCCCTAGCACCCTGGCTGTGAGGTCCAAACAGGGTGACAGCAAGGTGGTGTGCTCCTCAAGGGGCCCTGTGGTTCCTCCCCCAGAGCTATTCCTGGCCTGGGCACCTCCCCCCCCCCCCCCCCCCCCCCCCCCCCCGTCCCCCTGCCTGACCTGACCCCACAGCTGGGAATCGTTGGCTGGGGGTGGGGCCCTGACTATATAAGCCTGGACCTAGGTGTCCCAGACACCCTGGAGGCCCAGACCCTCCACTGCTGACTCCTGCACACTCCAGCCTCACCCCCCGCCCCCAGCCAGCCAAACAATGACAGGAAAGGCCACCTCTGAGGCCACTGCCTCTGGTCCAGAGGAGACAGCATCTGAGTCTGCCGACGTGCCCATCACAGAGCCTTCTGGAGAAGTGGCGGCATCAGAGTCCAGAGGAGAAGAACAGGCTCAGGAGCCACAGGAGCCACAGGACCCTGCCTCTCAGGCACCTGCCCCCACAGCTCCCCCAAGCTCCCCTAAGCCTGCACCCCCAAGCGAAGGTAATCAGAGGTGGGGCAGGTGGAGGAGGGTGGCAGGCGTGCCAAGGGGGCCTAATGGCCATGAACCTCTTCATCTCATGCTGGCTTCCTTCCAGATGTCCCCAGCACGCCGCTGCTGCTGACCTTGGAGGATGTGAGCAGCAGCTCCGTGACTGTGAGCTGGGAGCCCCCCGAGAAGCTGGGGAGGCTGGGGCTCCAGGGCTATGTGGTGGAGCTCTGCAGAGAGGGAGGTAGGTGCTCAGCCCAGCATACACCCAACGCAAGTGGCCAGGAAAGCAGCACGGATGAGTCCAGTCCCAGCCTGGGGACATGAGAGGGAGGAGGACAAGCAATAGTTTCCTTGGCCCCACCCCCACTTCTAGCTGCACTGGGGCTCTGTGAAGGCAGGGGCATGTCCGGGGACCTCAGGAGCCTCACCTTCCACCTCCAAGGAGCCCCTGAATCACAGAGGAGATGGCAGTGAGGCCATCTCACCTCACTGCTCTGATGAGAAGCAGGGAGGTGCCATGCAAAGAGGGCAGTGCCTGAGGTAGAGAGCAGAGGGCATCAGAGGAGGATGGCAGAGTAAGAGGTGGTGAGGAGAAACAGAGAATGGGGAGCCTCGGGCTCCATTCCTGCTGCCGCCATGCTCCTCCACATCAGCCACCTTCATCTTGGCTCCTACCTTGCTGTGTGACTTTGTAAATATGTCTAACCCTCACTGGGCTCCAGCAATCCCATCTCTGGCCACCTTTCCAGTGGTCTAACACCTCACGTCTATGATGCCACTGGACATGAAGAATTCAGGAAAGGGGACCAACAGGGAAATGAGGCCCAGAAAGGGAGGTCAACTTTCCCAGATCACCACTAAGAAGGGATGCCCCATTCAGAAGGGTGGCCCTGACCATGTCACCTAAAAACTCGCATGCTCTCCATTTCCCTCAGCTTCCGAGTGGGTCCCTGTGAATGACCGGCCCATGATGGTGACCCAGCAGACCTTGCGGAACCTGGCTCTAGGAGACAAGTTCTTCCTGCGTGTGGCTGCGGTGAGCTCCGCAGGGTCTGGCCCACCAGCTGTGTTGGACCAGCCTGTCCACATCCAGGAGATCATAGGTAAACCTCACCTCCTGCTCCTCAGCCCTGATCTAATGGAGAAAATGAAGTCACGAGCAGTGAGACCCACGAAGCCAACCCCCAGCCCACACTCACATGTGTGAGCCACGTGCTCCTGCTGTCGTGACTCGAGAACGTTTCAGGCTCCTTAGCTTCCAGGGGCCTCTGGGGGAGTCAAAGAAGTCATTTCCCTGAGTAGTCCAGCCCCAAAGCTTTGGGAAGAGGTTTCCTGACATCCAGAAAGGAAAGCTCAGGTCCCTAGGTCACCTGTCTCAGAGTCCCAATGCTAAGACGCTACCTGTTTTCCTTCCAGCCAATCTTAAGCCCTCCAGTGGCCCTGGAGGCTCAATTTCTCCCCATTGCCTAAGGCCTAGATCTTTCAAAAACTTCCAAATCTTTCCCAAAAGTTCTGGAACAGAGGGAAAGCCTGCTGCTCCTGTACTCCCAGAGCCCTAGTGGGAAGGTGAAGGGGGTCTGCAAAAGGCCTATGAGGGCTTCTCCATCCCTAAAGGGCAGTGCTCACTGGGGACCTGGAGGCCAGCTGCTGTCCCCATTGCTAATATTTCTATTTGCAGGGTGCATTAGCCTCAATCCTACCCTCACTACCCTCCCAGAGCTGATCAGGTTTCAATCTGTTAATGGCAATGAGTCATTTGGTCTGATCTCTCGGGTCCCTGGGGACAGTGCAGGGCCCCAGGGTGGAGAGAGACACAGGCAAACAGGTGGCCTGAGGCCTTCTCCATTTTCTTTTTTATTCTTCCACCAGGGGGACAATGGAGGCTGGGAGCAGAACTCCAGCATTCTAGAAGAGGCACTCAGAAGGAAAGGGTATCAAGGCCACAGGAGGGTCACATTCGGATTCAAAGAAATACTCAACCCTGAGGCCTGAGAGATGTGGGAGCTTAGAACCACAGACTGTTATGGTTCATGCATCCAAGCCAGGCAGATCCCAAGGGAACTAGGGACTCTCTAGAGGTCACCCAGCTGTTTAATGGTGGTCCCAGATTCTGATGCCCACAGGAGACCATTCGTGCTCCACCAGGCTACAGGGCAGCTTCTCTGGTAGTTTTCAAAACCTCAGAGTATTCCCAGCCTTTAAGTCTGGGTGAGACATAGCCCCACGTGGCAGCTACAGGATAGCTGTGTTGACTCTAGCCCCGAGGTGCCAGGAAGTCCTCATGCTTGGGGGAGTCCCAACTTTCCCCCAGGGCCCCAAGGAGTTTGGACTCAGAGGCCTCTGAGGCCTGGTGTCCAAGGAGCCAGGCAGACTCAAACCTGCTTCTCCATTAAAATTCCTCTGGCTGGAGAGGAGGGAATTTCCTGGAGAGAAAAGGGGGAGGAGAAGGCCACAAACAAGTGGGGGACAGATAGGCTTCTTATGGGAGAACAGGCTGGGGTGAGGACAATGTCCAGGATCCTCAGCTGCTCAGCTGTCCCTCCTTGGCCACCTGGAGCTGCCAAGCATTCCTGACCCCCTGCAGCTGCCCCTAGAGCATTCCATGCCTGTAGCTCCCAAGCCAAATGCCCGCTCAGCTAATCCTTGGAGACACAGTGTTCCTTTTCACTGTCTCCTCCTCTGCCACCCTTCGTGCCACAAACCAACTGCTGCCACCTGTTTGCAGCTGAGGAGCCTCCATTCCAGCCCCAGCACACACACCCCCGCCTCTGCCTCTGGGACAAGGGTGGCGGCTGTGGCAACTTCCCTTGGAATGTCCAGTGACTCCCATGGTTGCACCTGATTAGGTGAAGGTTAGGAAGGTGGTTGCAAGCCGTAGCAGGGCGGAGGTTGGACTTCAGGAAGGACTTTTCCAACCATGAGATTTAAAGACTGGGAAGAGCAACAGCGGGAGAAGAGAATGTACCTGCTCTGGCTTCATTTAGGCAGGGAAAGACCTTAGTCCCCCAGTAGGGTTGGGAGGCCAAGGACTGAGCAAAGAAAGTTTCACAAGGGCTTCTCTGAAAGTTCTAGGCTGGTGGGGGTGCGGGGTGCAGGTTGAGCAGGAAGACACACTGCCTCCCACCCTGGGAGTACAATCCGACAGGTGCAGCGCCTGCTCCCCTCCAGGGGGAGCCAGAGAGCCAGCAGGGCCCATCTGGAGCTTGAGAATGCTTGGGCTGCAGGGCAAATCCCAGCCTGGCAGGGTCAAGGCGTCAAGAGAGTGCCGGGGATGCTTACCAATTCACACCATGGAGGCCCTGACCTCTCTGGAACCTTCCGGCTTTCAGCTCCCCAAGGGCCTTATAGGATTTGAGCCCCGCGATCTCATGAGTAAGAGCTTTACCCTTCCTATTAGGAAGCAGCCCAAGGCAGCCAGAACACACCCAGGAGCCCTCCTGCCTCATCAGAGCCAGCTGTCCCCTGCCTCAGAAGCCCCCATCCAGCTACCTCACTGCTGTGCTAAGTCTAGACTCTTGCTTTCATGTAGAGCCCCCCAAGATCCGTGTCCCCCGCCACCTTCGGCAGACTTACATCCGCCAGGTGGGAGAGTCAATCAACCTTCAAATCCCCTTCCAGGTAGGTATGCCTCTACCTAGAGGGAGAGTCTGGGTGGAAACCAGAGTCCCAGCCAGGTGTGAGGTGGCTCAGCAGAAGCCCAGGAAGAATTAGGATCCCCGTAGGGGTCAGCCTGGGATCCATCAAGAAGGCCTCATCCTTCCTTGATCACACACATGACTCAGTTGTGATCCCCCAGCCTGTGGACTGGCAAGTGGGTCCCCAGTGCAGGCTATACCCCTGGAGGACATGGCTGGGGGCAGCACCTATGGCTCCAGCCCCCGCTGCCCGTCCTGAGAAGGGCCATGGGGCAGGCTTCCCAGGACACAGCTCCAGACACCCTGGAGTTGGAGGGAGTGGGGGTGCCAGCACTGACCTGTACTCACCCTGAGTGCTCCCTCCCATCAGGGGAAGCCCAAGCCGCAGGCCTCATGGACACACAATGGCCATGCTTTGGATAGCAAGCGTGTAAATGTTCGTAGCGGGGACCAGGACTCCATCCTCTTCATCCGCTCAGCCCAGCGCTCTGACTCAGGTTGCTATGAACTCACTGTGAGGCTGGAAGGCCTGGAGGCCAAGGCAGCCATTGACATCTTGGTGATTGGTAAGAGGCTAGAGGAGACAGGACTGGTCCTCAGAGACACAGAAACATCCCCTCATGGAGCTGATGGCTGGTGGGGCAGGCTGAGGAAGCATGGCGGGAGCCAAATCTTGGGTGTGGGGGCTTTGTGGCAGGCCCAGCCTCTCGTTCACTTCCCTTCCACTGTGTCCTGCAGAGAAGCCTGGGCCCCCCAGCAGCATCAGGCTACTGGACGTCTGGGGTTGCAATGCTGCCCTTGAGTGGACACCACCCCAGGACACGGGCAACACAGAGCTCCTGGGCTACACGGTGCAGAAGGCAGACAAAAAGACAGGGGTGAGGCCTGCTGGGGCAAAGTGGTGGGGGGAGTGGCTAAGGCGGCTGCAAAAGCCCATCCCACCAAGAGTCTCGGGATCAGTTCCAATGCAGTGACTGTTGATTGACTCCCAGCGTGATCCTTGGCAAGACTCTTCCTCCTGAAGACTGCAAGGAGGGCTGGCCTGGGCTGTTTGAGGCCTTTCAAACTCTGAAGCTCTTTCTGGAATCTTAATGTGCATATCTTAATGTGCATATGATTACTTAGGAATCTTGCTAAGATGCAGATTCTGATTCAGTAGATGCTGGCTGGGACCAAGTGATGAAGTCCCTGAAGTCGCCAGGTGATGCTGTGGTTGTACATCTGCCAGTCACATCTTGAATAAAAAGGCTCTAGAATTCTCTGAGATCCCAGAGAGCTCACTTGAGTGACCCAGGTGCCCCTTCTCCCACTTCAAAGTCCTTTGAACCCAAAGCTGGATGGCTTAACCTCCCAGGGTTGGAGACATAGAATGAACCCTCCTGGGGAGGGAGCTATAGGATAAGCAGGGAGGGCGAGGACTAGGGTGAGAGGTGAGTGTGACAGGGCCGGGGTCCCCACAGCAATGGTTCACAGTGCTGGAGCGCTACCACCCAACCACCTGTACCATCTCCCACCTCATCGTTGGCAACTCGTACTACTTCCGGGTCTTCTCAGAAAACCTGTGTGGCCTCAGCGACTCAGCCACCTCCACCAAGGAGCTCGCCCACATCCAGAAGGCAGGTAGGTTTGGCCCAGGCCAGCAGCTCCTGCCTTGGACTCTTTCCCTGTCTCTACCTCTTCCTCTGTGTGCCTGCATCCCTCCCTCTGGACTTCTCCTGGGTGCTTGCTCCCTGGAACATTCTCGGCCCTCCTCCCACTCCACCGCTGTGTGTGAATGGAATGGCTATAAAGTAAGGGATGTGGCTACTTGGCTTTAACAGACACATCAGAGCAAACCCATGCAAATGAGCAATGCCCCATGGGAGACTGTGTACTTATTCTAAAGATGTGTGTGGCTGCCAACATCACAGCAGCCATTAGGTCTCACATGCGGTGTCCTAAGGGACCTATCCTGAAGGGCAATGTGCACATGATCTGTAGACTCCAGTGAATTTGTAAAAGCAGCAAGCTCACTGCCCAGAGAGAACATCACACAGATGGACAAGATAACCACAGCATCTCCACCCAGCGCCTGACCCTCTCAGGTCCAATGCTAAATTCCAAGCCCTTCTCTCTATCATCCTCCATGTCCAAGGCCTTTCCCTACCCAGGGTGTGTGGGCTCCTGAAGGCACAGTCTTTTAAACACCAGCCTGACCTGCACAAAATTAGGAAAAAATTTCCGTTTAAAAAAGGAAAGAGCCAATGAGGTCTCCAAAGACAGAGAGAAATGAAACATGGTAACTCCATGTCGCTGGTCTTGACTTCTCCTGAGACCTCTTCACCTGCTCTGTTTTGCTGCCCACTCCTCTCAGCTCACCACCCCAGCCCACCCGGCTCCCTCTTAGCTTTCCTTGGCTTCTTCCACGTTCCTTCTCTAAGCTCCCACAGTTTGGCCATGCCTTACTTCTCAAAAATCCTGAATGAAGTCGACCTTGTGTGTTCTTCTCAAATTCTGTAACCTCAAATTCTCCTTCGAACCCAGGTATTGCTGCCAAACCTAAAGGGTTTATTGAACGAGACTTCTCAGAAGCCCCCTCGTTCACTCAGCCCCTGGCTGACCACACCTCCACCCCTGGCTATAGCACTCAGCTGTTCTGCAGCGTCAGAGCATCGCCCAAGGTGAGGGGTCGGGGGCTGGTGGGACAGCGGGGGAGCACAGGGTTGGGAGATCAAAGCATCTCCCCAGGGGCCTGCGAATGGCCCTTGGAGAGCATCCTTCCCAGCTCTCCTCTGATTGTGCCACCCAGCCCAAGATCATCTGGATGAAAAACAAAATGAACATCCAGGGCGACCCCAAATACCGTGCCCTCTCTGAGCAAGGAGTCTGCACCCTGGAGATCCGGAAACCCAGCCCCTTTGATTCCGGGGTGTACACCTGCAAGGCCATCAACGTGCTGGGGGAGGCATCTGTGGATTGCCGGTTGGAGGTCAAAGGTGAGAGTTTGCTGTCTGGGGACCATGTCATTGATGGCACAATAGGAGACATTCCCTCTTTGGAGCTGGACCAGATGCCACTGAGAGCTAAAAATTAAAGCAGGAGAGAAGGGGGTAGTGAGGATCCAGATCAGGCCCTCTGAATGACCTTCCAAGGGGGGAGATGGATGGCCCAGTGGGGAGGAGCACATGACCTTGAACCTCTTTGTTCCCTCCCCTCCTCCAAAACACTAACCTCGGGATCTCTTCCAGCCTCAGCCACACACTGAAGAGCAAGGGGAGGAGGCTGGTATGAGGAGACAGGTAAATGACTGGACCCACTCCCTCTGCTACCTCTAGGGACAGTGGGTGGGGGTCAGCAGGGAAGGCAGAAGTCAGCTCTGGGAACAAATCTGCAGGCACCTGTGGTGCATGCCCAGAGACATGTACCAGTGTTGAGGGGCCCCATGATGCTTTGAGGCCTGCAAGGGGGTGATGCGGTAGACAGTTAGATAAGGCTCTAACCCTGGCTCCAAGTGACAAGCAGGGGTAGTCTCTTTAAGCCCACTTCCTCAACATAAAAGTGGAGACAATAGCCCCTGCACTCTTTCCCCTGTCTCTAAGGCTCTGGATAAGTAAGGAAATATCTAGAACTGTGATGGGCAGAGTTCAGCTCTGGGGCAGGAGAGAGGGTGGCCTAGGAAGGGAAGAGGTACCACTTCCCCACCCCGCTCTGCAGCTCTGCAGCCCAGCTCTGCCTCCTACCACAGGGGGGCTCAGAAGCATGTTCTCTGCCAGGTCCTGCAGGCCTGAGAGGTTCGTCCCCGCAGGCCCAAAATCCAGCTCAGCAGATATCCAAGACCTGCATTTCCATAGCAACAACTGATGAAACTGCCTCTACCTGACAACCTCCTGTCCCCAGAGGCTGGAGTCCAGGACTCAGGAGAGGGCCTAGGAGGCCCCAGGTCAGTCATTCTGGGCACCAAGGGACCCAGAAGGAACAGAGATTGGAGCACCCTGCAGAGCTGTGCCCTGAGTGAGAAGCACTCAAATAAAGGTGTGTGATGTTACAGTCTGTGGCCTCTGTGACAGTGAGCATCACCATGAAGGGGGCACACTGAATTCCCATGAGTGAGTGGATCCACTGCCAGCCATGAGGAAGGAGCCAACAGGAAGGGTCTCAAAATGTCACAGAGCATTTTCTGGACATGGGAATGGTCTGGATCTTGCTTTCTGATTCAGGGCTTGCAACCCCAAGTGTGTAACTATAGTGACAGACACACCTTCTCTGGAACCCTGCTTGCTCTGACGCCTCTATAGCCCCCACGTCCCCTCCCCCAGCTTCTCCTCTGTCCCCCACCGTTGTGTCTTTAGTGCTAAGTCTGTCTTGTTGCCCCCTGACAGTGGTGAGGTGGGTGCCCACAGTGTACTCTCCGTGAGGGTTCACAGTTTTTTATTAGTCACATCGGCCTCCTTTGGGAGCCAGGGACACCCCATCTTCAACAGAGGAAGGGTCTGGAATACATATTCACACTTAGAACCTGTCAACTTGACAACCACCTCCCCTCCCAACCCACCCTCCCTCCAGGGGCTCCAGGTTCAGCAGGAGGTGAGTCGGTCCTTCTTCCCTAGACCCCTAAAGGCCTAGACTCCATCAGCAATCCAGCTTCCAAAGTCCCTAAAAACTGAGTTGAACAGCAGGCATATTTCAGTACCAGCAAGGCTCTCCCTGGAAACCTCTCAGGACGGCAGTCTCCTCTGGCCTGTTCCAGCCTGCCACACCCCGCCCCAGGAATGCCTGCAGTCAGCGCTGGGTCCTCTCAGATGCTTCGCTCACATCCTCCCTAGGCAGGCAGAATGCTCCCAAGAGTGGTGTGTCTGAGGTTCTTCTCTTTACTGGGCCCAGAAGCAGCAGAGATGGTGTCACCTAGGAGGGTCCAGATCTGTCATTAAGGGCTGTTGGAACTTGGCGGCCCTGTAGATGGGAAGTTACAAATCCAGATTCCTTGTAAGCTGGGGGCTAGAAGAAGGACTAGGTGCTGCCACCTAGTGGCTGCCCACGGCCAGCACCTACTACACCACACGCCCGGGCTGAGAGGTCCCACTGAGGGGCCAAAAGGACCGCCAGTGGAGGAAAAAAACAAACATGAGAAATGATTTCGGGATCTCTTCTTTCTGCCTCTTCCAAATATAATCCTGGGCTTCCCAGGACAAGAAGAACAGGCGCCCTAGTGCCCAGCATGTCAGGCACGGAATCCTAGGAGGCAGAAGCTCCTTGGCTGCTCCTGGCCACCTTCTCCTACAGAACAGGAGAGAAAGCAGGCCAAGACATCCCCCACTTCTCTCCTTGTCTCCATCTCAGAGGGGACTCTCTCCTATCCTCAAGCTTGGTCCCAGGACATGCCACCAACACCTAAGACCAGTAGACTCCTCCGCCTCACTGAAGGAACCATAGCTTTTCTATCCCAGCCCCTTTGGCGCCTCCAC
Source organism: Xerus rutilus (assembly GCA_028644305.1). Taxonomy (NCBI): domain Eukaryota; kingdom Metazoa; phylum Chordata; class Mammalia; order Rodentia; family Sciuridae; genus Xerus; species Xerus rutilus. Next base: position 61,670,640 of record CM053410.1, read on the forward strand.
AGGTGGCCCCTGGGATCTGCTCAGCCAGCTGGCTCATGGGATATCAGGCAGGGGGCACTCGAGACACTTCTTTTTGGCCTCAGGGCACCAAGATCTTTCCCTTGGGCTGCCCTCCCAAATCTCTGCCAGGACCCTGAGGTGCAGGGCAGCTGTGGAGGGCCCCCTGCTCCACGGGCATCTCTTAGATCCTCCCCGTTGCCACAGCCCACAGCCCAGCTGGGGAAGGGCTCAGGAAGACCAGTGGGACAGTGGGGAGGTGGGGGTTGGTACGAGCAGAAGGCAGAGCTAGTCATCAGCCTTTTCTTCAGGGAGGTCCTCGTCAATGGGGGGCTCCGGCTGGCAGCGGAAATGATCGTTCCAGATCTTCAGGAAGGTGACTCTGAACTTCTGGATGCGGAAGGCATAGACGATGGGGTTCATGGCTGAGTTGCCATGAGTAAGGAAGATGGCGATGTAGATAAGGATGCTGGGCTTGTGGCATGTGGGGCAGAAGAGGGTGATGCAGTTCAGGATGTGCAGGGGCAGCCAGCTGAGGGCAAAGAGAAAGAGGATGAGGGCCAGCGACTTGGCAATCTTCAGCTCCTTCCCATAGTACTTCTGCGGGTCACCGGAGGAGGCTGACACTTTCTTGCTGAGTTGCTTGCGGATCAGGTAGAAGACCTCCAGGTAGATGAGGACCATGAGGAGCAGCGGTGGCAGCACCCAGACAAAGAAGTTGAAATAGACCATGTACTCCATGCTAATGACTTTCTCGAACTCGCACTTGATCACGGGCTCTCCCACACTGCCATTGGCCACCCAGGCCCGTTCCACTTCACGCAGGTTGTTCCAGCCAAACATAGGTGTCAGGCCAACCACAAGGGAGAGAATCCAGCAGCCAGCAATGGCCACTGCTGCCCTCCGCGGGGTCACCACCGTCTTGTACCTGTGGGAGAGGAGGGCAGGGTGTGAGGAACTGACATCTAGCTGCCATGAAAGTCCCTCTGATGCTCGCCTGGCCCCCGGGAGGTCTCCTACAGGAAGGTCCAGAGAGATTGGAGAGGGATGGATCTTTTGCCCAAGGGCTGAGTCTTCAGTATCTAAAATTCAGGGCAAAGTTTGCAATGCACTGGCTTGTTTCTCCTGCAGAAGGAGGGAATTCTTATTAATGATAATAATAACAAATAATAAAATAATAACAAAAAATAACAAAAGACCTCTTTTAGGAGTTCTAAGAGAATGACCAAATAAACCAGACAACTACCGATCGTGATAGGTCCCTTAAAGGAAACCAACAGGATGATGTCAAGGGACAGTGCTTTCCAACCTTTCTCACCTCATGACACAAAGAAGATGAAAAACATCTGGATGATACATGGAGAAATGGTCCAGAGGTCATGGCCTCTCCCCAACCCAGTACTGAGGGTGGCGTTTGAATATCTTGGTGGCTTCCCACTTCCCTCTAAACCATCCCAGCCAGCAGCCAGTCGTAGCATCCTCTGCCTATACACTGGCCTTGGAACAAGTGCCAAGGGCTGGGGCCTGCCCAGCTCTGTGCCAAGGACCTGGCTGAGCAGTAGCAGCTTGCCCAGTTGTTATTTTCCAGTGCAGCATCTGAGAGGGATGGAGTGCCCTCCTAAGCACGTCAACAGCTCCTGAAATCTGGGGCAGGAGGGGGACCTCTGATTGTTTCCTTCTGTCTGGTGTCTGTGGAATCTGCAGCTCTCCCCTTCTCAGGATGATTGCCCTCTTACCCTGGACAATGATTCTTCTAGACCTCTTATTATGCCCACCTGCTCTGTGCAGGCTGCGGGGATGGGAAGGAGGATCATTAGGACAGCAGGAGCAGCCAGGTGCCTTCTCCCTGCCTCATCTAGAAAACAAACACTACAAGGGACTTGGGGACCTCATATCTGATCTCTGTAGCACTCCAATGAAGAAACTGAGGACCCTAGATGACTCCCACAGCTTTGGAGACTGCTTATGTGATCCTAGGATCCTTGTGTCCCAAAACCACCTGGGGTCTTAGCTGATCAGTTGACTAAGGCCTCACTCTTGCAGGAAGGGAATCCCATTCCCTCCTCCTTGAATCCTCTGCAAAATGGCCAGGCCTGGGGAAGACGCTGGATCAGAAGCCCTAAATGTGGGCCCCTGGTCTGCAGCGTGCTACCTCAATTCCTCCATTGTACAACGAGACCTACTTCAGAGGGAGGGGATGGAAAGAGATCATACACGTGCAAATGTCTGTACACATCTTGCCAATATCCTTAGCCTGAGTTCTTACCCTCTAAGCTCCTAGACGAATGCACACCTGGAAAACTCCAGTGTCTCTAGATGCTCGGCAAGCCCAGCCTGAGGGCTGCAAAACATCTTTCTCAGGCCTGGCTCCTGATGATCTCAGTGTTCCCTGCATGTCCTCCCAGGGTCAGTGAAAGAAGTTCTGAGCGTGAGTCTCTGGGCAAAGATCAAAGAAACAGAGATCATTCTGCGGGACACTGTCTTGTCTGTACCCCAGTTCAGCGTAGGGTCAGGTCCCCAGGGTGAGCCTTTGCAAGAGTGGGGCCAGAGGTCCTGTCCCCATCACATCTATGGTTTATATCGCATTTCTTGTTCAGGGAACCCTCTAACAGCCATAGTTCAGGTGAGCCCAGTAACCAGCGTACCGCGAGCCCAGCAGATAATGGCTACCCATGGAACAGATTAAAAGCTCCACTTGCCCAGGGCTCCTGACTCTAAGCCCAGCACTCTATCAGGGTCCAGGCTGACAGTGGGTCATTTTGATACAGATGATGGACAGATTCAGAATATTCCTTGCTTAAGAGGCTTAAAATAAGAACTACTGGACCCTGTTGAAGGTAGATAACACCAAGAGGGGGTGGACCAGGTGACCTCAGTGATGACCTATTGAGAGAGGGGAAGTATACGTGGACAGTGTCCCAGATTGGGGAGAGTGGGCAGCCACTTCTAGCTGGAGAGGTGCACCTCCCATCCCCCACCCTTCCTGACTGCTAACCCTCCACCAGGGTTAAAGCTTTCCCTGGGCTCCTCCAGGACCAGGTCCAAGCCGACCCTGCAGCACAGGGTATCAGTTCTCATCTGTTTTTCTTGCTATTTTCTCCTTGGTGGGAAAGACTGAGCCCAGGACCTTGGCTTCAGTGGGGCCGGTTCTCACGGGGGCTGCCTCCTAGGGCCAGGGGAGACACTTACCTCTCCTTACATGTGGGAAAGGGAAGCAGAAGTATCCCTGAGGTGGGGGCTGGTGGAAGGTGACTCCAATGCTTGGAGATGTCCCCCTTCAGTGAGGCCCAAGCCCTCCCCATCCCAGGTGTCATGCTGGGAACCAACCAGAGAGATGGCTACCTCAGGAGTATGCAGTCTCAGACCATGGAGAAAGGAAAATACCAAATGGACCTATCCTCAGGCTAACAGGGCAGACAGCTTCTCAAAGCCATGACAGAAGCCAGGCGCAGTGGCACACACCTGTAATCCCAGCACTTAGGGAGGCTGAGACAGGAGAATTGCGAGTTCAAAGCCAGCCTCAGCAACAACGAGGCGCTAAGCAACTCAGTGAGACCCTGTCTCTACATAAAACACAAAATAGGGCTGGGGATGTGGCTCAGTGGTCGAATGCCCCTGAGTTCAATCCCTGGTACCATAAGAAAAAAAAAAAAATCTATGACAGAAAGACTCTGGGCAAGCCCACTGCCTCCAGTGTCTCCCTCGCAGTGCAGAGTGCCCACCTTTATAGGATGTCCCTTTAGGTTAGGATTCGCCTTCTCTGTGCATATTTGTAAAAGCCAAGATAACACCACAGGATGAATAAGTGGGTACCCGGAGCAGTGGAGTGGCAGAGACCCTAAGTAGGACCACTGAGGGAGGCAGTGGAAGGAATCTTACTGTTGAAACGCTCCATGATGGGGTCTACAGATCTGTGTCCTAATAGGACAAGACAGAAATCACTGCTTCTTCCCTACACTCTGGCAGAGCTGCCCGGAGAGGGGTAGATTTCTGAGGCTAAGTGATGGGTGGGGTTGAAAGAAATAGTTAGCCAACAGGAACCAATAACATGCCGATAAGAGAACTTTTCTTGCTGCTTTCTATGTGCTGGGCATGGACCGTGTGGACAAGATTTCACAGATTCTTCAGCACAGCCTGGAAGCAGCCACTGAGACTCTGAGGGCTTGGGAAGTGTGTCCAAGGCTCTCAGTCAGGAAGAAGCAGAGATGGGATTTCTAAGACTGAGACGTGTCCATGTCCAAAACCCATACTGAGCCAGCTCTGCCTCTTTGAGAGATGGAGGACGAGCGAGGTTTGCAGTGTGGAGGCCCAGAGCAGAAGGGAGCTGTGGCAAGGGTGGGAAGGCGAGCCTGGCCTGCTCCCAGGAACCTTCTGGACCAAGTGGTTCTGAGGATGCCACTTACCCTGCTCCAGAGCCTCCCTCCTCCCTCGAAGCCATCAGGTGTACTTCCTGCTCAGGTGTTTAGCTGCCTGTCTTATTCCCCCTGGGGCAACCAGGCAGTTTGGGCTCTCTCTCCCTTTCATTCATTAAACTGATGATACTCCTTAAGCACCTTTCAGGTCCAGGGACTCCATGCTAGGGCTTCGGAATACAGAAGAGAACAGATTCTCATGAAAGTACCCTTTGAAGGCAGAGATACAGACAGTAGACATGCAAACAGATGTACCAGAACATTTCAGAGTGAAAATATCTATCAAGTGACTCCGCAGGGCGCTGAGAGGGTGAGAGACGGGCAGGGCAGGGGGTGCGCCGACTTGGGCTGGGTGAGCAGGGCCGCCTCTCTGAGGAGAAGACGAGAGCCAAGAGTTAAATGATCACCAAGTAACAGCCAGGCAGAGAGCCAGACAGAAGTTTCTGCCAGGTAAAGGTGCTGAGGAAGGAAGAGAGGGCTGGTGTGGACAAGCCTCAGGGGGAGGGCAAGAGAGAGACTGTCTCAGCCAGAGACCTGGGCAAGGATGGTCACCTATGGCCACAGAAAAGGTTCTGAGTGCAGGGGAAAGCTGTTTTCAGCAAAGGAAGAATATAATCTAATTTCTGCTTTTAAGAGATAACTCAAGGATAACGTGGAGAGTATGTGCTAGCAGGGAATGAGCAGAAGTGAGAAAACCAATGCAGGGCCATTTTAGCCATCCAGTCAGGAGATGAGGGCAAGGAGCCCCAGCGGGCAGCAACAGACAGTGGGGAGAAGGGTGTGGCTTTGGAAGATCAGGACAAACAAGACCTGCTCTGAGTGTGAACGCCTAGGAGAGGGAAAAAACCAAGTTGTCTCAGGTTTTTATCCTGACCACTAAGCGGGTCTCCCTGCTTCTGTCCCCTTGTGCTGAACCGCACTCACTCCCAGGGGACTCCACATTGCCCATGCTCACACCCAGGTGTGTGCAGATCGGGGGCACTCTCCCTGCTCAGGACCTTGGCACTTCCTGCTCATCTCCTGAGATGTCTGGGAGGCTAGTTCTCCTCTCATTCAGGTCTCAGCTCAGATGCTACCTCCTCAAAGTTTCCAGACCACCCTGTAAAACTGGTCCCTGTCACCCAGTGGCTTCGTGCCATGTTGAATTTCCCTGATAGAGATGATCTCACTTTCTGGCTCTCTATATGTGTATTGATGCATCTGTATCTGTTTCTCTCCAGTAGAGTGTAAAAGCTCAATTAAGACAGAGCCTTTATTTTGCATAATCAACTCTGCATCCCCAGTAGCTATTTGTTGAATGAATAAAAATGGATTAATGAATCCAAACATCCATTTATTCAGAATTGATTGACTGAACATGTGATACATCTCAGAGAGTCAGAGATAAAGACTAAATGGTAGGTGCTCGATTGGAGATGGTCAGTTAGTCAGGCATGGTCTTGACCCTGGAGGCAGTTACAGTGTCCTGGATGAGGATATTTGTTCTCTCATTCATTTCCCACTGTGCTGGGAGCTGCAGGGGATCTGATGCTGAATCAGGCAACTACTGGCCCCCTGTTTAGGTCCTATGACCTACAGCTGCAGCGATGAGGACCTCTGACAAGAGATGTACACAATTGCTACCAATCCACCAGCCAGCCACCGACATGGTCATGGCAGCTCTGAGCCCCAGCATTGCCCCTGCATATTGAGAGACCAGCAGAGGCTCCCCTAGTCTTCCAGCCTGCAGCCCAGAGAAGTCACATCTCTGTGTCCTGCTAAATCCCAGCAGTAACAAGACTGCCTCAGCTCCTCATTGGTTCTTTGCCTCATGAATAGTCCCCTTTCATGAATGAGATCACTTCCATTTGGAGGCCCAACTGTGCACAGAGGGGTGGCCTCTCCCTGCCTATGGCCTCAGAGGAGGGCTCTTCCTGGACACCACTGGGGACTGATGTTTAGGCTGACTCTGAGAACATGAGCAATAAGCTTCCTTAGAATAGGAAAAGCTCAAAAGGACATCAGATGATGAATGTACCAAAGCACCCAGGCTGGTGAAGAGGCATTTGACTGAGAAAAGAGGAGGGTGCTATGAAAAAGGGTGGGTCCGGGGTCTTCATGAGAGGAGCTACTGTGTCGCTACATGAACAGGATTGGAGCACGCTAGTCCTGAAGCTGTCTGCCCTCAACTTTCCTTCCTAACTCTGCCCTGCACTGTATCATGGAAGGGCTGACCCCTGCAGGTACACTTCCCAAGCCCCTGGTCAGGAAATCCATGGGAAACTGAAGCACTAGAGAAACAGGGGGGGATGGGGAGGACCCCTCTCTGTCCCAGCTACAGTTCCTCATTGACTTGACCTCCCACCAGACAGGCCCACCATGGGTCCAGCTTCCACCAGCCAACGGCAGCCCCCAAGCTTCAGAAATAATACCCCTCCTTTTGTCCTTCAGCCCAGGGGCAGCTTCCTGTTGGTGACAAGCTCTGCATTCCCTCCCGGCCCAATGTGGTGTCTCAGCTGCTCCATCCCCAGCAACCAGTTCCTGGCATCAAAGTTGTGAACACCTAAAATGATTTCTGTGTTCCTGGTTCAACCCTGGCAGTTCAGGAGTGAAGTCGCAGCAGGAAGAATTGAGCCCAGATGTCCCAAAGACTTCGCTGCCAGAGGTGTGCGTGAGCTGTGAGCGAGGGGACCAGCCCTTAGACGCAGAGGAGAAAAATGGAATAGCGAGTGTGAAAAGGAGAGGGTGGTCTATTAGTGAGCAAGGGGGGGTGATGTGTCCCATCAGGACTGAGACCAGGGCTGCGGCCTCAGGCCTAGAAGCCCCTGTTTGCTGTCATCTGCTCCTCACCCAGGGCCTCAGTGAGGCCGAAGGTCTTGATAGTCAGTCCTGCAGTCTGGATAGTCAGAGGCCAGATCCTCCATCTTCCCTTCCCTCGCCCTTGGCTCAGAGGGAGTGGTGTGTCACAGCTCTGGTCCCCCTCCTTCCGGCCTCTTTTCTTATCAAGGATCTAGCCACTTGAAACTGGAAACTTGGATCTCAAGACCGAGGAAGTAAGGCTTTCAGTCTATTAAACTACTTCCTGCAGAGAAATTCTTCCTCCCAAAGGAGAACAGGAAACCAGATACAATCAAAGGCACTCGGCACACTCCAGGGGCCAAATGTTTAATAGTTACGTTGCCCAGGGGAGTCTGGCTCAGGGGCCCAGGGGCGGGGGCAGGATGTCTGGGGCCTAAGAACCCTGCTCACTCCTGACCCTGTGACGTCACCCGCGGTCTCAAACATTGGTGTCCACCCATCCTCAAAGAAGGGTCAGGCCAACGTGGCCAGGGCAAGCCTGCAGGGTCACAGAGAGGAGGGATGCATTCTGATCCCCTTGAAAGAAAAGAGCTGGATAAACTGATTAGGTCATTAGTATAATGGGCCTTGGAAAGAGCTCCTGGTCACTTGCTGAGGGTACATAACCCCACAGCCTGGTGGGAAAGATAATTAAGTTTGTGTATGTGATTCCAAAATGGCTTCTGTTCTGAGCACCCTCCCCTACCCTCCCTCCTTCCCATTCAGAGCCCCTCTCTGGGTGCTGGGGGTACAAAGAAGAAACACAGCCCCTGCCCCAAAGGAACTCCCGGTCTGATGAGGGAGGCCTAGCCTGATGGGCGAGCGACATGTGCAGTAACACATTTCCAGAAGCCACCAGGAAACCCCAGACTCCAAGCTTGCACAGCAAGGTCCTGAGTTCTGCCACAAACCTGTGTACCTCGAGGTGAAGCATCTCTCCTCTCTGGATGTGCTCTGCCACCCCACAAAAACAGGTTTGGGTTCTGATCCAGAGGAGGTTGCCAAGGACAGGGTGTAGGGAAAAGTGCCTCAAATTTGGAGAAGGCACATTTTCCAAGTATAATAGCCTATGACCCCCTTCCTTTCCTATGGTCCAGGACATGTTAGAATGTTCCAGTATGGCACAGTCAAGAGAGAGGCCTAGGTGATGTTGAGATGCAACCACCTCCCTCCCCAAGGTCAGGTACAGTCCTCACATCCCGGTGAGGGTGGTCCTTAAGGAGGAGGGTGTCTGACCTGCACAGTAAATTCAAGAATTAGACCCAGACCCCAGCACTGCCATCTACTTTCTGCTCCAAGATTTGGTTCCCTCTAGCTCTCAGGATGTGGCTGGGAAGGCAAAAAAATCAAGGCCAAATGGCCTCACCTGCCAGGGGACCTGTTTCTGACTCATCCAGTGGGCGGAAAAAAACCATGTCATGTGCACACAGACTTAGTGACCTGTGGGCAGCTTGTGCAGCGAGGTCTCTCTGGGATGACCATGCTGGTGAGAAGGGTGAAATTCCTTTTCCAGCACCGTGGAAAGGCCTGCCACTGTGAGGGAGGGAGTGGATAGGATCATGTGGCTTCCCCTTGGCCTCTCTGGCTTTGGCCAAGTACAATCTCTTACAAGAGGCAGCAAGGAATCCCGGAGCCTAGCTGGCACATGGGGAGACCAGGGAAGGAGGGAACTAAAGAGGGAGAATTCCTCCAGCTCACAGAGCAGAGGGGGCCCACGCTGCCACAGTTAGGACCCCCAAACGAGGGCAATTCCCCCATGGAATACCTCATTGTGGCAGGAGTTGGGATTCTCTTTCTTTCTTTCTTTCTTTCTCTCTCTCTCTCTCTCTCTTTCTTTTTGGTACTGAGGATTGAACCCAGGGGCACTTAACCACTGAGCCACATTGCCAGCCCTTTTTTATGTTTTATTTTTTATTTTTATTTTTTTTTAATTTTTTTGGTACTGGGGATTGAACTCAGGGGCACTTGACCACTGAGCCACATCCTCAGCCCTATTTTGTGTTTTATGTAGAGACAGGGTCTCACTGAGTTGCTTAGCGCCTCGCCCTTGCTGAGGCTGGCTTTGAACTCGCGATTCTCCTGTCTCAGCCTCCCTAAGTGCTGGGATTACAGGCTTGAGCCACCACGCCC